>JAHVYB010000067.1:0-105216 GCA_020623695.1 Calonectria henricotiae | reverse complement strand
CCCCCCCCCCCCCCTCCCCCCCCCCCCCCCCCCCCCCCCCCCCCCCCCCCCCCCCCTTCCCCCCAAACAATCCCCTACCACCCCAACCACCCTCCCCCACCCCCCTCACTTTCTCCCCTTTATTTTTTTTTGTTTTTTTTTTTTTGTTTTTTTTTTTTTTGTTGTCGCCCCCCCACGCCCGAACCACACCCGCGTTCCTCCCCCCCTACTTGTTCACCGGGGGGGGGGGGGGGGGGGGGGGGGGGGGGGGGGGGGGGGGGTGGTCCACTTCTATCAGCAGACTGATGATGGCACCTTCAGCATGCAAGAAATACTCGCCTATCCATTTTGGCCAAAATTTTCTCGTACGTCTTTTTCGGCTTACCCCAGAGTTATGCCTGATACTTACTCTCTGGGGGGCAATGCTGTTGATTTGATTTGATTTGATTTGAGTGTTTAACGCCGGGCCAATCCTATACAAGGACAAAGGGCGCCTATCTAGAGCTATTTAAATATGCTATTAACAATAGGAACAAAGAAAAACAGTTTATCAATTAGGTCATAGCTTCCTCTATATTAGTCTATGATACCTAGGGCTACTTAGTATTAAACACCTAGCCTATTGTTATTATACTTACAGATTACAATTAGCTACTTCTTTAATAGGATCCCCCAATCCTAAGTAAAGGTAGTATTATATCTTAACCTCGATTTGGGTATACTAGCAAGAGATTCTCTTGCTTTCTCGCGTAAACCGGAATAGGCGGTTAGGGCCTCTGGTAACTAAGTATACCTGCAAAAAGGCGGTAGGCAGGGAAAAACCACAAGGGGGGAAAAACCTACTGCTGCTGGAGGCCTGGCTAGGGAGCAGCACAATTGAGGTCAACTCTCTTAATCTCTTAATTGTGTGCCTGTTAGTGCACCGGTAACACTAAGGCTGCTGTTTGCAAAAGGTGGCCTGTTAAAACCCCCCTGGTCTAACAACGCACTAACAGGCGCAGCCAAGGAAAAAATTTTACAGGAGAGAGTTGGGGGCAATGCTGTTGCCTAAGTTACAAACAAGAGAATCCTACCCTACGTACCTACCTATTTAATCCACTCGGGTGTCTAGAAAGGTCCATCATGCGTTTGCTAATATACAGAGCTTTAATTCAAAAATGTACGGTATCGAGTTCTCTTTGTTAGCCCATTGGTGTTTCTTTGCTCTAAAAGACGAAGTGGAGCCCTAGTTTAAGTTTGGCAAGGCACCGCCTAACGAAATCATGACTTCCTAATAGACAATTCCCGGTAGATTTCGAACAGCAGTCATACGCTGTAACTTTTTAGGCCAACACTCAATAACTTATAAATCATACGAGTTTGGGGCGGACGAAGGACCGTGATAGCCATCAGTATAGGGTGTGGGGCCTAACCAATGAAAGCTGCAGAGTATGAAGCGTATAGCTCCTGAATTAATCCCCTCCTTATTTCACCTCAAAGTCATGGTCACCAATGCATAGGGTATCGTGCTAGGACTGTCTTGGTTTACCTTCTAGTCTAATGTGCAAAGGAGTGTAAAGAATGGATCTGGACCGAGAGAAATCCAAAACTTTTAATTATTGAGTGTACGTTGAAATGAACCAAGATTCGAAGGAATTATGAGCCCACTAGGTCTATTGGGCCTAGAAGCCTGTACAACTACTTGGCAAACACCATGTCGCCTCGTCACATTCTACCAAGGATTCACGTCTTAGGGACTACATAGGGTCCTCATACTAGTGCCACAACAGGAATCTGTAAGAATACAAGTGGTGTGTTGCATTTCCCCAATAGACCAAAAGATCAACCAATTCTCGCACATTGTGCGGGAATTGCACCACACATCAGTATATAAGGCACGGCGTACAGTCGGTCGACGCCCGTGTCCTTACAGAATCTTCCACGCAAACAAAAACTGAACATTGATTAAAATACACTAAACTAGAAAAATGGATAGCTAGAGCGTTGTGCCAGAACAGTCGGTTTGTTAGGAAAAAGGGAAAGGGTATCATGAGACAAAGTTGACCTAGCATCCAGAAAAGAAGAGAGGACTACATACTCCCGAAAAGAAGAGATAGTCAGAGTAGACAAGACCTTCAATATAATTACAACAGACTTATAAATCCGGATGGCAAGATGCCCCTTAGTTCCAGACTTCAAACAAGTATCAGAAACCCGGGTATCCTTGAATTTTCCTATATGTAGGGGTTGAAAGTGCGAGAGAAGAGATCTTTGATATCTCGCTCTTGAGAAAATAGGCACTCGAACTCGGTAATCTGGATCCAGTGCTGGGGACTTAACTTTGGTCGCCATCCGCATTAGGAGCCGGCTCCTGCGGACGGGTTGCAAATGGAATTCCAGCCGTGTAGTGGAAGAGATTGTTCTGCTTCTTGACAGGACTGGGCGTTGCAGCAGGCGTGTTGACGGTCGACGTGGGAGGAAGCCATTTCAGGGGCTCTTGCTGGACAATAGCGACAGGTGCAGGGCCATCAGGCTGATAAGGTATAAAAACATCGGGCGAATCATCGCCCGACTGAACGGCAACGGAGGGAATAGCTGGGGAGTCACCCATGTGGATGAATCGCTGGCCATTGGGGGTGCTAAACGGATCCTGATACTGGAGTGGCGTCGAGATCTCGCTGGAAGAGACGGTGGTGGGTGGGGTTGGCACACGATGGTCGGGGGGCAACTGCCGGGGAGAAATTTCGCCCATATCCATGTCTGCGTTTCTGGGTTCCGGGCTAGGCAAGGTGGACGAGGAGGGGATAGCAGGAGGAAGAGTAGACTGGTTCGCTTCTTTCGTGGCTGTAGAGGCGGTTGAGCCTGAGGGTAAGGAAGAAGCGGTAGTAGAGGAAGCCTTTCCAGCTGCGACCCGCGCTCGTTCCTTTGCGTCCTTCTGAGATTGTGTGACGAGGTTGATGCGAATCTTTTTCATGCCTGTCGTGATGTTGTCGATATCGTCATTTGCTTGACTTGGCTGGCCAGCCTTGCCAGGAGACCTGGTTTTCTGGGTGCCCGCAGTTGTGGCAGGTTTCGAATTATTGGGCGCAGTTGTTGACTTCTTGGGGGCCCGCGACACCTTTGGGGCAGTATCTTTCTTGGCTGCTGCCGGCCGGGTTTTCTTGATATTCAAGGACCCACCAGCAGGAGCTTCAGAACTTGTTGGCGAGACAGGACCCGCGCTCGCAGGACCCGCCGGGTCACTGGGAACACGAATGGATTGTGATGCACTACGGGAGTTGAATGTGGCGGGTGCCTCGCTAAGGCGTCGACCAATTTTCTTAGTTGTGTGGCTGCCAGTAGTCTCCGTAGTCTTCGCACATGTTAGATAGCTAGATCCTCGTTCGCTAGGCATGAAAGTGAGACTTACCTTGTCTATAGGCAGAGCGGAAGCGACTGTCTTTCTACGGCCCCTGGATGCTTTATCCTTGCCATTGTCAACAACCGGTGGGGCAGGCTTTGCCTTTCGCTCGCGAAGTGCCATCCGGGATGTTGGTCGTGAATTGGTTGGAGTAGGAGTCGCAGAAGCAGGTGTTATGCCTAGAATGGTTGACTGACGGTCTCGTCTGACCCGACTTGCCTCTGCGTTGAGCTCTTCAGGCTTGCAGCTGTCGGTCTGACGATCCGAGGGAACCAGCAACTTGCTTAGCTCCAGCGCAGCTATTGCCCATGACACCTCAGGAGGAGGTGGTGACGGAGGCCTGGAGAGACTGGAGAGGCTCCGTCGGAGCCGGAGAGGATCTACTACCTTGGCGGTAGATGCATGGGTGGGGGAATAGTAGGCTGGTGAGTTGACACTCACTTTCCTGGGAGGACTGGCAGGATTGGCCAAGACTGATTCAAGTTCATCCAATCTCGGGCTAGACCACCATGATGCATCATACGCATAAATTGAGTCCATGGACGGGCTCTCGTCCGCTTTGGACTCCTGTTGCCCAGGCACGACTCCAATCTTCTGGCCAATCTCATATCCAAGGCCACCAGTTGGCTGGGGTATCTGCTGATCATCAGCGAGGCCGGAGAGGTGGCTGAAGACGCCTGAGAAAATGGCCCTATCACTATAGCCTCCTTCCATGACGCTAATGACTCTCCCATCAACGTGGAGTCCTTCTTCAGCTGCAAGTTTAATGACATCCTGAGCAATACGAGCGTAGAATTCAGTCGGGACATTGACCTGATGTCGCTGCATTCCTGCGCTCTCCCACTCACTCGCATCAAAACCGGCAGAGAAGAAAATGGCTGCCTTGGGAACTTGGCTGGAAAGCTTCAGCCGCTCAGCCTGGCTCTGGAGGTAGTTTCGTACCTTTTCCAGGAGAACGGCGTACTTTTTCTCATACAACTGCCAAAAGTCCTCTTCAGTCTTCCATGACTGGAGATGAACGTTCCAGACGGTCTGGCCGTGCGCGTTGTCGATGCAGATACTTGCGTTTCTAACCTTGTCCGGATCGCCTTGTTCGCAGGGGTAAGAATTTATATCGTGCAAGCTGAAGTAGCCAATAGACGACTTTTTCCACGGAGCTGCATTTTTTGCAGCGGCAGTAGCTCTGGTATTGTGATCCCATGCAATCGCCTGCGATCCATCACCATGATGAAGGTCAATGTCAATAATGGCAGCATGGGTTAGGTCATGGTTGAGAGCCGCATGCATAATTCCAACGTGAACATTGTTCACCCAGCAAAAGCCCGAAGGATACGAAGCAGAGCAATGGTGGCCTGGAGGTCTCACAGCAACAAAAGCTCTGTTGGGGCCAGACCCAAACACGGTGTCGACAGCTTCACACACAGCCCCGAGGGCGCCTTCCATAGCGTCAAGCGATTCCGCACAGAGATAAAGGTCGCCTTCATGAAACTTGGGAGGAGGAGCACCAGTGCCTCTATTCATCTCCGGTCTCTGAAGTTCTTTCCCACCCATGGCAAGCTTAGTCTCGGCAGCTTGGCACATCATCTTGAGTTCTTCCATCCATTTAGTTCCATGCACGTTCGTGACGGCCTGTGATAGAAGAGGCAACTTCCGTGTCGTCTTTTGGATTCGGAAAGGAATGGTAGGAAGGTCATACGCATTCATTCGGGGGTGGATAGGATAGGCTCCTTCGTCATGTCGTCCGCCAAGACGCACATATGCCGTCGAGACTCCTAGCACAGCAGCCTTAACTCTTTCTGGGCGTTCAACAATGGTGCTCAGGGCACCCTTGGAGGTACGAGGCCGGGAGAATCGGTGACCATAGACGGAATCATGGAGGATGACAATGGTTTGGGTCTTGCGGATGGCGGCCGGCGTATGGTGTGCCTCCAACTCAGCTTGGAAGAATTCCTTGGCAATGGTGTTGGCATTTGGCCTGGGCTCCTCGAGAACTGGTGGGGTCAAAGGCGACATCTTTGCAGTTGGTGACAGGATGTTGGCGGCGCTCGCCCGGCGTGTCGGGGTTGGGCCGGACCCGATGCCGTTTGACGAGCGGAGCGAATTCATTGACGCCTTGCGGAGCAAGGTTGGCGTCGCGGATCTGGAGTCCCGTCCATTGGAAGGGCTGCGAGACGGCAATCGGGGAGAGTTGGAGGAACCTCGACGAGCGGTAGATCGAAACGGGATATTTGGTTCGGAGAGATGGGCTGAGCTGGGGGCGTGACCGGGGGAAGTAGAGATGGAAAGTTGGTGGAGGGAGCGAGTCAACTCATCGGCGTGCATGTTGTTTCGGGACGACTGCCGCCGCAGCGACAATGACTTTTGCGATGGAGACGCCATGATTAGAGGTGGGATTCAAACTCATGAGACACAGCGGGGCTGTTGGTAGGAACGAGTCAGCGATTGCAGCTATAGCTACAGCCACATGTGCAGCCCTGAGTTTGCCCTTGTTCGTTTTGGGATTTTAGGCCTGATGGTCAGCTTTGGATGTATTTGGGGTTTTGTGACGTCGTATGCTACGTTGGCAAGTAACAATACGCCCCTCCAAATGCGCCGGCCCCTGATCGCGTCGCCCAAGCGCGTCGTAGTTTCGGGTCACGTGTAGTACACAAGGGTGACGTCAAATTGGGTGTGACTTTGATTGCTTGACGGGTACCTTCTCGAATTATTAGGTACCGCGTCACCAAAAATAGCTAGCCGGGTACTTGTCAATTTCGGATACGGTGCAATCTGTATACCCTAATTCATTAGCTTAAATTACCACCCGCAGTCCAACTCATGCGATTTGCAAGAGGGGCAGGTGGCGGTGTTAACGACGTAGGTTGTGCACTCTCGGTCTTTTTCTCTGTCAAAATGCTGGTTCCCGTCATGTCGTCGCAGAAAACAAAACGTCGTATTAAATGTTACAGGGGCTTAGATTATGGGCTCATCCTTGGTAAGTTGGTACACCAATTAAAGATTCCAAACAAGAAATGGGTCGGCAAATCGTTCCTAGGGCTGCGCATCTTTCCGCGGGTGATTCGGTCACCCCCTGTTTGAATCCGCGTCGGGGGATTTCCAGAGTGGATAACCAGTCCAAGAGCAAACACGACTCGGATGCAGCGCCATTTCGCTAAAGAGGCTGTCGTTAGGAGACGTTAAGCCCACTGGGAATAGGGAGCTGAGTAGTTAAGCTTTTTGTTGTTCATCAGTCATATCATATGGCACTCATTCCATGCTATCGCTAGCTCTGCGTGCAGTACCGGGTTGATGTGTCCATTTATATCCATAAATGATCCATTTTGCCAGGGTCATGATCTCAGTATCAGGGTCAGGTCAGGCCACTCAACAACCCAGAACACCTCCGCGCTGCGCTGGCCGTGTCACAGCCAATCACTTCTTCAAGGAGGTCTGGAGGGGCACAACTTCTCCCTTCCTGTCGCAAAACTATTCCGCCAAGAGCCTAAATTTCGGTCAATTCTCATCACGGCTCAGCCTACCCGGACTCACTCTTTATTTTAATCGGACTGTATCTTTTAGCCTAATGAGGACATGATCTATAACTACTTTACAACACACAGTAATTTATTTACCTATAGATTAAGTATATTATTTATTTTATTTTATTTTAGGCATTTAGTCCAATAGCCCCATTACTCAACTTCGCCGGATTTAATTATTATGCCCCAACCGCAATGTGATTTTGGACAGGGTCACATGATTACACCCCCGGCAGCCGTCAGCCTTCTGGCTTGAGGCTAAAGGCCTACACCAAATTCCTTCTTACATAACCTTGCTTTGCTACTATTAAAAATAACATAAAGCTATACTTTAAATATCTAACCTTAATAAACTTTAATATATGTTTAATATTATGAATACATTGGGTTATATGTAAATTTGTATAAGCACAAAGTAGATATAGACCATTCCCTGATTAAGTTAGCATACAGTCCGATTATAAAGAGGGGTGAGTCCGGGTAGGTTGGGCCTGCTCCCACCCCATTTCCTATGCTAGCCCATCCATCCTCTGTGCCACCTACAATAGTCTTTGTTGGAGCAAACTCAATCGACCACTCCCGCAATCACTGCAAATCGCTCGCAACTATGTCCTCTGCCTGAGCTGCAAAGCTCATCAGTGAGATAGCACCCTAGCTCAGTGCTGTTTGAAGAGCGGTGGGCAGGGTTTATTGCCACGGTCATTCCTTTGAAAGTGGGCGGGCATGTAGACCCATTGAAAACGGCAAGCATGAGTTGCTAGTTATTCCGTAGGCCGATAGGTCCGCAGTCCCTTCGCCTCGAAACCACTGTGCCAAGCCAGGTGGCTGGTCGGAATTCCATCATCACATTCTTTTCACAACCTTGTGATACAACACGGAGCCGGGGCTTGTTTCGAAAGTTGGGATGAGCATAAATGATTGCGGTCGGTACTACTCTGGGAAGATCAATGGAATAAAAAAGATAGGCGAATTCCGTAGGCGGAAATTTGTCAACGGGTCTTGCGAGAACATAGAAGCCAAAAAAGAAAGAAAGAAAAAAGAGACTAAATAGATGGCCTCAACAAGCCGAAGGGCCGAGCCGGGGGCGGAACAGAAACATCGTTCGGCAGGGTCCAATGCAGCCAAGCGGCTGAGAGCCCACGACTTGCTCCCCGGCAAGAATGTCATGACAAGCAAGAGCTTAAAATTTTATTCTAGTCAGCCATGAGGACTAAATGCCTTGCAAAATGGCAGGGCCTCTAGCAGCGCACATGTTGCCATGGCGCATCTGCAGCTGTGGGTGCGGGGTGGCTAAGGGTAGAAGCCGACAGGAGGGTGCCAACAAGGGGTATCGGCTCCGAGGAGCGAATGGCAGGTCTTCCGTGTACCCACTTCCTCTCTAATGATCCCAGGTAAGGCACCCTGTCTTTATTGTCTCAGCTGCCCAGCTTCAAGGTTACACTGGCCAGCAGCCCTGCATTTCGTACTTGATAGTGTCTGCATATTGTTGCACGCTTGTTGTTGCGTGCTTGTGAGGTCGAACAAGTAATGCAGGATGGCACAACGGCAAGCCTAGTCACATACCCATTTCAGTGATGCTCCCTTTGGATCTAGCCGCCTCCTCATCATCCTGGCGAGTATCTTGGCTGTCTTGCTTAGGTTTAGACCACTAGTGCATCACTGCGGAGGAGGGGGGACATGAATGGAGACCTCGACAAAGACGATCTAGCACCATCTCAGCCGCACCAAGAAGACAATCATGATTGGACTAATCACGGTAAGATAGCTTGGCTTGTCCCGACCCCGAACGTGTTAGCGTTGTAAATAATTTGTGCGCCCGATGATCCGACCCTAGTTCAAAGGCCGCAGAAGTCACTGAATGTGGGTATCCATGGGCCGTCGATGAAGATGCCCGTTTGCCGGGGAGCCCAGAATCGTGGCGGAATTGAGCAGTAGGCCTGCGGTAGCTGCGTTTTTCCCCTTGTGCCTCGTGGGCGTTGATTTATTATCCAAGCCCAGTCCGTCCATCTCGGGGAGGGTTCTCTTCCTGCTCCTTACCTTCGCTTTTGTGGTGTCTCGCTCAGCCAAATTCCTAGCTCGAGTTGCATTAGTTTGATACTCGCCATTGAACAAGGCCATCAAGCCACAATGAAGGGCGCTCTTCTCTCCTCCCTCGCCACTGCCGGCACCGTTGCCGCCCACCTAACCGCTGCTCCCGATGTTTTCAAAGTTGCGGCCGTCCAGATCAATGACCCGGAGTTCACCACCTGCTCCATCGTCGCTGACTATGCCGACTTGTGTGTTACGAAGCTGGGTGGCAGCGATGCCCTCTTGACAGCTGATCCCGACAAGCTCCTCTCTTGCGCGTGCTGTGCTTCCTCTACTGCCGTCTATCCCTTGTACTCTGCCTGCTCATCGTACCTCTCCGAGGAAGGCGGCCGCACCTACACTGACCAGGTTTCTGGTGAGTTTGGATATGCCTAAGGATCTCGATAATGCACCGATTTCTAACATTGTTCCTCTTCAGCCTACAGCGTCATCTATCAGGCCTGTGCTGCTAGTGCTGTATGTGGCGCCGCCAACTCCAAGCCAACTAACACTGGAATCGCTTCTAAAACCAAGGACACCTTTGCTAGCTCTGCTACAATCACTGGCACCGCTGAGCAAACCTATGCTACTGCCTGCGTGGACATGATCAACGTCTGGACCTCTTGCACAAAGAAGGACCCTGAATTTACTAAGCTTGCCAACAGGGACCAGGCTTCTTGCTACTGGTAAGTACTCAATCCAATTTGATGCTACAACATGAATACGCCATCACAATCAACGGGAAAATCAGAATCGCTAACTTGAAACTCTAGCTGCCGAACTCGCGATGGCACTCTCAGCTACACCGATGCTATGGATCGCTATGCAAGCACTTGTGCTCAGTGGGCCAGAACAGGCGAGCCCGAGACTGCTTATGTTGGTATGTTGCGACTCTCCTACCTTTATGCCGAAAAGTTGAATGTATCACTGACACTTTACTCAGTCGCCAAGTCATTTGCTTCCTTCTGCTCCAGATACAGCACCGTCTGTGATGTCGTTGCAGTATCTGCCACTGGTTCCGCCGGTGCTCTGACTACCGATGCCAGCACTGCCGATCAGAGCAATACCCTTGACCCCGTCACCATCACAATCCCTGCTACTGCTGCCGCAACCAACGACAACGCTGCCGTGTCTCTCCGCATTAGCTGTGGCGCTCTTCTCGCCGCTGTTGCTGCCGTGGCCCTTGCCCTGTGAGGCAATGGTGCGGTGGTCTAGTAGGCTTGAATAGCTTTGTTAATTCTTTCAAGCAATGATCTCGGAGACTGTGTTGGCTTATGACTGCTCGGGATGTTTAATGAAATCTTTTCTGGGAACAAGCGATTCGGCGTGTACCATTTTGAGCTTAAAGCGGGATTCGGCGCCTATATATAGATATTCACGCAAGATATCCATAAAGAGACTTTTGTTGAAACGTAATTACTAGTTTCCAGGCATGCTTTTTTATTGTCAGCATTTTATTCTACAGTCAAATCTATACCAACTCCCTTCAACGCCCCGACTGCCCAATCTGGATATTCCGCCTTGTCAGGATAAAGCCCGGCAAAGAACTGGCGCACAAATGCCGGGAACCGATCTTCGATAATGGCTTGACGCACCCCACGCATTAGGTTAAGTTGGTACCAAACATTATGAACGGTCAATACGTGTGCGGCCACTGTTTCTTTACTAGCGTTGTGGTGGACAAATGCACGGCTGATACCCATGCCACCGTCAGCCTTGGGCTTGCAAGACATGCAACCACAGTCATCCTCAAGAGGGCCAAAGTCGGCTTCGTACTGCTTATTTCGGATGTTGAGGACACCATTCTTTGTAACGGCGTTGCCAAATCGTGCTGTCCGAGTAGGCCACACACAATCAAACATGTCGGCGCCAAGAGCCACACTCACGACAAGATCCTCGGGATACCCAATACCCATGACATATCGAGGCTTGAGATCTGGTAGGAGTGCCGTGCATGTTTCCACGACCCGGCAGTAGTCGATCTTGGCCTCTCCGCCACTCAGCCCTCCGATGGCTATTCCAGGTGTGTCGCGTGTCACCATTTCCTTGCAGCACTCTCGACGCATTTCCAGATCTAGACCGCCCTGGATGATGCAAAAAAGGTTCTGTCTGTCAGGGTTTTTATGCGCCTTGATGCATCTGTCGAGCCAACGTACACTACGCTCCATGGCCTCACGCATGCGAGCCTTATCTGGAGAAGTAGTGACCAAGACGTCATCGAGTTGCATCATAATATCGCTGCCAATACTATTCTGTAGTGACATGGAGTGTTCCGGGGTGAGAAGCATAGGGGAGCCATCATGAGGACTCAGAAACTCAACTCCATCTTCAGTGATGGTTGCAAGTTTGAGGAGACTAACCATCTGAAAGCTGGCAGAATAGAATTAGTCGAAGCCAAATCAGCAGCACTGTATCAACACTTACCCTCCGCTGTCTGTCAGAATGTTGTGGTCCCATCCTTGCAACATATGCGCCCCACCAACAGCATCCAATACTTCTTGTCCTGGTTTCAGACCAAGATGGTAGGTATTGTTGAGACATAGCCGACATCCTGTCTCTTCAAGTTGTTCGGGCGTAATGCCTTTAAGAGATGCTTGTGTCGCCACGGGCATAAACATGGGCAGCTGGACTGGACCATGAGGCAAGGTCAAAACCGAGGCACGCGCTCTTGTAGTCTACTTTGCAGTGCGCCCTGTCAGTCTTTCACATGGCTGAAAAATTGTGGCATTTGGCGTCCGTAGCCATTCAGGCAGTAAGACTCACAGAGCAGCGGGCCACAAGCTCAAATGTGAGAGCTGGGGACGTGTAAATGTTAGAAGACGACGCCATCTTTCTAACGGCTTGCATTTCTCAGGGAATAGACAAAGTAAGTATCCCCTTCCTATATTCGCCGCCTCTGTTCGAAATCGACTTATTTGGCCGCTAAAATGTTGTTGATACCAAATAGCTGCCCGCAGAAGGCTGATGGAAATGCTCCCAAATTCGGTGGGCCCAGCGCTACAATAGCCCCAGGTGCGCATCGAATGTCAAAGCCAATTGAGCCAATGAGGCCTCCCCCCGGGTCATCACCGGCAGATCCCGCTCGAGCTCTCAGCGAATTTTCCTCGTTCTACTCTAAGCAGACGACTGTCACCACGACGTTATACAGCCAATTGAGAGCTCGGCAACAGCTCTCGACGTCGCGATGCGGTCCCGAACCTCGCCCGGAGGGGCGTTACTGAGATCATCCCGCCTGTTCTCGGTTCCCAAGCCTCTTCCCGAACCACCGTCCACGAACCTCCACATTGGCAACCACAAGTCTCCCACCATGACACGACAATATCCCCAGTACCAGTCCATCACATCACCCCTCTCCTCTCGAGAGAAGGGTGACTGGGGATTCAAACGGCCTTTTCCTCTCAAGTCGACCATGACTACCTCCACTCCCCTGATCCGTGTTAAGCAGGTTGACTCAATTGAAAGTGTCACCGATTTTGCATCTGCCGCCGATCATACGCTATCGCTCGAGAAGTTCCAAGAGCTTAGGATTCCTCTCACCCTCCCCAAGAGCAACGAACGGGGAAGGACTACATCCGGTATCGAAATGTGGCGCAAATCCGTCTTTGAGGAGGACACTGATTTTACCCACACCCGCGAGGGCAAGGCTGATGACAAGCGATGGAAGTTCAATGGCCCATGGCTTGCCAGGATGACCGAGGGAGACTTCCTCGACTACCTGAAGAAAGAGGTACGACCTAAGCGTGCAGAATTCCGCAAGGTCGTCAAGGAGAAGCTTGCCGCCGACAAGTCTATTCGCCTTGCGACAGAAGCAAGGGAAAAGGGCCAACCGTCTTCTCCCAGTATCAAGCCTGAGGACCTGTCCGAGGAGGAGGTATCCAACTACGTGCGCACTCTACGCAATGACCGTGCTACCCTCTATGCGCTAGTTTCCAAGTTCTTGGATCTGGCACCCCTCGGTCAGCCGGTTGGGATTATCCAGACTTTCTTGTCTACGCCAGAAAGCGCTGCCAGTGAAAGCCCCTACGGAAAGTCTGGGCCTCCTCCCAGCCATCCCTCGGCTGGTATCAGCTATCTGAGAACCAACTCATACATGGAGAACCACCCTGTCTACGGGCCACAGGCACGACACACTCCCATTCTATCCCGTGTTGTGAATCCCAGGAACGGCCCCTCTCCCGCCAAGTTGGGCGTTGGTGGTTTCGTTGCTGATGCGCCAACCGGTGACAACGAATTCAACAACCGAATTTCCCGCGGTCGCGTCGCGCACCACAAGAAGATGCTCACTGGTATCCAGCACTTGGACACCACTACCTTTGGTGGCGCCAAGGCCTACGTCGATCCCCAGTCAGCCAGCATCGACCCCAGTGGCAAAGTTGTGGTACAGCTCCATGCGGCCGATCCTGAATCTCAACTCATTGCAAAGGAGAATCATGGTCGAGAACATGTATATGTTGACAAGCCACGACCTGCGCCCAAGAAGAACCAGCGAAGTCAGGCGGACCCCTGGAGAGTGAGCCGCGTTGCGGATGAGATTCTCGAAGATGGTTCCCAGGCTTCCCCAGTCAGTGGAAAAGACGTTTTAGGCAGCTCCAGTAGCTATGGCCTTGACAGGCAACAATGAGGAACACGTTCAGGTGTCATGATAGACTTGGGCGTGGTTGTATATCGATAGTATCTTACGTGTGTACTAGATGAAATCTGTACCAAACTGTACAACAAGAATTTAAAGCAAAAAGTTAAGTCAGGGTCTGCCTGAAAGGAAATATCTCCCTCCATGTCACATCGCCCATTGCAAAACATGCCAATTGACCGATCATTGAATTCAATGAACTTGACTAAGGAACAGTGGATCGATGCCCCAATATTTGGACCCACTCAGCCAAGATGGGTGGCGGATGGATGCTGTATCCCATCACGTGCCTTGTCATGTGCCAAAGATTTCAGCCCTAATCATTTGTGGCACCTCTCAACACCAAATTCCCTGGTAACTTTGGCGCAATTTCTAGAGTGACTTGCAATCCATCCATCACCCAACGTCCAACCGTCCAATACCGCCAAAATGGGTCGCGTTCGTACTAAGACCGTCAAGAAGTCCGCCAAGGTCATCATTGAGCGATACTACCCCAAGCTCACCCTCGACTTCGAGACCAACAAGCGCATCTGCGATGAGATCGCCATCATTGCCTCCAAGCGCCTCCGCAACAAGGTTAGCACCAATGCGATGAACAAGACGAAATGCGATCGGCTAACCAGGGGCGAATTTTACAGATTGCCGGCTACACCACTCACCTCATGAAGCGTATCCAGCGTGGACCCGTCCGTGGTATCTCCTTCAAGCTTCAGGAGGAGGAGCGTGAGCGCAAGGATCAGTACGTTCCCGAGGTTTCTGCTCTCGACTTCACCCAGAACTCCGAGAGCGGCCAGCTGGATGTCGACGGCGAGACCAAGGACCTCCTCAAGCACCTTGGCGTATGTTCCTTCCCCACCTGCAAGCACCCGAAACAAGATTCTGACTTGACATACAGTTCGACTCCATCCCCGTCAACGTCATCCAGGTCTCCCAGACCCAGGTGCCCGAGCGTGGCAACCGACGATTCGGCGACCGCCGACGTGATTAAAAAAATGAATTTGGGAATATGGGTGTACGGCTTTTTACAGGGTTTTGCTACTTGGCGTCTTAGGACAGTGAGTGCATAGGTCTCAAAGAAAGATCTTCCAACCCCCAAAGGTGTCGCCGATTCTCTGGATCTCTCCAGAGTTGACGCTTGATCGCCAAGTTTCTCATCGTGCTCCTGTGAACGTGACCTTGAAATGTTAAACAAGGCCAGTTTAGAGCACTCGATAATGTTACATCCCATTGCGTATTTGACTATAGTCATTTGCGCAGGTGAGATTGCATATCCCCATATTGGGTATCTCCGTGTCTATTCTATTCTGGCCTGCTCACTATAAATTGCCAACCATCGACGCCATTTTCTTTTTTTAATGTTTTTGTACATCGTTTCATTCATGTCAGCCTTCAAGACTTGTTGTCCTCATTTATCTTGAGTTTAGGCTTGTAGCCCTCGACAAGCAAATGGTCGTGGTCGTTGTTATCAGGCGTTAAAATTGTAGGGGCGGGAGGGTTAACTTCCTCCTTCTCTTTGAGAGCGACCTTGATTTTTTCCTTGGTTGGTTTGGGCTCTCCACGCTCCAAAGCAAGGGCCGCACTGTCTCGTGCAGATTGTCGCTGGTCCTCTAACTTCAATTCACCCAGCTTGCGGGCAGCCCGGTCAGCCTCGGTCTCTTCCGACTTGTCTTCATCCAACAGATCAATCTCGATGTCGGGAATGCCAGCTCGTTCCCAAGCAGCTGTTTCGTTTAGCTGCACCTTAACGTATAGCCCTCGCCGGGCGCATTTTCGAGAGCACCACATCTCAAGATCCTTCCTCTTCACAATGTCGCCGCTGCTAGTAATCTTCCACTCGCCACCGGGGCCCATTTGCCTGCGTGGTCGCGAGCACAGCGTGTATCCACAAAGCTCGTTGACATTGCGCTCGACGATTAAGTCATCGTAGTCAGAGGGTTGGAAGAGGCGCACGTGCTTCTTAAAGTTGGCGACATCAGACGGCGCTGGGTTGGCTGAATTATAAGGAGGTGTTCGGACGACGGGATACTCGGAGAGTAGGATTAAGCTATCAAGAATTTCGGTCTCGAGGTCTTTGCGGTGCTGAAGAATCTTGGCATGTTGAATGGCGATTTCTCTCGGATCAGTTTCTGGCTCCTTCTTGGTTGCCTTCTTGAGAATGCCCTTCGGGGGCTGTTTTGCGTTGGCTTCCATAACCGATGCAAGGTTCTAGATCGAGTTTAATAACAAGTCGCAGGGATGTTAGGACTGCGCGGCCCCAGCTTGTTGGTAGAAGCGACGGAAATGAGGGCGAGGAAGTGGGAGGATGGAGTTGAGTGAACCAGAGACGAAATGCCCCGCCGCCATAATTGCGACGATGATGGCGGCGCCTCAGGTTCAAGTTGATGAGCAAGCCACAGGCTCCATGAGGGGAGTGGTCAAGCCACCTCGTGGCGCACCCACCTGCGGCGGGCCAACAGTTAGTGCCGACTATGTTTCCAACCACATCCGAGTGTTTTAGGTGGTGTGGTCTGGCTAACAACTGGAACCACGCCAACGCCGTGAGTTGCCACACGGCGCATCTAACAGTCCGGGAGTCCGGCCAGTGATGGAGAATGGATATCAACAACTTTGAGTAATTCCAAATATTCCCAATTACACATCAATCTCAAGACAAAGGATGCTCTTAAACATTGCATGACAGGCGTAGTCTGAGCCGGCGCAGCAGTCGGCTTCCGATTTGCTAGTGATGCGCCTCGCGCAGTTAGACTACAGACGTACATGCAAGCGCAATTAATTTGGTGGCCAAAGGTTTGCAGGGCATAAGGCAGGTGCAAGCATGTGAAGCACGCCCCTACTCGCATTCCTTATGCTTGGTCGTGTTTGAGAAGTAGCGCCTGACGTCGTTGCCCCAGGTTTGGCCGAATTTGGCGCCTTGGATCCTTCCAGGCGACAGCCACAATCAACCGACGTCCACTTAAGCCGTGAGAGACACGTTCCTATCTGCGACACGTTAATGCCATTATCTCCCGTCTCTTGCTTTTTGCCCCGTCCCCCCATTCCTCTTTAGTTCTTGTATTCCTTCTGCCTTTGCAAACGGTCTCGTTTGGTTTGCCCACTTGTCATTCCCTGCCCGCAATCCTGCGGCCCATCCTCGGTAGGCACCAGCTTTACTTCCCTCCCGCGCGTCCCGGAGGACGGAAGCCTGTCCAGGTCTGCGGTGCGTTGCATAGTTGTCTGTAGGTACTTTGTTTACAGTAGTTGTTCAACAGTGGGATGAGTGACGGATGAGCTCAAAGCGCTGACGTTGGCGCACCCACGTCCCTAAGCCCCAGCTGGACGATCCGCTAAACTACCACAGCCTCCTCTCACCTCTCTATTTTCTATCCGCTCTCGAAATTTCTCTTTCCTCTCCTAATACCGGCGGTCATATGCGAATTATTCGTTGCCGTCCCCCTCTCCGGATACGCCACAACGCTTCCCTACATCATACTTCCCCCCCGCCGCCTCCCGCCTCGCCTCATCCGACGGGCTGACGAAGCCCCTGTCGTGCCCCACATCCGTCAAAGCAAACAAGCTGTCGACCTCCTCCACCTCGAGACAACGCCCGAGCAGCTACAATTAGGCCTCGGGCAGACTTGTCCTGTAACAGAGCTTCCCACGCCCACGGGGTTCCGTATCACTCACAATGGCGGCGCTGTTCAGGGTCAAGGCCCTTTACGACTACTCGTCGCCTCATGAAGACGACCTCAACTTTACCGCTGGCCAAGTCATTGCCGTGACAGACGAGGATGACGCCGACTGGTATGGCGGGGAATACGTCGATGATGATGGCATCAAGCGCGAAGGCATTTTCCCGCGCAACTTTGTCGAAAAGTTCGAACCCACTGCACCCCCAAGGCCATCTCGCTCCCGTCCGAAGAAGGAGTCCGAGCCTATCCAACCCGCCGATGATGTCGCTGCCTCTCCCCCACCGCCACCTGCGCAATATGAAGCCCCTCCAGCCCCCGAGCCCGAGCCTGAGATTGAGGAAGCCGATGAGCCTGTTCAAGCACCCGTCGCCTCCAACCCGGCAGCTCCGGTAGCTCCGGAACCTGTATCGTCGAAGACCGCCGAGTCCGTTGCCGCTCCTGCACTTCCTCCTGCCCCGAAGGCGGTTGAGCCTCCTGCGCCTAGTCCCGCGCCTGCTCCTGTTCCTGCTGCCGCTCATGCTGCCGCATCCAGCCAACCCCCCAAGCCCAAGCTTGGCCCTCCTCCCGTCTCCGAGAAACCTACAAGCAATTCCTTCAGGGATCGCATTGCGGCCTTTAATAAACCCGCTGCCCCCCCAGTCGCGCCCTTCAAGCCCAGTGGCCTGAGCGGGCCAAGTGGCGGCTTCATTCGAAAGCCATTTGTTGCCCCTCCACCGAGTCGCAATGCCTATATACCTCCTCCTCAACAGGCCCCTACGGCCAAGGTCTACCGACGTGATGAAGACCCTGAGATTCGAGAGAGGGAGGCCGAGAACCAGGGACAAGCAGAGAAGGCCGGCCTAGTGCCGGTCGAGTCTCAGGAGGGTGGGGACGAAGATCAACCAAAGCCTACGAGTCTAAAGGAACGCATTGCTTTGTTGCAGAAACAGCAAATAGAGCAGGCACAGCGACACGCCGATGCTGCTTCCAAGAAAGAAAAACCCAAGCGCCCTCAGAAGAAGCGGGATAGCATTGGTCAAGTAGAGGCACTGGGCGAGACTGAGGAAACCTCCGCACCACCCCCCTCTGCATTGGAGCGCCGCGACACCGGGGAAACCGGCACAAGAACTTCGACCGATGAGCCAGGACCAAATCGCATGCCGCCGCCCCGTCGCAAGGCCTCGAAAGGGCCTGCGGTGGAAGCCATCCACGATGGCAATGAGGCGGATATGTCTGGCGCCGGCGATACCACCGAGGGCAATGATGAATTGACCGAGCGCGATGATAGTGACGCTGTTTCTTATCGCACCTCTCGCGTTCCTACCCTACCAGTACAGCCTGCTACAGGTGCTCCACCGCAGCAAAAGGAGGAGAGTGAGGCGGAGGAACAGGATGAGGATGAGGATGTTGACCCAGAGGTGAAGCGCAAGGAGGAATTGAGGGCAAGAATGGCCAAAATGAGTGGCGGAATGGGTTTCCACAGCATGTTTGGCGCACCAATGCCCGGCGGATTGCCACCAAAGAAGAAGAAGGCGCCTAAGCCTGAGCCTTCAACTGATGAGGCTATTGAGGAAGCCTCCCCCACAACTCGCGCCCCCCCTCACCCTATCCCAACTATGATGGCTCTTCCTGGTATGGGCGGTCCCAGAAAGTCTGAAGACTCGGCCCAACCAGATGATGAAGCTGAGTCTGCATCTCGTCCTGTTCCTCCTCCCATTCCGGCGATGCCACCTCGAGCATCGGAGGAAGCGGAGGAGGAGGAAGAGGAAGCGACCACTCCAGCTCCTATTAGTGCCCCATCACGTAGGTCAACCATACCGCACCAAGTTCACCCTGCTTGCTAACATATAAACCCATCAGTTCCTATTAGAGAAGTTGCACCTCCTCCGGTCCCTGGCGGTCGTCCAGCACCGCCGCCGGTGCCCGCTGAGTGTAAGTACATAAACGGTATAGATGAGGAACTCACCATGCTAACAACACCCCAGCCCGTCCACCCCCAGCACCCCCGAGCGATGTTAAATCTCAGACAGAAGGATCTGAGTCAGACGATGAGCTCTCTAGTCGGGATCGGGGCGATGAAAGCACAGTTGAGCAGCCGGCTGCGGTCACTAGGTCCCCTCCTATGCCGCCGCCTCCTGTGCAGCTCCCTAGCCTTCCCGCACGATCCCCGCCCATGTCACCAATCCCTGATGAATACTTTCCAGCATCGCCCACCGCTGCCAACAAACGTAATAGCCGGCCCCCTCCTCCTATCCCCGGATCTGTACCACTTCCGCCCCCTGCGCAAAGTCGGCCGCCCCCGCCACCCCCGCCGGGAGGACTTCGCCGGCAGTCCACAGCAGATACCCAAACTCCGTCAAGGCCACAGCAAGCTGGCGAAGAGGAGGACGCGGAAGTCACCGAGTATGAAGGCGACTATGACACTGATATTGCCTCCTCGGTGCCTCACAAAGATGCCTTAAAGGCACATGCTCGAGACTCGAGTCTAGAGGATAATTCGATACAGTCTCCTATCGCAGATGCCCCCCCTACCCTACCACCCCCAGTACCTGCAGCAGTTCGCAGGGCTGTCCCACCGCCAGTTCCCAGTCAACCTCCCCCCTCTGATACGCGGCGATCTGTCGATGTGCCTCGCGGTGCCCCTCCTCCTCCTCCTCCGATAAACGCGGCACCTGCTCAAGCCGAGGAGGACTATGATCCTTATAATTTTTCAGCCACCACTCCCGGAACCTTTGCACACAGAACCCCAAAGATTGAAGAAGAACCAGTCTTTCCCGGATCCCCGGCACTCTCAACCCCAACCGACCGAAGGGCCCCGCCGCCGGCAGCGCCTAGTGGACGAGGACGGCAGTCACTTGATGTGTCAAGGGCTGGCAGGCGATCGGTAGATATTCACCGACCCTCCATGGACGTAGCCTTTATTGCCCAGGACATTGAACTTTCAGTCCAAAGCGGTTGGTGGAAGCAGGTAAACCAAGTTCCACCGGCTCTCCAGGGACGCAAGGATATCTTTTTCGAGAGTGAAGAGGCAACCACTACAAATGGGGGCCAGAAGACCACCATTACACGAGAAATATTTGTTCTATTCCAGGACTACTCTCAGACTTTCTTAACAGCCCGTTACGATCCCTACGATCCATCTGACGTGGAGCTTGAACAGCGCCATGAACCTCCTCCACGCTTCCTTCGACAGGACGAAATGGAAGAGTACTATGAGCGATTTGGTAAACCGATTTCGGAAGCTGTCGCCGCCAAGAAGGACTCGGTTGTGGGCGATGGTACACCACAGGGCCTCATCTTTGAACTCCTCCGGCCATTCAATGACGCTCTTGCTCCCGTAGGCACCCGTGCCTACGGCGCGCTCGTCTACGCCAATATGGCCAACGCATCAACGCAACAGAATGACATGATCCGACCTGGCGATATCATCAGTATCCGCAACGCTCGTTTCCAGGGCAAGCACGGTCCAATGCACGCCAAATACTCAGTCGAAGTTGGCAAGCCCGATCACGTAGCCGTGGTGGCTGAGTGGGATGGTACCAAGAAGAAGGTGCGAGCTTGGGAGCAGGGTCGTGAGAGCAAGAAGGTCAAGCTCGAGAGTTTCAAGCTCGAAGACCTGCGCAGCGGTGAGGTTAAGATTTGGCGTGTTATGCCAAGAAGCTGGGTCGGCTGGAGCAGCCAGCCTTAGTGTTTCTGTAGGGTAAGTTCTACGACCAAGACGGCCAAAATCACACGATGAATTGGCCAGAGGTTTGGTACAACGTCAATTGGAAGTGGACAGAAGAGCATGGAGAAGCAAAAAGGGAGCGAAGAGATTTAGTTGCAAGCAGTTCGGTTCAGTAGGTTATGTTATTGATCGATATGTTTTTTTTTATTCAAATGATGTTTCCCATTCATCATGAAATCGACCATTGATTACCCATTGGAGAAGTTCCCAAATGTTTTTAATGGAAGTGACCCATGACAGTGTTACAAGACCTACATGATTCTTTTGGCGACGTTTCGGCTTTGTTCTTGGATGCCAGTACGATGTCATTGATTTTTGAAATGGGGAGAAACCAAATTCGCAAATTATTTCCGAAAGCTGGCATGCGTTGCGCCTTGTACATTACAAATTTGCAACCCACTTGTTTACATGCCTTTGTGCCCAGATCGACGGATATATCCAAAAACAAAGCAAAAAAACCTGCATCTATCTATTTCGGGCGAATGACGTCACGGCGCATAAAATCGGTTTATTTTTCACTTCCTATTTCTTACAAGAGCAACTCATCCAGCACGGAGCCATTACATCAGAAACATGCATCGGACAGAAGCCGGAGGGGGGCAGAGGCCATCACGTCCCGGACGGACGGTAGGCGGGTGGGCTGGGATGGCACCATAGCGTTAGAATTCAATGTAAGGTCCCATTTGCATGAGAGATGGGGTGGGCGAAGAGGCCAGGAAGTCATGAAGCGTTTGGCCCAGGAGCAGGAATTTGACCCGGACAGACAGCTCATTAGACAGAGCAGTCTCGTGACTGTTTTGAATCACAAGTGGGACGACAGGGCATGTGAAGTCAGCTCACGCCCAGTATTCAGGGTAATTTTACCCAAGTCTATGACGGCTCATTTGATCTGGGGCCAGAATGACGAGGAAGGATTGCCATGAGGTGCAGTGTCATTGTTGGACCCGAAATCGTGGAGCCGCGGGCGGCAGGCAACATATGGTGGCAAGGCAGGATGGGGAATTTCTTAGTATCATGGCCCATATTTTTGTTAATAGCCATGGAGTTATGCGGGACGGGGCGTGGCCTGCGTGGGCCAGCAGTCAAAGACGGAGTCAGGCACCAAAAGCATGGGGTGGGGAGAAAGTGCGGAAATATCAACTACTACTATAGCTCTAAAGCACTTCGAGTCATTTGTGCATCCGCGTCGTGGCGCGGCGCGAGAGCTCTGATGGTCGCTGTTTCGCGTTGGCGTTTGGATCAGGGTCGGGTCTCCAAAGAAGGAGCGGGGCTTCGCGGCCACAAGCGGCCCCCGGAAGTGAGGCGCTGGACAAGCTGTTTGGATGTGGGTGTTTGATGACCTGGCGAATCCGCTCGCCAGCCAGGCGTCGATGGCTCTGAGGCCAGGCATGAAGCGAACACGGCATCGCGACGAATAACCAGACGACGCGCCTCGTACAGGACGACACAGGCAATCATCATGGGACCTGGGCGGTTCCAGCACTCTACCGCAGCAACATCATGGGCAGAAGACAGCTGCCGCGCATTGCAGCAGCAAGAACCGGCGTCAAGTTTTCGGATACGTGCAGCTTTGGCATGCGCACAACGACGCTCCAGGCGTGAGATCGACCACACCACCAGATGCCATCGAGGGTGAGTGAGACAAAATGAGGTCAGTTTTGGACGCCTACAGCCAAAGGGGTCCCGGGTGCCAATGTAGTTATCTACAAGCATCGAGTGCGATGACACAAGGCGACGCAGAAGCCGGCTGCACGTGGAAGAAAACGGACAAAGGAAAACCGGGCAGAGAGACTGCAGGGAGTGCTCTGAGATGTTCAGGCACCAAGAGTCAAAGTCGAAACAAGCGGTGTCAATATCATATCCTAAAGGCTTAGTGCTCTGTCAAGTCTAATCCCGGGAGTAGATAGTTAGATGCTGCGAAACCAGGTGATGACCCAAAAAGTCGGCCGTCTCTGGCGCCGGCATTGTCTTAGTCCCTTTGCAGAACCCTGAGACTCCCATTCTTCTTCTTCTTCTTCCCTGTGGCGGCCACGCAGAGCAAACAGGGAGGGGGTGACGTTCTGGAAGGAAAAAGACGCAGCACAACAATCACCGTAGAGGCAATTGGCTCGACGGGGCAGCTGGATGTCTGAAGGAGGGTGGGCAAGGGCGAATAAGAGCCCAACACATGCGGTCACGGGCTGTAGCGCCATGGACTGCTTCGACCTCATGGGTTGAGCAGAGTTTACATGGTCCCGAGTCGCGTGGAGGGCGGCGTGGGAAAGTTTTAGCAAAATGCAGCTTGGGAGACAGAAACAGATTTGGGTGTAGGGCGTCGCGCGCTTGTGTGTGTTCGTGTGTGTGTTCGTGTGTGTGTTCGTGTGTGTATGTGTGTGTGTATGTGTGTGTGTGTATAGGCGACTTGCCGAAAGCAACGGTAACACCAAACCCTCGCGGCGCAGAGTCTAGGTACCTTGAGCTAAGGAAGCCTGGACCTTGCGCCAACCGGGCTACGGCAGCAGCCAAAGTGCATGATGCATGTGAACGGGTTTGAGCGAGATGCAGTGCGGCCCCCTCGAGCGACGCCACCGATGAGGGCCAGACTTGGGGACGCCGATTTCCGGGAGGGGACTTGCTGACTGTATGTGATCGGCGACGGGGAGGAAAGACAAGAGCGCCCGCCGCTGCGAATGAAAGAAGCTGTGGCCTAGGGAAGGGTGAGTGGGTGTAGAGCGTTGTGTGGAGGGATGGGACGAGGCCCCTCCCTCGTCTTCGTCCGTGAGACAACTGTACTCGTCATCAGATGCGCCGTGCGACCGGAGGAATCGCAGGGTGATGGTACACAACAGGGACTCGAGGGAGCAAAAACAAGGACGTTTGGATGAGGAGTCGATGCTTTGTCCTACGGCAATTGCCTGCCCCGAGACACCGATCGACCCCAGATTTAGCTACGTGAGGCAGTATGTGAGAAATGATTTCTGACTCCAGTCTGCTGTGGGATCAATTGTGTAAGTTCTTTTTGTCAAAGGCAGCAGAGCGCGGCATGGCTGCTGGCCTGTCCAGGCGACCCCTACAACGCCATGCGGTGGTGGCAAGGGCAGGGGTGTATTGGTCATTGGCAATTGTCGGGCAACAAAGTGGTTGAACAACTCAGCCTACAAAAGAAGGAGAATCATCAAGGTGAGAGAGAGAGCAAGTGCAAATAAAGGAGAAGTTCAAAATCGCCACATTCAAAAGCGCCACGTTCGTTACTATTATTTGCCCCATGTTTTGGTCTTTGTATTTACATTAGCACTCACTATCCGTACCTTAGGTCGTATTCTTCATTTGAACTGCAGAAGTGATTGACCTGGGTTACCTCGCCTACCCCAAATGCGCAATAGATTGGAGCTAGGATTGCAATTCTAACCTCATACTGTACCATCTTGGTTAGCCGGCTCTAATGGTGTTCCCCAAATAGAAACTTGCCGTGGCCGTCAGACGTGCAGCCAGTCAGGCACAGCTAGGCCAGCAGCTCAGCAAGTGAGGCGAAGCCTAAGGATCGTCAAGGCAGAACTCTTTTTTCTTTTTTTTTCTTCTAATACCTGGCTGAAAACGTGGCTTTGGTTATAGGGCAAGGCAGATAATGCGAAACCGAGGTGGCTTGTGCCCCATCATAAGCCACTTTGAGTCAAATTGACTCATCTAGATCTAACAAACGGAGAGGTGAGTGCTGACGGCAAATGCCTTGGAGGGATCCCTACACATGGACAAATGGGTTACAGGCTACAAGTTACGGGCAAAGGGCCAGAAGCGATGAGATGGCACGCTGAGCATTTGAGACCCAATCGGTCGTACGCCTGCGGAGCTAGGCCCGCGCGGGCCGCCGTACGTGGCCAGAGAGGACATCATTTGGGCGGCGGGGAGCTTGGCATGTTGCTAGTTGAGAAGCGTGACCAACGAGGAGGATATGGGCTTGGTTGGTCAATGGCCGGGGAAGAAAAAAAAACGACTGCTCAAAAACTTACAGAGTAAGACAAATGAATGACAGGAAAAGAGAGACGCGTAGGGCGGCAAAGGTCACGTTGCGAATGCCAACATGACAGGTGACAGCTGGTGATGTGCGTGAATCAATGTAGAGTAGCTCTGTGGGATGGAGGGAGAGGGAAACCCACCTCTGACCTGGTACCCTGTACAGCCCGCCGAGGGTCACGACACCATAGAAACCATGGAGGGCAGAAGCTTAGTGACAGTGGTGGGCTGGAGGTGGTGACATGGGAGTCCAGTTTTCCGGGAAGCCTCTGTCTGGCAGTCCCGAGCTTGAGCATACTGCGGGTGGATTCGGGCAAAGGAGGGCCACGGGCTAATTGGCGATGGAGGCGGCGCCACGGCGCTTCCACTGCAACGGTAACGCAACGGGGAGGCTCCTAGGTAGGCTAGCCTAGTGATTTAGGCGATGCGCCATGGTGCAGAATGGAATGACAGTTGCACCTGCCGACATTCACATTTTGGGACTTACCAAGCTAGGTAGGTACGAAGGTAGCTGGATGCAATGTCCAAGGCAATTGCAAAGGTAGTAGGTCCAGATCGAAACAAGGCGAATAAAAAACACGAAGAGGTTGAGATGTCTCATGACCACTGACTCGTCTAGTCCGGCCCATTAGGGGCCTGTTATGAGGGGGGATGGAATCATCAACATCTCATCCGCCAGCGTCTCGGAAGACACCTCAAACTATACAAAAGCGACTGGCTCCCCAGTCCTGGTCATGTCGGTAGTGAGCCACGGGCTTCTGGGAACCCAGCAGTGACAAACTCCCGGTCAGACAAACCTTGAGGCCCCTTGTCCCTCTCTAGTATACCGTCATTGATCCAGTCGGGATGGCACTGGTTGCTCCCCGATTCCAAATACACCGTAGTCGCGGGCACTTCCCTTATTCGGGGAGCTTGCCCAAGGTTTCACCACCACCCCGGCTCTGTCCTGGGGCCTGGGCGAGCAGGAAAAAAAAAAAAAACCCCCAGACACCTCATCTGATGCTGCCTCTTCAGGGCCTGGGTGGCTCGAAGGAGGGAGGGAGCTCGGTAGACAATTATGGAAAGCACCAGCACCAACACACGCCAACTTCAGTACCTGGCATTGCACACATGCTTCCCCCCATCCCTTCCCCCGAAGACGTCCAATCCTGCGCGGGGAGGGACATGTCGTGGCCCAGTATAATGTGTTTCCTGCCTCGGAAGTCTACCGTGGAAAAGTGATAGCTCTGTCTGCGATCCATCCGGCTCCTCTGGGCATTCGGGAAAATTGGAGCCCACGACTGCGCGCATATCTGATCCAATAACCCTCCCTGAGGTAGCTCTGCAGCGACAGCACGCACTGTACCAAACATTTTTAGGCCAAGACAGCCTGCGTTGCAGCGCAAGTCCTGATTGAGGGGAGAGAGGGGGCCGAGCTTCTGTCCGGACCCGGAATCACACTGGACGAACAGACTCGGGCCGGGTACTTGGGAGCATGAGAGCGACGGCGAGGTTAATTGCCAGGAAAAGCTCGAGTTTTCGCCCCTGTCGACCCAATTGCCCGCTCGATACATACCTACGATTCATCCCATCCACAGATCGACGAACGAATGAACGAGATGGCCAGCGATCGGTGCTCACCACGTCGTTTGGCTTTCCGAACCCAGCAAAGATGGTCGCCTGTGACCCTTGGTGGCCCAAACTGATGGAACTGGCAACAGGCCATGCGTGGTGTGACTATGATCACCAAACAGCTCCCACCCCCCGGACCATGGGCTGTCCTTGCACTCTATATGCGGTCCACCGTCTGCTCCAACACTCTCCACGCGGGCTTTGGCGCACTCTACAGCAGGTTGAGGTCCTTGGTCGGCATCTTGTGGACTCGGCGAGATATCTCACCAGGGGCAAACCAAACCCCCCACGCAGTCGCCAAGTCGCCACAGATCTCCAGGAAGCTCGAGACACTGCGCGGGAGGCCGTGTCCGCACGGTGCCTTGGCCACTCACACAATGGCATCGGCTAAAAAAAAAAAAAAAAAACTGGCTGCAAGAGCAAGACGCCTCAAGCTATCTCAGAATCAAAATGAGCCAGTTCTCACGTAGCCGTGACGGTGTGCACCCCCCTCCGTGGCTCGTGCACTGATCAGGCTTCCGGGACGAAATTCCACACGCGCACAGCACACCCATACACCCCCCCATGTCTCCTCTGACCAACGAGGTACCCCTGATGCTCAGCCCTGGACCCGCGGGGTTTCCGGGGTGGTAGTCTGTCGTAGTAGTCGCTGCCGGCCGCTTGGAGCAGGGCATTTTCTTCCACTTCTCCCCGCTGTGGCGCCAGTTTTGACAGGTGGTCCGGCCTGCTGAAGTCACCCGTTAGGTACCCGAGGACTCATCATGGTCGCCTCGAGTGTTTCGCTGGTTTCCAAGCCTGCTTGCTCACCACACGCCGTGCCGCAGCGCACCGTTTGGGCCCAGGTCCGTATAAGCCCCCCTCCGGACCCTCCCCGCCTGGCCGCCAACATCCCACTGCCCAATTCACACCAAAAGCACACACTCACCCGCCTACTGGTGAATGTCTTCTTCGGCTCGATATATCATATCAAACCTTCCTCACCTCCCTCGCCATCCTTGCCTCCTCCCGGACACAGTACGACTTTGAACCGAACCGATCTGATTTAGCCATTGTATATTATATGTCAAACATCTTGCCGACTCTTTGACCACACTACCCCTTCAAACCCTACTCACCACTCAAGAAAAGTCAAACTTATATAACAAGGACCTGTGCCATCACCACCCACCGCCACCGGCAAAGGTGCCAACAAGAACAACATCCGCCATCACCCAATAAAAAAACGAGACACAATGTCGTCTCCCTCATCACTACGGCGGAATCGACAGGTTGTCATTACAACCTCACCCGCCCCCTCCGAATCTAACTCTCTCCGCGACTCCTACTTCTCCGAGGCGTCAACCGCGCCAACGTCCTTTCACTCAACATCCACCTCCCAGAACAAGGGCATCAGCCAGAAAAAGCCCTCGGCAGCAGTGGCAAAACCCCCCACCGTCGCCGAAACATTGTTCAGCGCCTCCTCCTCTTCAGTAGCCACCTACGATTCTGTGCTTTCCGAAATGGAGCCCTTGCGACGGAGTTGCGACCTTGCGGTTTGTGGCAGCGAAGAAGTGCCAGAGGAAGAGGGAGATGAAGCAGAGGACTCAGAAAGCGGCGATGACGACGAGGATGAAGATTCAGAAGAGGAAGAGGAACAGGACTACGTCCTTTCCGACCCTGCCTCTCTCCACATCCCTCCCGTTCTGCCCCCTTACCGAGGGGCATCTAACGATCCTCCAGTTAGGCCATCGACGCCCCAGGACTTTGCACGCCTCTTCCCTTCGCTCGACCGTCTTGCTGTTCGCCATGATGATTTGACCTCTGATGGCAACATGAACCTCCGTGTCGACACCCTTGTACCCTCTGGCGTTGGACGACGACCTCTTGCTATTCAGCTCTATCACTTGCGTATGCAAGACCTTGCTCGTCGAGAGTTTTCTTTCCGTCGATACTGCAGGGACTCTGGCCGAGAGGTCTGCAGTTCGAAGCGTGCCTACGCTCCAGCCCCAGCCAGTCCAGTCTCAGCTGCCCGACCGGTCCTCCGTCGATCTATGAGCTCTGCAATTCGAACCGTCACCACTCCATTCCACCGCTCCTCTGCTTCCTTCAAGCACCAAACTGGCTCCGTATCTTCAGATGGATCCTCCGTTTGGTCCGGCTCCCCATCAGTGGTCTCTGACCAAAGCGGGCAACAGACGCCCAAGGCCAAGCAACGCCTGATTCCCACCAACCGGATCAAGCTTGAATTCAGCAACTATGCACACATCGACGTTGCCCGTCGCGGGGGTCGAACAAACAAGCGTTACGAGTTTGAGTGGTGGGGACACAAATATGCCTGGAAGCGGGTGATTGACAAGAATCTCAATGTCGTGTCCTACCACCTGATTCGCGATGGCCATGGAGCCCCTGTTGCTCATATTGTCCCCGAAATGCGAAGTCCCAACCAGATTTTGGACAGTGAGATGGCTGGCGCCTGGGTCGCTCCCTGTTACATGTGGATCAGTGACAACAGCGTCGTTGACGCCGTCACCGATGTAGCCGAGTAAGTTTTCAGCCCGATCCACCACCGGTATTTGCATGTTTCTAATTAATTAATTGACAGTGTCATCGTTGCTACTGGACTTATTACACTTGTCGACGACAGCATTAAGGAGCGATGGCAGGCCAAGAAACCTTCGCACCGTGCCATCCGTAACCGTCTCGGGAATTTCAACGAGACTACACCGCGCACCATTGTTCAGAGCCTCTTCCATCGACGACACTCTGAAGAGCATTCGAGAGGCAGTGGCCCCCTGCGATTTGGTCGCCGACCGGTAGCAGCATATTGAACTCTTCTCAACCCCCCCCCCCCAGATGTGCACAGGCTCCGATTTCAGTTTGCGAATGCTCGGTGTTCCTATCCATTTTCATGTTGAAATAGGATGTCGCCGAAGAAGAAAGCTGCCAAGGTTGGGCGTCAACCCGCAGGGGAGGGTGGGTGTGTGAAATCTAAGTTTCCGGCAATAAGTCGAAAATCCAATGCTGCTTTTGCTTTCAGTTACCTGTCCTTATTTTTTTTTTCTCGCTCTGGTTGTGGTTGTCAACGCTTTGGACCAGCAACCTGGTCCTTTTGGCTTTGCTTAGCGTCAACGCGCTTGGTGCAAGCCTGTCCGCCTGGATCCTCCAAGTTGCAGCGCAAGATGCAGATGGCGGCGGATCATGGCAAGATCCAGTGCCCCAATTTCGGCTTGCTCGACGTCTTCTGCCCTTGTCCCTGTCGGCTTAGCACTGGCCCCAAAGGACTGGGCTCCCTTTGCGGGTTTTTGAGATTGAGTATGAGTCCTCATTAACAAGATGAAAGAGCTCAACCCCATAGTAGAACCCTGTGTCTCGCGGTATATTCGGTACTATTTTTTTTTCTTCCAGCGACGTCGGAATACGCCCGATGTAGTAGACCTGCGTGCGTGCGTGTGTGCACACGGATGGGTGTGCGCGTGGTAGTGCCCCGAGTCCAAGAAACCCCAACCGACATCCAGCCAGTCACAGCTCGCCCGCTGGTTCGTTTCGTCGATTCACACTTTTTAATCGTCCAAAGGGCAGCAAGGGATCCAACCCCGGCCAACCCAAATCGTCCGCTCTGGCCTTGTCCCTCACGTCACCATCTAAGCCAAACCCGAGCCTAGTTTGGCCTCACACCTTTGTGAGTCTTGACTTGCCTCACCTCTGGTCTTTCTCCGCCGCACTACGACGTACGAATGAACGAATACACTAATTGTTTCCTGCCACCTCCGCCCGCAGCTTCCGGCCTAGACCAAGGCCGACGGCAATGCCGTGGGCAAACGCCGTCCCTTTCGCCCCCTTCTGCATGTTGCTGTCCTCTTTTTTTTTTTTTTTTTGGTCTACAACCCAGGGTGTCGTTTGAAGACCCCTTGTCCTTGACGAAACCTGGGCCCAACAGCTAGTGCAGCCACCCTGTGACGGTCGATGGGCCTGGATATGCATGGCATCTCACCAGCAGCTCTGTCTCTCTCTGGTCGGGGTTTGTCTGTCCTGTCTGCCTGCGTCTTATGCTGTGCTCCGCTTCCCGGGGCTCTGTCTGCCTGGTGTTCCAGATTCCACCTTGGTTCCCCGGGCTCCGGCTCTTGGGCGACTTACAGTGTGCACACACAGATCCCTTTCCCCTTCCAGCCTTGCCCCCCCATCTCCCTAACCCATGCAACCTACACCCTGGCCTCGAGATTTGCACCAACCCAAACCAAAAACCTACCGGTGGATCATCCGTCGTGGGCCGTACAGTAACCCGTTGCTATGGTCCGCCTGTGGCCTGTCTTTCTCGGCATATGCATATGCCCTTGCCAAAAACTGCTCGGCGTGCTCATTGTCCGCCTTGCACCCCCAATTGACTCTGACACCCACTGACAAAGACTTGGACAACCAGGAGTTGAAGCTGAACCAACTTTTACAGCCACCTGCTCCGGCTCCATGTCCACTTGGTTCAAACGGCTTTCTTTACCTTCACCCTCCCCCTTTCTCTCCCTTGGCATCGTCCCCGTTTCTGTAGCCCGTACTCTGTACCATGTATCCCAATTCTTGTTTCTCGTTGGTCCGGCTCGCAACGGTTGTCCTCTTGGGATATGTGCTCGTTGTTTTGTACGTACCTTTTTTTTTATAATCATCTCACAACGGATATGTTTGCCGCCCTTGTATGGTAGCTTCCTAGCTCTCGTTGCCCTCCATGTCGTCCACGATGGCCCACACCTTTGCATCCCGCCATGATCGTCTTCGTCTAGCCGCTGCCTCTCTCCTCCGCCATGTCATCATCTTGTCCTATCCTTTGCCATCCCACACTCCCGCGAGCGGGGTCAATGTCCGCTGGTCTAGCGAATGGTGTTGAGATGTGTTATCCTCCGTGTCTTCCAGTATGTCCGGGGAGGGTCTCTGAAAACTATAAAAGGGTGGATCTTGATCAGTTGGAATTCATTTTCTTCTTCTTCCTTTCTCATCACTCCTCAGAGAATTTCCTGACTTGAACGGTCTTCGTACCAAGCTTCCTTGACCCGGTATCACTATTCACAACCTGCCACCTTGACTTGGCCCAAGCCAACCCACAACACCTCCAAGCACCATCACAGCCCTTGACCAACACGTCCAAAACCCTTCAGACTCCTTTTACTTCCTAGATACCCACTGTTCTTCTTCAATTGGTCATCATGCCTGCTCACTACTCTTCCGTTGCTTACTCCATGCCCATGCCCGTCCCGGCCAAGGGCACCCAATACCCCACATACAGCCAGTACTCCATGTCACCTCCGGAGTGCGATGACTCTGTGAGCTCCGCCTCTGGTATTCCTTCCTACAGCAACGGAGGATACTCTGCCACTTCCAGTGGCTACGGCGGCTACGGCGACTATGACAGCACCAACTCTGCCAGCGGCGTTGACTTCCAGGAGTACATGCAAGACCGCTTCGCCAATTCCTTTGACCCAATTCCCCTTGACCGCAGCATGGCTATGCAGGCCCAGACGTGAGTTATCTCCTCCCCCCTCCACTTCGCCTCGAGCGCCACCAGGCGGTGACAGGGATTTGACTGTCATCCATTCCTGTACCCGCTGCGGTTTGCCTCTCCCCGATTTTTCTCTGCCTGGTTGGCAGGGTTTCCCGATTGACTTTGCGTTCCGTGCCAATTGGAGGCTAATCGCCGAGAACAGATCTGGCAAGCTGAACGCTAAGCACCGCGAGCTCCTTGAGCTGCAGAAGAAGGCGCAGGCCCGCCTCGCTAAGACGCGAGAGCGCTTCCAGGAGGGCATGCGCGACGCTCACGAGGTCCGAAATGATCTCGAGTGGACGCAAAAGAAAGTTGGGTGAGTTTTTCCGAGTTTTCTCCTTGAAGATGCATTGCAAAAAGAAACGATGCCTACGAGCGAATGCAGCCGCAATTGTGACAAGTTCACGGTTAGGCGATTTCATTTGCCAATTGCCGTGGATCGCCAAGGCAATTCGCAGGAATCTCATTTCTTAATCTATGCTTTTTCTTTCTTCTGGCACCATCTACGAATTCCCCGCTGACGAGAATGGAACTACAGCTCCCTCAAGAGCAAGGCTTCTCGCAAGCACGCCAAGGAGTACAGCAAGGCTCGTGCGCGATACCCATCTCCCGAGAACTAAGGGAGTCCGAGGTCTATTTTGAGCCGCATCGGACATTTGACATCATAACACACAAAACTCACTTCTAGCGCGCTTTTGTTTTCTACCCCTTGCCCACCCTAAAAAAAAACCCGGGCATACACACGTGGTTCTACTGCAGGAACCAAAAGTTGATCGGATACCAGGATTTGTAATGAGGCTCTGTTTTCTGGGAAGTTCCTTTTCGTCATATGTATTTTCTGCTGTTTTCACGCCCCCTCCCTCAGCGAGTATGCACCAGCGTGGGAGTTCATGCGGGCGAGGGTGACGTTGGAGACGGGGCACTAGAAGCGGCAGTCTGCGGGCCGCGGTGGGCGGGCATCTCTTGCTGCTTTTACCAGAGTTTGGTCGGTGGGCGTGCAGACAGCTCCCGCTTTTGACACGCCAGACAGCATAGCCGCTGATGAACGTGGTGTGGAGAGAGCGCCAAGCGAAAGGGGGGGAGGGGGGATAGGGCGCCTGTTTCACGACATTATGGCTTATGATTGGACGACTTGGGATCATCTAGGGGCATATGTTAAAAGTACACCACCTCCCTGACGTCCTGCGGGGTGCCAGGGAACGGCATGGCAGAACACATGGGTCGCGAGGGTGTGTCGACGCCGGTCTGCAGGGGACAAACCTGTGGGAGGAGGCGTGAGACCGGGAGCAACCGAGAGAAGAGGGGGGCAGTCATTTCATCTTGCTCGTGGAGGCGGGGTGAGGAGAGACGAGGGGTGTGGTGAGAGGGATATGAGACGACCCTCGGGACCACTGAACCAAGGAGAGGACGAGAATGAAGAAACAGGATCGTGCTGGAAAAGCATGTATTTGAAGGCGCTTGTCCTATTCGGGGGATGTATCCACGTTGATACTGCTCCTTTGGGTTAACAGGCAGTGATAAATTGCGAGAAACACTACTCTCTTAGGAAGGATTTCATGTTTGGGGAAGCCCAGGGGGTTCCGGCGCGGGTCCAGGAGTTAATGGTTCCATAACAATTGAGTATTGTTTTCCCTTAGTGAAGGCATGGCCCAAGGCCCCGTAGACTGCCCAGGCAATGTGATAACCCCCAATGCCGTGTCCGTAGCGTTGTCCACCCCCCTGTAGACCCGTCCAGGCCAGCGTAGGCGTGTCCTATCATGTGATGTAGCGTAGGGTTGCTGTCGAGCGAGTGTAGTTCGGTGGTGGTATCTAGGAAGTCGGTTCACACTCAGTCTGTGTCACGTGTTCGCACACGTGAGGGACCTGGATGGATAGTGAGGCCATACTATCGGTCTGCTGATGGAGAGTCAAGTCCAATCGAAGCTAATATTTTGTCTGTGGTTCGACGCTCACGCAATGCGAATGATCTGGCATGGGGGAATGGCTAAAGCCCGTCTGTTCCCGTTGAGCAATTCATCTTCAAGGCTTCCTTCAAACCACGGCTCGAGTTGTCTCCGGACGGGCACCGCCGCTTCCTCGCGGGAGCCATGAACCAACAGCTGACAGGCTGCGGGTCTTTTCAAGCCGTTCCCAAGGGTTTTCGTTAGAGGAAGGGTCATAATAACCCTCGTACCAATTCCCTCGCGGTGCAGGGTCTTGACCACGCCGAGGCTCATTGCTGGTCGCAAACCCTCCCTGGGGCACTGCAGGACGCTGAGGTAGGCTGGCCGGACGCACTTGCACCGGAGCTGGGGCGGTTCCATCGTCATCATCTTCAAGGGAAATTTCGTCGGCGTTGGAGCCGGTGGTTGGAGCGGCGCCTAGTGCCGTAGAGTTGGCGCCTGTGGCGGAGGGTTTTGGTGGGAGAGAGACGCCCACTGCGTCTGCGCGAGGGTTATAACGACGCTTCTTGTTTGGGTGCTGGGCACCAAAGGAAGCGAAGCCCATGGCCTGGGCCATCAAGTCCTGGTCATCTTGGCCATCGACGTAGACGTCGCCTGTCGAGGTGGAATCGGGATCCATGGCTGAGCCGTCGCGGTGTAGGGCCAAGCTGCAAGATCAAAAAAAGGTTCGGAGAGATCTCGATAAACGGGGCACGTTGCGCGAATTAGGAGGATGGCTAGCGACGGGGTTGAGGCGTTGAGGAAGTGGGCGTTTATGCAGAGAGCGCAGCGAAGCGAAATGTGAATGGATGAGAAAAGAGCAGGAAATGCGCATGTCGCGAAAATCCGGGGTCAAACGAGGCTTGGCTGGTCGAGAGCTGTGGCGCGGGCACGCAGTGGGAGGACAGACTCAGGCCTCGTGGATGTCGAATGTGGCTTGAGGATGTGGCTGCCGTTACGCTATAAAGACTTCAGGCAAATATGATTGGGCGCAACCCAAGGATTTATGACGAAAGACGAAGAAGAGGAGAGATTTCTAACTCAGGCATGTGATGTCCTATTTTGGCCCAGGCCTGTCTAATCGGGGCGCGTGACATGGCACAGGGTGTTGGTTGGGCCTTGCAAATGTTTGGATGGCACAGCCAACCACATGCTGACCGGATAGGGCAGGAGAAAAGGGGGATAGTGGGAGAATATAACAGTTGAAGTGGATTAAAAAACTAGCTAGCATACATGCGCCTAAGCCTGCCAAGCAAAAGAAAGGTATGTTGCAGTTGATGCAGGTGTAAATCCCAGCGAGTTGCTCGTTAAAGGATTCGAGTCTGAAGCCAACCAAACCCCAAATACCCCATGCTGTCAATTAACATAGACCAAATCAATTTATTTTGAACTATTGGAAGTGCATCGAATTTCGTTATGCATCATAGGGTCCTGTTTGATCGTCTGTATCAAGATGTGGCGCCAAGCTATCTCAATACAGCTCCTTGTCTCATCCCCCCAGCCCTTTGGAGCTAGTCGACGCTGGCGTCAGTACATCTACGAGTTTCCGCCAGCCTGGACTTTTACAATTCCCATAACCACCTTATCATCATAGAGACGCTTTCCAAAATGGCTACTGAATCAAACTTGATTACTCTTGGGCTCCCTACAAAATACACCTCTTCCTCGCCATCTCACACAACCTCGGCCCCGTCGCTGGAATGGCTCACCACGACCTGGTCCGTCACGCACTCAACACTCGCCATGTGGCGCCCGGCGCGCAACGTCCGTATCACATACAAACCGCTCCCGGCAAACAATGGCGTCGCGCGCCTGGGAGACCTCGTCGAGTATGAGCCTTCCAACAAGGAGGGCGTGCTCAAGTCGATTACGGGCATCGACACGCAGGCGCCCGGGGGCAGCGCCGCCAGCTGGAACTGGCGCGGCAAGGGCCTGCTTCTGCTCCTCACAAGCCACTGGGAGATTCTGGGCTCTGGAGAGGCAACGACGGCGACAGGTGAGCGCGAGCGCTGGGCGGTGACGTGGTTTGCGCCAACTCTATTCACGGCCGAGGGCCTGGATGTATACTGCGATCGGAAGGAGGGGTTGAGCGCCGAGACGTATGAGGCGATTACGCAGGCTCTGGGGGCATTGGCGGAGCCCAGGTTGGTGGAGATGGTAAAGAAGGATATGAAGCCGGTTGAGATTCGGCTGCCGTGGGTTGAGAAGTAGTCGTTGATGAAGAAGCGGGTGCTTTGTCCGTTGCTAGCAAACAAACCAACAGCCAACGAATGTTGATGAGAGCACCAGTTTTGGTTTTGGAAATATCTATCTCCAAGGGCATCATCTATGAATTAATTCCTTATTAAACTACCAATAACAATCCTTGCTCTTCAAATTGGGGTATCTCATAAACTATTCGTCGCCGTGGTGTCTCGATCTGTGCCTCTCTTGTTTGTCCCGCCGTCTCGTTGAGGATGAATCACGGCCGTCGCGGTGACGTTCACCATCCCTGCCCCTCCTCTCGCGCTGTCTCTCACGCGACTCGCCCCTTTCATAATGGCTCCGTCTGTGATCTCCGGGGTCATCTCTGCTGTGCTTTCTTCTCTCACCTCTTGACCCCCCACCATCATCATCGTCATCATGCCTCCTCTCCCTAGATCGACGTCTGCGATCCGAGCTTCGAGTTGACCGGCCTCTGTCCCTTTCTCTGTCCCTTTCTCTGTCCCTTTCTCTGTCCCTTTCTCTGTCCCTTTCTCTATCCCTTTCTCTATTTTGCTCTTCGTGTCGATGCCGCCGCTTCTCTCGATGCCGCTCATCCCGTCGGAGCTGTTTCAGCTGTTCGGCCTGCTCTTCCTGGAACTGCTTACGCTCCTTCTTAAGCTCGCGGACCTTGGAAGCTCCTTGCTTCATCGTTGCTAACGGGTCGTTGGAAACGATACGCTTAGTATCTCGATCCTTTCGAGATGGATCATCGTTGCCCCAGATGTCCTTCATCGGCACGACTTGTTTACTGGCATCATCAGCCTGAGAGTACCAGGGTTTAACGATGCCCTCTTTCCCAGCTGCGTTGGAGAAGCGCATGGTGTATTGGTCTACGAAGCTTTGTTTCTTCTTCTTCGCCTCCTTTTCGGCCTCTTCGTTCTTCTCGGCATGCGCCCTGAGCTTTTCATCGCCGAAGAGGTCAATATGTCCAGCATGATCGACTATCGGCGCTGAGCTTGTCGGCTTGCGTTCGGTGGCCAGGGTGGTTGTAGCAAGCTCATTGTTCTCTCGAGCAATTCGCAGTTCGAAATCGGTATCGTCTTCGCCCTGTCGCTTGCGCTTCCGTCGCAAACTTCCTGGGTGCGCGCCCTGACGAGGGCCAGCGGTCGGCTCGGTCGGCTCACTCTCTTCGGCATCTTCAATGGGCGGGGGATTCTCGCCTCGCAGGATAGCTAGTCGGCGCTCGGCATCAACCTCTTGCATGCGCTGCTCCTCGGCCTCTTCAGCAGCCTTTGCGGCGGCTTCGTCGCGACGGACGCGCGCAATGTTGTCGGCATTGTAGACATTCCACGACTTTTTGCCAAGCAAATGGCTGAAGTGTGTGTTAGCTTGGACCATGGAAACACAAAGGTAAGGGTGGTTGCTTACAGTGGCATCTTGTCCAATTCCCCGGGGGCCTCGTGGGTGATGACTGCCAAGGCTAACAAGAAAAGACAGGTAGGGTTGTCATGAGGATGAGTTCATGACACCCTCGCTTTGCTGTCTGGGACTCGAACCTTCGGGACTGCGGGGAGTCCCCGAAAAAAGAAAAAGCTACGTATGACATAGGCGCTAATATTAATTAGGCACCACAATCGGCTACGACGGCGCTGAGACCATATGCGACACCCCAAGTATTATCTCCCTGAGGCTGCGCAAAGCCAGCATGCGGCCTGGCGAGACCAGGCCAAGGCGGGAAAGCGGGTAGGCGGGCAGTGTGGCGGTCACTCGCCCCTCGTCAGCATTTGCGAAGCTCCAGCATGTCAACAACTCTATTCTTCAACTGCTCCTTGACAACATCAAATCCAGCAGGCACCTTCGTTATTCCTGCCTGCCAGGTTGTCGAACACGTCACTTTATATCCAGAGGCCACCTCTCATCTTTTCCACACGTCACACCTCTACATTTAAATCCCGACAGTCCCCCACCAATTCGTGCTTCAGACACTTCCTCCCAGACCTTTCTCCTTACGATCCACATCTATCATCACAATGTCAGGGTGGCAAGGTGAAGCTCGACGCCCAGCTCCTGGCCAAGCTCCGAGAGGCCAGCATGGCGGCAACAGTTACCAGCAACAACCCCCACAAGGATACCACCAGCAACAGCCTTCGCCAGGATACAACCAGCAACAGCGGCCAGGCGGCCAGTCAGCTAGCCATGGTAGCAATCAAGGCTACGGCTCAGCACATAGCGAGAAGCCTCCCGGTGGTGGGGTTACCCTTCACCTGGGAAAGGTCTCTGACAAGACAACTCAGAGTAGACTCATCTACGCCAATCTGTACATTCTCTCCCATGCGGCAATGCCAAGATGAGAACTAACGTTATACCTCTAAATCAGTTGCGCCGTTTCTCCTCTAGACTTCCCTACACCTGAGGCGGGTTCTCTCCTCTACGTCCTCCTCGAAGGCGGCGATCCCCGCCATCAAATCGTCGTGAACGCAGTGCGACTCGAAGGTTTTCCCCAGGGCTATGTCAGTCTATCAGATCCCCAGCGCGCCTGGGCTGAGTTTGCCTTGAGAGATGAGTTGTTGGGGAGAGTGTATAACCCTTTCACAAATGGAAACCAAGTTTACTTGGGCTCTATCGACGTCGAAATTTCTTTCGCCTCACAAAACAAGAAGACGGAAACGCCCTACGATGAGGATGAACTAGCCAAGTTCTTCATCCGCGATCACCAGGACCACATTCTTTCGCCTCAGCAGCGTCTTATAATGGACGTTAGAAACATACCCCTTCTCATCATTGTCAAGACGGTCAGCCTTGTTAATCTTGGTAAGCCGGATGCTTCTGGTAAACAAATCACCAAAGAACCCACAATCCGCGGTATTCTCACAACTCAGACCCGAATCAACTTTCATCGCGCTGCAGACACTGTGCTTAACCTCAAGCCTTCCATGTCGAAACCCAACTCCAATGCTATTCTGGCACCTGATTTCAAGTTTGAGGATATGGGTATTGGTGGCTTGGGGGACGAGTTTTCTACTATTTTTCGCCGAGCTTTTGCTTCCCGTGTTTTTCCTCCTGGCTTGGTTGCCAAAATGGGCATCCCCCACGTCAAAGGAATGTTGCTCTATGGTCCTCCTGGTACTGGAAAGACTCTTATTGCCCGTCAGATCGGTAAAATGCTTAATGCTCGCCCTCCAAAGGTCATCAATGGTCCTGAAGTGCTTAACAAGTACGTCGGTCAGTCGGAGGAGAACATCCGAAAATTGTTTGCAGACGCAGAGAAGGAATACAAAGAGAAGGCAGAAGAAAGCAGTCTACATATCATCATCTTCGATGAGCTGGATGCCGTTTGCAAGCAGCGAGGCTCAGGGGCTGGTGGTGGCACTGGCGTTGGAGACAGTGTGGTGAACCAGCTTTTATCCAAGCTCGATGGTGTGGACCAGCTCAACAATATTCTGTTGATCGGAATGACCAATCGAAAGGATATGATTGATGACGCGTTATTGCGACCTGGTCGTCTTGAGGTCCATCTGGAAATTTCCCTCCCTGATGAACCAGGACGTCTCGAGATTCTCAAGATCCACACAAATCAGATGAGAACCAATGATCTCCTAAATCCTGATGTCGACCTAGTGGCTCTTGCTGAGCAAACCAAGAACTTTTCGGGTGCCGAACTCAACGGTTTAGTGAAGGCCGCGGCCTCCTTCGCATTTTCTCGTCACACAGAAGTCGGACAGATGGCCGGAGTCAAGGAAGATGTGTCCGACATGAAAGTTAATTATAGCGACTTTAAAAACGCCTTGATTGAAGTCCGTCCCGCCTATGGCGTATCAGAGGCAGATCTGGACGAGGCTGTCCGTCTCGGTGTCATTAAATACGGCAAACACATTGAAACGACCATCAGTGAGATGAACCGTGTTGTCGGCATGATCAGGGAGGACCCCAACAAGTTTAGTACCTCAGTGCTTTTCCACGGCCCTAGGGGGTCTGGAAAGACAGCACTGGCGGCCGAAATTGCCAAGCAGTCCGGTTTCCCGTTTGTCAAATTGGTCAGCCCCTCAGATCTTGTTGGTTATCGCGACGACTTTGCCAAGAAGGATTACCTGCACAAGGCATTCGCCGATGCCTACAAATCTCCTGCCAGTATTCTCATCCTTGATGACTTTGAGCGATTGATTGGATGGAATCCCATTGGGCCGCGTTTCTCGAACACCATGCTTGAGGCTCTAACCACTCTGCTAGTTTCAAAGCCCCCCCGGGGTCACCGCCTATTGATTTTCGTCACTACTTCGAGGGCCTCCGTACTCAAGATGTTGGAAATCGATATGGATTTCGCGAAGAAGGTCGCAGTACCTGCTATAGCTACCTTAGCAGAGCTCTCTAAGGTTTTGGAAGACCAGAAATTCGGTGAGGCTGAAATTGATCACGTGCTTCGCAAAATCCATGGTCAGAGAGGTAGCGACTCCGTTGGTGTAGGTGTCAAGGCTGTGCTAGATTGTATATTCGAGGCCCGTGCTGGAGGAAACCCTGAGGCTGCAGAAACATTCTCTGAGCTACTCCTAGAGAAGATTCAGGACATGGGCTTCTAAATAGTGGGTATGGCATATCAGGAAGTATTAGGCAAGAAAGTTAGACAACATGTCTGCTAGCAAGTACAGGTCAAGCTACAAGTAGAGGCTTGATGGGGAGAACTGAAAGATTATGGGCAAAATCTCCACTTAGAATATTTTATTGTCTTTTGCCCAAAGCCATGTGTCATACACAACTAGCTAGACAAAATTCTACTATCCAGCAACTGCCGCTTTAAATAGAGAAGCATACCGCTCAGTATAAGCCTAATCTTGACATAATAATATATTATTAAACTATAAAATAAAATAACAAAATAAAAATAAAATGTCCTTTATTTTATTTTAATAATAATATTTTGTATTATTTTAGTACTTAATTATAAAAATTATTTATATTAAAAGTTAACTTGTACCACAGATGCTCATCAGCTAGGTGCTATATAATCAGGTGTAATAGACCTAATGAATGTGGTCACTGCGTTTGTTGCTTGATCTTTTGCCTTGGTGGTAACTGATCTTTGTAATCTGGAACAAGGTCCAATTCCTGTGTTGCAAAGAGTTTACTCTAGAAATATAAGAGCATAAGTAGTAAGACAGAATTTCCTGATTTGGATGGTCCCCGTTTCGTGGATAGGAGAAACTGGATCAAACCCTACTACAGCCCACTGTAGGCACGCTCCTGGAGATACCTGGTTGAGTCCACTGCTTGTTTTTAATTAAACATGATCAAGGGAAGACTGACACCAGACACGCCCACGCCCATTGTTCATTTAGATCGCAGGTTTCAAGAGGTTCAGAGTGCTTGAAAGCACAGTCTTAGTATCAAAAAAAACGCTTTATATTCAAAACTCTTTGCTATTCACATCATTTCATTCGTATAGATGTATTCTCAGGTTTGCATCCTCCGTGACAACAAAAATGAACCTAGACGCTGTGTTCTCTGCCATGAGTATGTAGTCTATTTAAGTATATATATGCTCGTATTTATTCTAAACTAGACTTCAAATCTTAATCATGCAAACATGTCATCAATAGTAAGGCTTTCAATGTAATCACGTTCGTCTAAATAGTTTTGGCGCCACGGGCCGAGCTCTTCCCATGGCGAACTTTTTAGCTTATCTTCGAGGCGCTGCAGTTGATCCTCGAGCTTCCCAGTTGCAGAGCTGACCTCCCCAGCCTCGATTTCGTACTGGACCTCCAGGTACCACGAAGCCATGTCTTCGTTGCAGCAATATTTCTTAAGCTTGATCAATTTGTGGAGATAGAAACAAGCTCTCGGAAGATCTTTGTTGTTGAGAGCCTCCAGAATTTGCTGTGCCTCCGTGATGTCATGCTGTAGATTTCTATCTCGGATGTCCTGAAATATATCGTTAAACTGCATTCGCTCTGCTATGTCCGCAGAACGAAGGTAGGGCTCTTCCCAAGAATTGGCTCTGCTGCTGTAGAGACATCTTAAGAATATATCCCACGACGTGTGGCCGTTGTCGTCCTTGACCTCCACATCAACGCCGTCCTGTGCCGATAGTTTCGCAAAATAAATGCTGCTGATGAAAAAAGAATGACAATGGCCAGCCATATAGTGTAGAATGTTTTTTCCATCAACAAAATTCAGTGATGCTCCGAGTTTGATAAGTAAGGTCGCCATTGAGGAGTTATCTTCCCTCATTGCCCATATTAGCGGCGTATGCCCTCTGCAATCTTTAGGGTCAGCGCCAGTAGTGTGAACCAGTGCTCGCAAAAGCGATTCATCTGTGACAAAGTTACCATGTGAGCTTACGTAGTGGAGCATCGTCTCGCCCCGGAGATTGGCAGACGAGCTCGGCGCAAGCTCCCGAAGCAGCCAATGAAGAGCTCTGCTCTGGCCCTCAGCATAGTCCAACGCAGTAAACCCCAACTCCGTCCGATCATTGACGCGACACCCATGAGCGATCAGACTCTGCATGCAATTTATGTGATCGCCTTTGGCAGCCCACATGAATGGCGTCTTCCCATTATAATCCCTTAGGTTGACATCGGCGCCAGCCTGCACCAATATATCCATTAAGTGTTGTTGACCGTCCACTGCAGTCAGATGAATAGGCGCAAGACCGATAGGACCAATATCATCGATTATTGAGATATCATCCAGATCTTCGAGAGCCTTCCTCACTCCCGCTTCGTCGTGTGAAACAACAGCCAAATGGAGCATTGATTGTGGCTCATCCCAGTCGTCAACATATGGAGCTATTCTCATCAAGAGCTGATCCATATGTTGAGATGGGCTTCTCTCCCACGCACTTCTCAAAGCGTAACCTATCCGTCTTTTAACAGTTCAGTAACTCTTTGTATGATTATCAGAATCAGGGAAGCCTACCGCGAAAATGTCTGTTGGGGAAGCAAGTGTGTCCATTTGTCTAAAAGAATTCCAAGCGTCTTCTCGTCGCGATTCCTCAATATAAACTGTTCATAGTTAGTGTTTTTCCGCCGGGGGGGAATGACTAGGTCCCACCTCCAAAACTTCACAACCATCATCACTTCGATCATCCGGATATATAACCAAGCCTTGTTCCACTGCAGCCTGGAATAATTCGTGTTTGTTTCTGAAACAGCCCCAAAACGGATGACCCGGCGGTAATATCCGAGCAGGCCGCAATGCATAGCTCAATCTATAGGAAGGTTGCTGAAAAAATAACTTGATCCAAGGTCGTTGTGTAGGTTGTTGTTCTTCCAAAAGGCGTTCTTTGCTGCATCCACATCTAAGGTTCGACAAAAGTCTTTGGTGACCCATGTTCCACGGTCCTGAAATACGTCCAATCCAGCTTGGACTCCGATGATGCAACCATTTCGGGTTGTATGGGCACCAATAGCTCGTACATTTTGGTTTCCTTCGTACCACAGGCGTCTTCTCATATCCACTTGACAATCTGATTTGCCAAAACGCCTTGGCACTAGCCACTAGGGTTTGCTGGCCATGCTTCTTGCCCCATTTTTCATTATCATCCTGTTTTTCGAGTTGACTCGTATCGTGGTTCGCTGAGCGATCTGAAGCCGATGGCTCCTCATCAGCAACATTTTCGCTTGAAGGCACCGGTTGCCAAATCTCTTCACCAGTATTGGTTACTACGCGGAGATACTTCGTCGAACCATTACTATTATCCGATGCTCTGCTTTGATTCGGATCATTTCCGTTTGTTGGTTTTCTATTCAAACCTTCTCCACCAGCGAGCTACATGGCAATGTTAGACGCTAGGATATAAATTATTCAGTAATTCAATCCGGACTCACCTTATTATCTAGGGCTAAGCCAAACGCTTCAGCGATTGTGGAGGCAGACACACCTGAAACCCTTGTCAGCATTTCCAAAAGTTCATCGCAACTTTCAAGGGGTCACAAGTGCATCCTCACCGAAATGTACGCTTCCGCCGATATTTAAATTTCCTGGCCCAGCGTTCTGAAATCCACTCCCAGAGAATATGGTATTGGTTACGGCTCCAAGTTGAGCGTCGGCAGAGGTCCCCGGGCTAGTCATTGAAATGGGATGCGCATCTTTCGGTATGGCTTAACGTGGTGTGAAAGAATCCAAGTTTCAGAAAGAAATAAGACAAGCGCGGGGGCTCTGGTGTTTTGCCTGGCTGAGGTAACACTGACAAACCCCCTGGCATGGACACACTCCCGCTTCATCTTCCAACAGGACTCGCCAATTTAGGCGCCGAAACAAGGGAGCCTGCGGCTTGCATTTCTAATACGGACATGGAAGCCTTGGCCCAATAAAATTTGTCCACATTGCCCTCGGCAAAGATTTCTTTGGCTGTATGCCCTGTTGGTTGTTGGTTCTAACCGCCCAAGACCTCACAGCCCCGTCTTGGAACGCAATGATTGGTCGATGCGAACAGCACTGTTCTCCCTGTTTTATGCCTGTCATTAATGATTTCTTGTTTTTATGCTGCGTAAAATTGGCCAAAGGCGCAAGCGCAGGCTATCATGAGAGGCATCTTAGGCGCAAGAACGAGCCATGAAACCTTTTATTTGATTTACACAAAACTTCATTCATTTCGACACGTTAGACAGCTCAAGTCTTACTGCACATCGCTACTCAAGCAAATAATATTTCGTTAGTCAGACACCCCGGGACCTACCAAACTCAGACATGGAGCCGTACGCATGTTGTGAAAAGCCATGCATCTCTGATATTTATCAAACAATCCAATATCACATCCAATACCGTAGCGTATGGTATGGGGAACAACAGTGAAAATGTAAAAATTATTTATGGTTTCGCTAGGAACGCGCCAAAGACGCCTATCATGCGCCCTAGCAGGGGAGAAAAAATGGGGAAGACGACATGATACTTGTATGCTTGTCCTAGAGCGGTCCTGGGCAGCGATTATCTGATGACTAACCAGCGGCAAGTAAACATGTTTGTCCTTTCATGGCTTACTTCACAGTGATTTTTGAAGGTATGAGCGATCCTTTAACAAGGCCGTCCAAATGATGATACTGGTGGAAAGTGTCCATTCAATGATGTGCGGTGAGTGCTCTCTGCTGGACACTGTTTGGGGCTGAAGATTGTGGTCAAGCACATCATATACAAACTGATCGTCTCGCAATCTAGCCAGATTCTTTTCCATTTGTACCCATTTTTTTCTCGGTTGAAGGCGGTGAAAATTAGTTTGCTTGACAGGCTCAGCTTTGACGATGAATCTTGCGTGTGGCGGTGGGGCTCAACCGCACAATCTCATCACCATTTGCTCAGGTGGACGCATGCATGCAATCTTTAAATAGTAGCCTTTGCAGTCTTGAGCTGGGACGGACCGCCCTAGTCCGGGGATTAGAAGTTATCCGATGGCGCATTTCACGCATCTAGTTCATGTTGGGCTCTGCTGCTCCTTTTTCCCTGATTTGGCACCATCCGTGTCCATTTTGGACCCCAAACTAATTCTCCTTTGTGAGGCGGGACTTGTAGCGCTCACGAGGATGGTAAATGACACACTATTGGACGCCAAATGAATGGGTGTGTCCACCCTGCACACGCCAGCCAGCCTCGTAACACGACCAGTTAACTACCCTAAACTAGCTACCTTATCGCCTCGTTGAGGCATACGTCTTACATATTTGATTTGAGAGACGTTTTGAAGGATGGAAAACCCTGCCCTCGCGTATTAAATCAAAGTAGTCTTGTGTCACGTTTTAATTTCCTGGCCGCCCCAAGCACTCGTCCAGATTTCGACTGTTTTTTTTTGTACTTTCTCCACGATCAAAATTGCATCTCAATGGAGGACCCAAGCCTTATCCAAAAGGGAACACTCGAAAAGTACGGGTTGCCGGGATTCACAGACGCAGATTCCAAATTCCAAGACAGACCCAATCAGGGCGCCATCATATGGGCTCGATGCAAACCCCGTCGCTTCGCCATCCGCCCAATCCCTGCCCTTCGATTCTAGGCTGCGATACACAGATCCATGGGTACATCCTGGATTGCGCCGACACACCCAGGAGGAGCTTTTGAGTTCAGATAACTTCCGACATGTTTCTAGTGTCGATATCCTCGCTGTTTCTGGAAAAGACAGCAACCTAGGCAAGCTGCACCTCTGTGGCGCAAAGTAAACTCAAATAACCTATCGGGCTTAGACCGCCGGTCCAACCAAACCGATGCCCAAATAGAAGCTACTCTTGATGTAAGAAAAAAATATCGTTTTATACCAGTCCATTGCATGGCTGACCCTAGAAGTCACTGGACTCAAGTAGTGAACACCCAGCACTATTGGTACTGTAAGTCTTTGCGGATGATTCTTCGGGATGCCCACTGACACAAGAAAGCTGTGTCAAACTCGAGCCTAACGATGCCTCCATCTTTGACATTAGAGCATCAGTCTCAAAAGAGCTTGCAACGAAGTTGTTTAAGAGATTTGACATTCATAGTGGATTCTTGCTTGATCTATTAGGAAGACCCAACTACTGGTCCTCCGTTTCACAATGGAAGAAAGACGAGCTGCAGGGGAGGAATGCCTTTGGTGATGCCATTTGCTACCTTGTTGCTTCCGGTTACTTACTGACCACCATGTATAGAATTCTTCTGCCAACATCCCCGCTGGCACCAAAGAGGCAGATATGACAAGGGTCGTGCGCACGCAGGCAAGGGAAACAAGGCGCCATGTTCTGTTTACATGAACCACTCACCGTCCAAGAATCTCACTTTGTACATTGTCGCAGGGCCCACAGATGGAGAGTGGTTTGAATTTGTCGACCGAATCCAACTTCAGCACCTTGAGCCGGACGACCCAAAGCTGACGCCCCAGGACGTTGCTGCTAGTCCTTTCATGGTGCATGCACTCATTAATAGTATCGCTTGGGAGCAATCCACGGATTACACCGCCGAAATTCGCAATCGTCTTATGGGCCAGGTAAGCAAGTCGTGTTCTCGCACAGCACAGCCTTCTGACAGCAACAGCTGAGAAAAGTAAACTTTGACGATGATCCCGGTAACAACATCCCTACACATGCAGTCAACACCCTTCGCGATATGGAAGCGCGACTTGAGTTGGAAGGGATAACAATTCACCTAAATCAGGTTTCTCAAATGATCAATACTGGTCTTTCCAGTGTCTTTTCGTCTATTCAGCTTAGCGACAGAATATTGGTCGCGCACAAGACCTTCTGTGAAAGAAACAACTTTGTCTCACCCGGTAGCATCATTGACCGAACGCATGGCATGATGAAGTACCTTCTGGATGCATTCTACTGCCAGCAAAATTATCTTAACGGATATAATCTGAGAAAGGAGACTGCGCTGAATTTTGTAAGACGGGTTGCCTGGCTGGATTGGGAGATTTGACTTATACAGTAGTAGGTCTTCCACATTGTCACACAGCAAGACAGCGCAACAAACATCGACATGGCAACAAGCATGTCAAGCGATAGCTCATCTATGAACACGGTAACCATACTAACCATGCTATTTCTCCCTGGAACATTTTCGGCGGTCCGTATCCTTTAACCTTATAATAATTAGCTTTTGTACGACAAGGATTGACCTATTTTTAGACTGTCTTCTCAAGTGTTGCCTTTAGGGCCGCAGACTCCGGTGCCCCAGAAACTACTGCTTACCTGTGGCCTTTTATAGCTGTTACGATTTTCCTTACCCTTACCGTAGTTGGTTTTTGGCATTGGAGGCTCCGAGAGAAGAAGAAGAAGAGGAACAGGGTCATGCACAGATCTAATGTGTAAATCTAGAGAATGCAAAGACTATCCTGATGTTGATATTCCATACCGTCTACATTCACCGCAGTACTATCTAAAACAACGCTTTAAAAAAAAAAAAACCTACCTATCTAGAGGGTGTCTCTATAATTGTGTATTGGCTTCAATGAAACAAATGGTAAAATTGAAGGAGTGAATATCTATGGCACTCCCGCTGCCTTCAAGACGTCAGATGCACCCACATCCGTCCATTTTTTCATAATAGATTCATTAGACATCCAGACAACTCCAAGCATCCCCATGGCATTTGCTTCAGCCCCATCACGTCCTGCAGCCCTTCTGGGTATCACCATGATGCCCCTTCGATCGAAGAGCACGTTGTGGGGCGGAGCTTTGTTGTCATCGCCGAGTGACTGCCCGAGAGCCTTTTGAGCCTGCTCGAATAGTTCAAGATAAATGGATAGAATCTCCTGGGGGCTGGGAAATTCTGGGCCAAAGCTTCGCGTGAAGGCGCGATACGGCATCTTCGTGCGGTCGCTGATGACGTCTCGCCAGATGCCAAAAGTCTCTGACTCGCTGGGAACTACCTGCAAGTGCTTGTGGAATCTGCTACAGCCAGATGCCACGCCGCAGTTGTAAAATACCAAGTATTCACCTTTCAAGGCTGATAGGATGGCGTGCGACGCACTTATGGCCTCGATATCCAGCGGCTCGTACTGTTTTCTGTATCCATCCTGGGTGAGAAGCAGAAGATGAGGCCGGAATGCACTAAACATGTTGTACGCGATGATGTGAGTGGTGCCAATCAGCTGTACCTCAGCGCCTGAGACATTGATGTCACTTCCGGGTATGGGATTCGCCCCACTGGGGCCTGGCGGGATAACTCCATCCGGGGCAGCAGAGACACCGGGCTTGTTCTTCAGAGCTCCTGTTATCCTGAATTCGAACTAGAACGGTGCTCGCAAGTGCTGTTAGCAGACAGACCGTCGCGCTGGGAGACGGTTCCCACTCACCTTGCACCCCCCATGTTCAACTGTCAGAACTTTCGGATCCGGGTCGTAGAATATGACGCGCTTCTTGATGAGCTCGTCAAATCTCTCAATGAGTTTCGCTTCATCAATAGCAAGGCGGGCGAGGCCGTTGGAAGAAGGTGGCGGTGCACCCATCATGTCTGCTGTTGAATTGATGGCTATTGTTCCCGGGACGGGTGAGCGGATTTGTCTCGAAGGGTGGGGGGGTTTTGAGTTCTGTGAGACATCGGCATGGATCCCCCCCAATGAGATGTAAAGTTTAACAGCATCTCCATATATTACCTACGAAATACGAAAAAGAGACCTATCATGTATTTGGCTCAAGTATTACCTCATTGGGGGAGTAGCAGGCCAGTTTATGAGGCAACGTGACAAATATTGAGGTTTCATGAAGTGGGAGACGAGTAATGGACGAGAGTGGGTCACTTCGTCCATCACGTCTTCTGTCTCGAGAAAGCGTCAATTCTCACATAAGACAGCCTCTAATCAATAGCCAATGATTGGGCTGGCTCGCCAATAGAAACCGGTGCCGATGAAGCATCGCCCCTATGATCTGTCGATTTAAGTGATTCATGTGATCAATTGTTGTGAGATTCTGCGTATTAGCAATGTTGCCAGTCAGAACAAGCAATTATTGTTGAGAAAAAAGAACATTTCTGGTCTCATTGGGTCTCGATTCGTCTAGCTCCATAAAATGCCCAGCCAAAGTCTTTGAATCAACATGCCTAACTTCTTTAGTCAAACGCGCACACATTTGATGATTCATCACCTGCGTTTGAAGTTCGCAATCTTAGACTCGTGTGTCCCTGAGGTGGTCATGTGTTGGATTTAGCTCAAGTACAACCTTACCTGCCAACTGCGCAGCACTGTGGACGGGGACCAGCTCATACTACACTCGAAATATATGTTTTACCCTAGTTCTAGTTGAGGCTTTCAGCCTAATATCTCCCTCCCTGCAACACCTCAAACTTGCGTCGGATTCTCTCCGACTACGTTTCCAAGTTCGGCGAGCATCCCTGCTGCTGCATGGTTTTATTGAGTTTACCCTGTCTACACCATTTGCTCGTTTTCGTTCCTATTTTTCTTGTATTGTGAAAAAGAGGTGTGGACGGACAGTGACTAAATGGGGAAAGTAGCAGTTCAGCACCATTTTCCCAATGCGCATGCATGAATTCAACCTTCGGGAGCGTGCCCTATGGAGGAAGATCGTGGTTGCCAGGGGTCAAATCTGGTCAGAGATCGGCGGTGGTGGCGGGGGATGGCTTCACAGCCAAGCCTCACCTTAGTACGGGGGGCTGACTCGGAGAATACTGTCCATGGCTGAGTGTGCAAGGTAGAGAGGGAGCTGGAAGCAGGACATTGTGCTGGGATGCGCGCGAGCACTATGTGGAAATTGGGATACCGTCACCTTGGTCCAGCCGTCACCGCCATTCACCAACGGCCGGAATTGCCGCAGCGAGAGGCTTGCATAGACGGGATGGCGGCATTATTGACCCTGTACGCGCCGCTGCGTGAGAAGTCACAAGGGCTGAAAGGCCCCAAAGGCCGCGGCGCAATGACTCGTGGGGTGTGCATGAACTGGATGAGGGGCAGTTTGGGAGAGGGGGACGGAGCGGTGATGGTGTCTTGCAGGGGAGGGCGAGGGAGGAGACGGGAGAAGAAGAAAAAGAAAGAAAAAAAACCAGAAATCAGAATCGGTAGACGATGGCTGCTTGCGAAAGGTGGTGAGGCGACATCCGGGAGTTGCTCATATCAAAGTATGCCGGGAAAGCGAGCCGATTGGAGGCGGCATCTGGAATAAAGTTGGGGCATGGCGAGCAAGAGCAAACCAAAGTTGAAGTGTTTGCATCACCGGCGTTGAGAGCGGACGGGCGGGCGGCGGACGGGTAAAGCGGGAGGATGCCATGTGCCATGTGCCATGTGGGAAGGTACCTCTTCGTCGTTTGAAGACGTAAATGGATACCCATGAAGAGAGAAAGGATCCAACATGATCCAGTCTGTTTCTGGGCCTTTAGGATTCCATTTGGGACGAACGGGGTCTCATAGCCCAAACTTTAGAGGCGGGTGATGTGCCATTGACAGAATGCATGCGGGCGTCATTGGCTGGCACGGGTGGGCTCCGTCGGTTCCCCGGCCGGTTGGGTGTGCCGAGCAGTTGGAGCTGGCCGCGATGACGGTCGTCGATCGAGGCCGCGGATGCGATTGGTGTGGTATAGTCGTCACTGTTTGTCCCCGTTGGTCTCTGTTTCACTCAGTTGAAGGTCAGACAGAACATGCATGTCCCAAAACTGCACGGCGAGAACCAAGTCGCTGGAATTGCATGCAAGGGCCCTCGATCTACCGGCCGTTGTTTTGGCTTGAGAGGCCCGGGAAACTTTTTAATGACTGCTTAATCTGGCCAGCCACGGGTGCGTGCGGGATTGCGCTCCTCTGGCACATAGGTTGCATGGATACATGGGTGAGGGGAGCATGTCAAAGGCCAAGTGCATGCGCTAAGTCGTATTGTGATGGGTTGGTGAAAGGGAGCTATCACAGTCATCTGAGGGGCCAAGATGGAATTTCACGGCCAGTTGGTTGGACGCGATCGGCTTTCACAGTGGGATGAGTAAATGGTTGCATAATGGGTTACTTGCGGTCGTGCGTCATGCAGGCGAGACTCGAGGGCCGGGGGGAGGGGGACCAAATGAGGTTTGTTGGTTGATTGGCCTGTGGCTGTCACCTTAAACTGGTTTCGCTTGTTAGTTTTTTTTGGGGGAGGGTGATAAGGTTGCTCGAATATGATGAATGACAGCAGGGCTATTATTTATTATTATTATTATTATTATTATAATTATTATTTGTTTAATTATTACCTTACTTTTTGTTTTTTCCCCCGAAAGCGTCGGGAAATTTGATCGATCTCGATTTTCTGTCATCGGACACCATCATCGCCCATCTGACGTTGGAGCTCTTGAGAAGCGGCCGAGACGGCTCCATACAGAACGGGCCTCGGGATGGTGCTGGCGGAAGAAAACTACATGGTCGTGCGTTGCCCAGGTGCCGTGTGTTGTTTAGGTAGACAAATAGGACGACGGAGCACGGTTGCCGTCCCTATAAGCCTGGAATATCCTGGGACGATCCGTCCGGCCTCTTGGACGCCAACCAAGCAGTGAGTGAGTGGTCCAGGCCCGGCGGACCGACCCTGTCCAATCTATGGTGGGCTCCATCTGGCCATCACCCTCAAAACAACCCACGGGCTCTAGCAACAGGAGGAAGAAGGAAGAAACCACACGCGCACACTTGGCCTCTTCTCTGGCGACAACGAGTGTGCCCGTCGGCCCCGCCCCCATGCTATGGCATGATGCAAAAAGTACATGCCGAGGCTCCCCCTCTCTGCTTGTTTCTTTTTCCTAGAAACCCCCCTTCCCTCGCTGTGCATGCTTTATTTTTTTGTCAATTTGTTTTTGTCTGGTCTCTGCTTCTCGCCGTGGCCAACCAACAGGCCGCCCACACGCTTCGTCCCAACTCAATGTCGACTGTGTACCGCGTGGTTCGCAGGGAAAGTTCCCAAAGAGGACGCCCCGCAGCTGATTTTAGGTGGTGGTTCCACCAATGGCGGCACAGCAGACAGGGGCATCCCCCCCGGCCGGGACGCACGCCCAACCCACCTGCTGCAACCCGCTGTAACCCCTCCCACCTCCCACTTCCCACGGGCTGCCCTAGCTCGGTTTGCGTGCGCTGCCACTCAGCAGGCCAAAAGTACTCTATACCAGTTTTGTTGCGTGGCGAGGGGGCACACGGGCCTACCGGCTCCTAGCGACGCCGCCCCGTAGCACCGCTCCTGGGAGGCTCCTTGGGGGCTCCTTAGGCTCTCCTTGGTAACGGTCCAGCGCCGTCCTTCAGGCGTCGCTCTCACTCAACTCACTCAGTGCGCAGCGGGCGGGCCTGTGCTGTGCCGTTAGCTCCAGGTAGACGGTACCTGGGGGTGCTAGCGTCCTGCTTGCTCTTGAGTCGAGGCTTGTCCTGTGCGAGTCCCACTTTTGCATTCTCTCTCATCTGCTCTTCACCCACGGGCTGCGAGTCGGGTGCGTCTGTGTGCGCGGTGCGTCTTCTCATTTTGCCTGGGTCTCTCTCTCTGTTCTTTTCGTCGCTTCGCTTCACATCTGCAAATGTCGCTTGCATTTGGTCATACCTGAAGCCGGTGCACTTCCTGTCTGCAAGAGAGACATCGCGTTTCGCAGCCTCGTTTCGCCCTGCCCCGAGTTGCATCGTCCAGCACCTTGGCCCAGCCGTCATCCACTTAGGGAAGGTTGCGATTCGCGCCTTCGCCCGCCTCCTATCACCCAGCCTGCCTACTATTACTATTATTCACACGCACCATCTGCTCCGGGTTTCCTTTTACTCGCCGCACACCACGGCAACCTTCAGTCACAACAACAATAAACATTCCGCCAGCCTCACTTCCGCGCGACCTCGACCGCCTCTCTTTCATGTCGCGCTCCTCGTCGGGACACCCTGGCCATCGCAAATATCTTAACTGCTCGCTGCTATATGGCGTCGTCACGCACAGTACGTTCAAGGCCCTTCATCACCTTGTCCCCTGCCCTCGCCCAGTCCCCATCTCTTAATCCTGAGACCCGCTCTTTTGGCCGGGAAGCTTCATTGAAACCCAATACGGTGCCCAGAGCAATCAAAGGTTGAATGAATGGCTCAGGCCTCACCAGCAGAGTTGCTACGGCACGCTGCTTATTTCACTTCCGTCATTTCAATTTTACCCTTCGTCTCATCTTATGCCCTCGACAACCTCTGCATTCACACACGCACCCCGCAATATCCCCGCCGATATGCGCCTCGATACTGGCTGCTTCTACTTATGGTGTACCTCTTGCTAACTCAATGCTCCGCATGCAGCTCCCGTCGCCTTGAGCTTCGCTCGCCCTGCTCTCTCTTTACAAAGACGACAGCCAGGACCTGAGCGGCCGTGCCCATGGCGACCTTGCTAGAACCTTCACCAGACCCGCTACCGCCAGCTGCTGGCCACAGCGCGCAGTTGCCGGCCTCTGCCTCCATCTCCCACCGCGCCGCGACCAGGGATCCGATGTCCAGCGCGATGCCTGGGTCCAGGTCAGCCGCAGTCTCGGCCAGCCCTCTCACGAATACTGCCGCCCTCCCAACGCTATCCAGAGACAACTCGACGCCCAAGAGACCCGTTAGGTCGGCCACTACTCGCAACCCCCCAACCTCTCGACCACTGGTCCCTCTTACAGAGCGGCGCTCGGTTCAGCCCAGACCTTCCGCCGCCAGGGGTTTTGGTCTCGCTACCACAATCGACGCTGACAACTCCAATAACCTGCTCAACTATGACATCAACCTAGAAGGTGGCGTCACGGGCCGTGAAGGTCGTCAATTCGCTGTCGCAAACGTTGGCCACAATGGTCGTATATATCTAAGGTACGTAATTGGTCCGTTCTATTAGTCCCGACGCATTGGAATGCAATGCGTCAGAGTTTTCAAACGTCGACTCTGCCGCGCCGCCGTTGGGAGGAAACGAAACGGGCGCCCGAAACTCTGACCTCTCAGGACACCGGGCTGACATTCCTTCAGGCCAACTGTTCGACCCGCCAACCAACGATGCCCCCAACCCCAGTCATCCGTGCTTTCAATCACGCCGCCTAGCACCGCTGGCCTGGATCCCCTGGCTCAGGATAGATCCGCCGACGAGGGCAGCGAGCTGCACATCAGCCAGTGGACGCCCACTCCACGGACCTCACCTTTTGGCCCTGACCACAGCTTTTTCTCTGGCACGCCCGATTCTAGTCGGCCAGCTCAACAGCGTCGCCCTCAATCAGACAGCACGGTCCAGGAGGCCAATGTGGCCAAGGAACCAACTACTGGGGATCTAAAAATTATCATCTCCAAGCCGGGCGATAAAAATCGACCCCGGACTATGGAAGATTTTGACCCAATTAGCACACCACATCTTGATATTAACATTCCCTCGTGGCGCATAGGAACTCCTCGATTCACTGTCCGCGGTTCCCCTTTAATACGTGGCTCCTCATACGCTCCCACCGAGGATTTTCGCAGTAGTGTCGCCTCCATGCTGCGACCTCAGGGCGAGATGAATAATAATTCGAGGCGCCATAGCACCTTGGCGGTGCCTCCGATCCGTTTCTCACTTTCTGGATCGTCGACACCGAATCGTTCTTCACGCCACAACCGGCCGATTCGCCCGTCCTACGTATCGTACTCGAAGATTGAACCCGCCATGTTCGACGATCTAACGTTCAAGCCCGCTTGCGACGATCGAGCCCTGGTACGATACTCGCCTGTTACAGGTGCTGTCACCGCCGCCGCACCGCCCCGTCTCGTCGCAGAGATTACCTCCCCGAGCTTTTTGGACTACGAACTAATATCCGACTTCTTCCTGACATTCCGCGCCTTCCTCGAATCCGTTGACCTCTTACGTATGCTTGTTGCGAGACTCAAATGGGCGCTGGGAAGAGATGATGAGACGGGTCTTGTTGTTCGGGTCCGAACCTTTGTCGCGCTGCGCCATTGGATCTTAAATTATTTCATGGACGATTTCGTGCTGGACTACAACCTCCGTCTGACCTTTTGCGAGCTGTTGAATGACTTCGTCGCTGAGCTATCGCAAAGTACACAAACTCGAAAGGCGCCGATCAAGATTCTGGGGGAGCTGAAGAAGTGCTGGAGACGTGTTTGCGCTTTGTATTGGGACGGGCCGGATTTCGATGACACTCTCGACGCAACCGTTCCAGTTACGCCTGGTGGAGTTGCGGGCCACCGAGACCCACGTCTGGATCCGTCGTTTTGGGATGAGCAGGATGGTGAGCCGCTTCCACTCGACAGCATGTTCCGAAGCAACACGCTTGAGAGAACCAGCTTCATTGCCGAAATCTCTCGAGCCGGTCAGGTGGGCAACTCTGCTGTATATGAGAACCGGCCGAGCACTCCGGAGCAGCAGGCCATTCCGGAGCCTGCTGTAAACGACCAGGGCCCGGCATCTCCTGTCAGCTTGGCCAGTCTGGACATCATATCCTGCTCTATCCCCAACAAGTCCACCAAATCCGTGAATTCTCAAACCCCGAATCCCCTGGGTGCTCACCCTGTTGCCGCAAGCTCAGTATATAACCAGACAGGACAGGTGGCGACGACACCCAGAGCACTAGTAGGCAAACGAGTTCGCCCGGCAGCTCCAGCACACAAGCGCAACAACAGCTTGACCGACTCCCTGAGGGATCGCACGTCCGATAAATTTTCTTTCAAGGACCAGGAGTTTTTGATGACAGTTCCGTACGCGGGCAGCCTCGTTCGTGGGAACCTGTTGCCGCCGGCGCAGGCAGTTTTGGATATCGAAATGGATGATCTTTGCAGAGGTGGCGTCAGAATGGTGACAACCCCTCTCCCAGATGACCATGAAATGTCCAAAGAGAGATCCCCTGCCGGTGCAATGTCGGGGCATGGTATGAAAAAGCTGATTGGAAGCGTGCGAAGAGCATTGAGCACTAGGGCCCAAGGTACCTCCTCACCTAACGGGAGCTTCATTAATGTGGCCTCGATAGGCCCGCGTGGTGTAACAACAAACCGACTTCCTGGAACGGCGGTTGTCCCTCAGGCTCGTCACCGGTCAAACGGCGCCCGACCGCCAGTAAGAATCGACTTGCTAGGAGCCGAGGTGGCGGAGGATTTCAAGAAAGCTGTTCGAGAAGAGGCTGCCGCAGAAGCTGAACGTCGTGGGATGTCGTCGCACTCAATGACATCCCTGCCTGTTGGAATGGAATATTCGACTGCCCATCTGGAGTCGACTATGGCGGACACTGTTAACCGGAGCAATCATCTTCGACCGGCCAGCGACATGGCAATCACTGCTGGGAGCAAATCGATTGTTATCGTCGACGATACGACTCCCTTTGATGCAGTTGGGCGTCACCTTGAGACGGCTAGCGTGCCTCCATCGATTGATGCTTTTGCAGAATCCTTCCAGCTCGGCGGCGGTGATCCTACACCTCCCACCACACCTCCTGCACCATCTCTTCGGGGTACCCCCAGACGGTCCTCTTATTTGCTAAATCAGCACGTCATTCAGCCATCTCTTCCACATGATCCATTGCCACCATTTGTGCCCGATCTAGATACCCTGAGTCCCCGCCATAGTGCTCGTGCCTCTGAGGAGCTCTCGAGAGAATCTTTTGCGACGGCTACACAGAAGAGCGACCGTCAATTCCCACCAGTTTCCTTCCGGGGTCATCGTCGGAACAAGTCAAGCAGGACTCTGTCACTCAACTCGATGCTACAAAAACGGCGGTACTCAGCTGGTAGCCTCATGGGCTTGTCTTCCTGTCAAAGTTTTGACGCCACCTCATGCTCAGGGGGCTCAGTTCGCCACGACGACTCAGATGCTACGGTACCCCATCCTCTTCGAGTTTTGAGACGACGTCCCGGTGGCGACCTCAGGGCTGCAACAAATGTTGGCGAGCTGGACCAAGGAACATTGAGGAAATCTAGATCGGTCGGATCCCTGACGACGTATTCGGGATCCGCTAGAAGCTCGTTTCTCTACAGCCCGCGCATCGACTCGTTTGGAAATGATGTGGTTTCGGTTGACTTCCCACAGCAACGCTCTAAAGTCTTCTCCGTTGGTCAACTTGCTGATAAGGGCCCAAAACGTGATCTGTCGCTATTTAGCACTCACTCGTCCAAACCGGTGATGCGACCTTCTTTCGAACTTGAAGCTCAAAGATTGGCACAGATTCCTGACGATGATGAAGATGGCGGCATTGAGGCTGCACTGTTGAAACTTGAGGGCAAATTTGTGGAGAGGGGATCGAGACAGCAAGACACCATTGACCCCGCCGAGATAGGAATTGCACTTGGCGAGCCACAAGTGCAGAACCGGGAGGATCTCACCTTGAGGCAGACATTCATGCTGGATCCCGATCAGGATGAGCCCGAGCCATCAAACTCCCAAGGTGGCTACTTGAGCCCGAGCCAGCCCACTGCTGAAACAAAATCGTTCCTCTCTTCATCTCAAGACTCATTCTCTTCCATTCCAATCCTGGACCGGGACGTGACTGATGATGACTCCAGTCGGCGTGAAACGAATGAGTGGGCAAACCTTTCGATACTTGAAGGTCCAGATGAGGATGTTACGCCACGGCAAAAGAACAAATACGCAGGCTTTTTAGACGAGGAAGGCGAGTCGCAGCGAACTTCGTACAATATTGTCACAAAGACCCAGAGCATTGAAGGTATCAAGGCGCGCCAAGCCGAACCTGAAGGGGCAGATGAGGAAGATGAGTCATTTCTCAATGACGACAGTGATCTCTCGTCGGAAATGTCCACTGATGGACTTGGGGACGAATTCGAGCACGAACGTGGCTTCTCTCACCGAGTAAAACTTCCTGCCCATCCTCTTGGATCGCCGGTTCGAACTCTTGCGCCAAAGCGAAGCCCCCCATCACCTCCAATGACGCTTGTACAAGCTCTCGAGATGTCGCCACCTCAGTCATTCAAGGTGCCCGAAATGCACGAGGACCAAGTGTATAGCCGCCGGCCTCTTCCCCCTACACCCGAGACGACCCCAACAGTACCATACATGCTCTCCACAAGCTCTTTTGATAGCCAAATGGCGGCGAACGAAGCCCTCAGAATGGCACCGAAGCCAGAGCCTGTGCAGAACAAGTATGCAGTGCATCTTCCATTCATTCTAGCTTTCGATTCGGAGATTCTAGCTCAACAATTTACCCTCATCGAGAAGGATGCTCTGAATGAAATTGACTGGAAGGAGCTGATTAACATGAATTGGAAGAATGCTACGAATAATGATTCGCGATCCTGGGTGGACTTTCTGCGCAACACGAATGCCCACGGAGTCGAGGTGGTTATTGCTCGTTTTAACATTGTTGTTAAATGGGCAATCTCGGAGATAGTTATGACACAGGATATAACCGAGAGAGCGCGATGTATCACCAAGTTTATACATATTGCAAACCACTGTCGACGCTACCGCAATTTTGCAACGCTCGCACAACTCACCATTGCTCTGTCCAGCAATGAAGTTGCTCGCCTCAGCAGAACCTGGTTCTTGATCCCTCCTCATGATATCAAGACTCTGAGAGACCTGGAAAACCTGGTGACGCCCATGCGTAACTTCTATAACCTACGAGCCGAAATGGAAGTTGGTTCAGACTTGGGCTGTATTCCATTTGTGGGCATCTACACCCACGATCTCTTGTACAACGCTCAGAGGCCTTCGGAAATTGCAGGCTCGCCCACTACGCCGCCCCTTGTTAACTTTGAGCGGTGCCGTATTGCTGCCGCAGTTGTCAAGACATTGCTCCGACTCCTGGAAGCGAGCACGAGGTACAAGTTCCAGCCAATTGAAGGCATCACTGAGCGTTGTCTGTGGATGAGTGCCCTCAATGATGATGAGATCCGACAGCACTCTGAAGCATTGGAGTAAAAATGCTACTACCCACACTACTCGCCGATCACAGCGAGCCTCGAAACAGTACACACTACTTCCATCGATGCCGCCCCCCAATCGATATAGACACGTGAACATAATGAATCTTATGACTCGTCGCAAGCCGGCGTTTTATCTACTACTTAATTTTTTCCTCGGTACGAGGAGACTCAACACGTATCGCACATGCATAGCTAGAGGGCACTCCATCTACGATTCCAACACCATACGACATGTTTATTCCCTGCGGAGATTGTCGGTGTTTTAGCATCGCGATCAACAAGATAAATTCAACTCGCACATATATCAGCCATAAATAAGTGCGATAATAATCAGCATCACAGCGTCTGGGCAAGCGGGAGTTGGAATTCTACCGATATTTGTTTATTTAGCTAGTCCTTTTCGGTTCTTACGGCCTATTCTATTCATCATATTGGCATGTTTGGCTTGGCTGATTTTTCTTCATACCCCCTCCGTAATATTGTGCCATGGCTCCATGGCACGCATCAGTGTTTTAATTTGATATCCGTCTGTTTGGTGGAAGTTTGAGCACCAAATTCTTGCTATTTCATCATGGGCTATGGAGCTTTGGATTGGAGAGAAACGATACAATGGATGGCGAAAGGGAAAACAAGAAAGGATACAAGGGATAACTGGGGCAGGTGGATGGAGTCGATATGATATCAGAGAGTGAAAACGGGCTTTGGTCCAGGAATTGATTGATGCCACTTTTATGATAACTATTTTGTGCGGATGTGATGTTGCCTCAACTCTGTACCGATAAACCTGCCTGCATTCTCAGCAGAAGATGAACGGTTTCTACAAGGCTCGTTATTCTAAGCCCAAGTCCCTGGTCGATTACGAATAAGTAAAATCAAGAAACAGGGCATAAAATAAGATGGGCAATGCTCAGGCTTGTGTTTCGTTACTGTCTTCGTCTGACTGAACTTTTAGCATGTCATTTTCAGCTCAATAAGGCAGGTTAGTTTCCCGCTTTTGATTAGAATACAGAAGGGTTATTTGTCTAGGCATATTTATTTAAGGGGAGAAGAAGAAGGGTGTACAAGGGTTACGGATAAGAAAATGCGGTGTAAGGCTGCTGGTAAGAGGAACAGCTAGACTACAATATTGGCCCAAGCGAGCATATTAATACACGTATCTCAGATACAACATGAGAGTATATTCATGGCCAATACAGTAGCCATACTAGTGAGGGCGCAAAATTTCAACCATGGCGTTGGCCGACCAGTATGCCTCAAGATAAGCTCACCTCAAAAACATAACTCGCCACTAAAGGCGTAGGGGAAAAAAACAACCATATGACAGCTGAGATTCGCTAGTCGTCAGACCTAACTCCTAGGCAACACCTAACCAATCCCATATCTTCTGAGTGTTGTGGTTGTGGTTGTATTTGCTAATGTGCTATGGCGACATAGCGAATCCGCTAGGGTAGTCTGAAAGTGATGTTTGACTGCGTCACATCGCCGCAAGACGTCTTGCCGACGGTGGCATGTTAATGTTTGGGTGTCGAGCACCGGCGCTTATTGCAGTGGGGGGGGATGAGGATTGCGACCAAATAACAGGCCACACAGCTTGAAGTACACTTTCCTATCTTGGTATTTAGCTCAAGGCGACGCTGCCAAACCCAATTCGAGGCAAACATGAGCCGCATGCGTTGTTTATGCCGTCTGGAAGCCACGTCATTGTCTCCTCTGCTCGACGCCGGCTTGAGCCAGCACATTTGTGGAATAGGGTTCTCGTCAAATCTCCGCGTTTGTGTAGCTCCCTGCGGCCTACTTTGCAAGCGGAGCAGAGCCTCATCGTTATCACAGCGCAATCTGCCACATTTTGTGGCCAGGACACGGCCATTCTAAGATGGGCATCTGTGGACGCATACTCGAATCGAGCGAACCGGAGTCGTGAGATGGAGTCGTGAGGGTAAAAGCCGGTAAGGTAACCCGCAGACACCCAACCTATTTTGAGCAACGGCGGCAGATAACTCGAGATCTGCAGCATTACTGCCCTGCGACTCCAAGCAATAATAGCGTAGAGCCGCTCCAGATCTAACTTGGGTTGGCTCGAGTAGTATTTCCCGTTTCGCCTTGAAACCGAGGAAATAGACCTCGACATGAACGGGGTGTTGGTCAATTGGGTCTCTACAAAGATTCCGTGCAATCATTGTTTCCCAGTCGACGACTAGCCCGTGTTTACATCCACGAGACACCTCCCTCACAGCCTCCTCCAAGGTACCCAATCCTATGCCTGGGCGATGTCATTAAGAAACTCGCCACCTGCTTACTGGGATCAATGAACGTTGAAAGGTGGTGGCAGTTGGAATATGAGACATAGGCTATGTATGTATTGTTCTCGCTTCACTTTCTTCCTCCGCGTATGTGTAGCATTGGCCTATAAAACCCCCCGACCTCTCGGGGCTGGCCGCTCATCACGACTTCTCTTTCCTCGCATCATTCATTCATTCATTCATTCATTCATTCATTCATTCATTCATTCATTCATTCATTCATTCATTCATTCATTCATTCATTCATTCATTCATTCATTCATTCATTCATTATTGTCTAACATTAAGAAAATCACGTTATTTTTCGAACCAATATTCTTTTTCAAGCCAACGGCTCGTCATTCTCTTAGTATTCTTACCGCCATCCATTCTCTTGTTCAATCTACCCAATAATCACTTCAGCATGGAATACAGTGCCGTCATCACGCCCCTGGTTGGGCGTGCATCCCACCCACTGCGCTCTTGTCTGCCCCCTCTGTGACTATGCTGTTCTAGGCACTCGGCTAACGTTATCCCCGATCATCATTAGCCCCCAAACTGCAGAGGCAGTCACAGAATCACGGACAACAGCCGATCCAGAACAACAAGTCTCCCCTTCCAATCTCTTCATCCCTCCAGTCATCTGCCCCGGAGGTAATCGGCGTCTCGGATACTCTGCCCGGATCTACTGAGAACCCCATCCTTCCCTTGTTCGCCAGTTTCGATAACTCGACTGAAGACCCCGGCCCCACGGCAAATGCCACTCACCGTGTACCTAGCGCTGGCTCGCTCAAGAAACGGGGATGTCCTCCAAGTGCAGAAGAATGTGGCGAAGCTACAAAAAAATCTCGACGGGACAGAAACCAGAAAATAAACGACAAGGGAAAGGGCGTTGTCGGCAACAACCAGGATCTGGAAAGGGACATTTACAAGGATCCATCTGACACTGATAACAGCAAGAAAGCCTTTGCGTGTCCCTTTTTCCGTCTAGATCCTTTTAATTACGCCCGCTGTGGATTTAAAAGTTTGCGTAGGATATCAGACGTCACCCAGCACCTGGTTCGAGACCACCAAAGCCCTAATGAGCCATACTGCTCGATCTGCTTTGAAGCTTTCAAGGAAGCCAGTGAGAGAGACAGCCACACTATTCATTGCACCGATAAGCGGCCGCATGAGTTTTTTTCACAAGAAGACGTCAAGAAGATTAGAGGGGATCTCTCTGCCTCATCCAAGGAGATTCGAAAGAGATTCAAAGGCACTGCCCCCGCCACTAATGACCGTAGCTGCCTCAAGTGGAAGCTCATATGGAACCTGCACTTCAGCGACGAGGATGTCACACCATATCTCGACCATCCGATGGTCGAGGCCGCCAAATACCTTCGCCACAATAACCAGGTAGAGCTGGAGAACGTCGTTGGAACTGGAGACTCTGATTTGAAAGGGATACAGGACGTCGCCTACTGCCCCAACCCTCCGGCCCGACCTAGATGGCGCCCTTACAGAATCGACATTGATGTCGATGACGAGGCCAATGAAGGTGATTCTACCAGCCAAGTTGCACCCGCCGTCGCTGTTCTATCCCCTCAGCTTACAGCCGGAGAAATTCGCCGAGATGTGCAAAATTCCGCCGCCATGGAGAGTCTAGGTTGCAGTAGGGCAGACTCGTCTGCTGGTCCTTCGGCTCAAGGCGCCAGTTCACCTCAAGCTGATATTGGCAGTGCCTCTTGGGGTGTTTTGGCTCAGGATAACGATGTTGCAACTCTTTCGCCTGTAGGGGAAGCATCTGAGCTCCCCTATGGCAATTTCTTGTCCAACATTATCCCGCCCACGGACTATAATGAGCTTAGCCAAACCCCCGAACATTTGCAAGGTCAATCCCCCACCCGATCCCTTTTGGACCCCTACATGCTTGACTTTGAACTGAACGAATCGTTGGAAAATTACGGTGCGGAGCGCCCGACGCCGAGCGAAGACTACGATATGGACTGGCTACTTCCCAACTGTTTTCAGTAAAAATGTCGGCCTATCCTCGCCTGATATCCCCGGTGCAGCATTGTCCAAAGACACGGTATTGGTCAAGAAGGGGGTGGTGAGTGCGATAGGGTTGATATTCTATTGAAGTCGGGGCAATTCAACTGTCGACTGAATGCACCGGGTGGCCCAGCGTTTTGCCGTGGCGAATGCTTTCACAAAGGTTTAGGAATGACGATGCAGAATTACGAAACGATCGCCACGATATATGGACTAATGTATTAGGGAGAGTTCGGTCTCTCATGTTCAAGTCTCATGGTTTACATCAAACAGATGCCGGCGTCGGACTGGTTTGAACCAAAGCAGACCACTAGTAGTGTTTAAACAAGATTGAGTAGATGGATGGATGCCACTTGCACTAGCTAGTTAGAACAATTGAAACCTATATAAAATAAATAATCATGGGTCTAATCAGCTAATTGATCGCCTGGCCAGGCTTCTCTAGGGTTTAATTTCTATTTGTTTCGTTCTCTTCCCTTCGTCATGGCAACCTTGCCCCCTCTTCGACAGTCCTGGTTAGTAAATCTTTTAGTATCAAAGCGTAAAAAGCTTCACGAGACTTCAAGTCAACTTTCTCCTGGCCAATAAGCAAACCACGCGTCTCCAAAAACTCGAAGACTAGTTGTTTCCCGCTCGCGGCCCAAAAATCATGGATTATAGATACTACCAGGCCAACGCCTCGGTCAAGGTAAGGTGAGCATGGGGCTTCAGCCTCGGGGAATAGGGCCTTCCAAATGCGCATCCACCGTCTCGTCTCACCGAGGTAATACACGTCTCGCTCGCGGAGTCTTGTCAATTGGCTCTGGCTGAGGCCATCGTCGATCTTGAGGTCACTGCGGATCTGGCACCTTCTCTGGCGGGTATGGTAATCCCGGCGCGCAGCTGTATTGAATATTTGGCGGCACATTGGGCAATAGGGGCGTACTTTGTGGTGGCGCTGGAGGTGCTGAATGAGCTTTTCGATGGATTGGAGGTTACAACGCCATAGGCAATCTTGGTGTTTGAGCGGGTTGCGTATATAGTATGGACACGCCAGGTGAAAATACCTATCAACATGATCTACAATGACGAGCTCGGAATCATTATCGTCTCGCCTCCGATCTGATTGGATGCGCGTCTTTGCAATCTTGCGAGGCCGTAATCTATCGTTGGGTAAGGCAGAATAGCGCGCATTGGCGATTGCATTACGCACCTCCTGATTTGCAAAATGCAGCATCTCTTTGCGTATCTCTTGAAGCATGTGGTTTGGAATAATATTTGAGTCCAATGCAGCATCATTCTCATATAGACATTCATCATCACTCTCCAAGTCAGAGATACAGCTGTCGCTGTCGCTGTCGCTGCTACTGGTGCCGTCATTGCTGCCGTCACTGTCGCTTTCACTGATATCATCGCTATCGAAGTAAACGCTGTCCAGGTTGGTTCGTTTACGTTGATTTGTCGGTCTTGTAGGTATGCCATGGCAGAAACGTTGTGCCAGATTTAGCAGCACAGTCCCTTGGGCTACTTTTGGCGGTTCAACAACGGATTTGTCCTCTGTGTTGCCCTCGCCATGTTGTAACAATCTCAACGAAAGAGCGCCATGTTTATTATTAATCTGTGCCGGCACATGATTCTTTTCATCCAGGTCATCCAGGTCATCCAATCGCGAATCTGCTTTGAAGGATACAGCCGACACCGTACCGGTACAATGACAATGGCCAGTTCCCGGTGACAGTATGATGGGCGACAGCGGTTTGACGCAGATCTGAATACCGCCCTGCTCTCGTATGTGGATGGAAAGCCCGCTGCTAGAATCACGAATAAAGATTCCAGCCCGGGAGATGTGTGGCGGAATCCGAATGCCATTGCACTTAATTTCTTCTCCTTCAAGCCCGCGCCAACCTTCAGCAATCGGCACTGAGTTTGGCATCGGGTGGGATGGTGGCAGGGCATGAATTTCCACCGGATGGCTCCAATGGCGCCCAGAATTTAAGGATTCTGGTTCCTCGCACGCAATGGCATGCTTTCCATGGGTGTGAGGCAACTGAAGGAGTTCGGGATTTTGCTCAGCACCACCCGCGTTAACACCATCGATAGCGCAGGCAGGCGACGGTATGTGCTGAACTCCATTTCGAGGCGGCGAAAAAATATGAGCATCTACAGGCAAAGATTTTGCAAAACTGCCGGGGGTGACTGGATCTCCGAAAAGACCATGCTCTTTAAATGGCGATGCAGGTGATTGATGACCTTGGAACAAACACCCCCATAGTTGATGCCTTTTTTGTTCATCAGTGCAGCCCTGAGGCGTACGGAGAGCCATTGCCTCGGGGCCTGTGGCGGTGGCGTGGGCTGGGGCTGGGGCTGAGGCTGAGGCTGGCGGTGCCCTTGTATTGTCCTGGCCTGTCGACATACTGGTAAATCGCATTTCGAAGTGGCCCAGTGAGGTTCGTATACAGAGAATAAATGGGGTGAGCTAGAACAAATTTGGAAGTAAATGAGCGGTGAGAGTAAATGCCATGATACCGCTCAAATTAGTTTATATATAAGCCACCATCATTCCACCTTTGTGGAGGAGTCGACACAAATGTGTTGGAAATTCCACATCTGTGTGAGCATAAACAGATGCCCAACGACAAGCGCGAATCGTACTTCTCTGGGGACCCTTGCTGTCGTCAGCCAATAGATTCCATGCTAACCTCCGCATATGTGCAGTAACTCCTTGAAAAACGTCAAGGATGCACTTTACTTCGAAATTACACATCAGCGGAAATTCCATTTTTATTACCACCGGCGCCAGTAAAGCTGCAAAGGAGGTGGGCGAGGGTGGGGGAGGGGCAAACTGGCACAACATACATACCACTCCCGACGTCTCAATGAAAGCTCCATCCCCCACTCATATTCTACGAATGTCCATTCATGTCAGTGGAGTATGTCGTTGGCGGTCCAGTTCAACAGCAAAACGGCAGTGCACAGAGATGTACACACTCTGGTGTTGGTGTTAGCAACATGCGGATCATCGTTAACAAACTGAGACGGCAACTCGACTGATAGCCAAGGGAAGCGCATCAGGATTCCCCAGATATGCTACCTCCCCTCCCGTATGGGAGTGTGCTATTTGGAAGCATAACTACGGTTAATGATATTCAAGTTAGTAGGCCCGGGCTTTTTTCGTCAATGCTTGGGCTATATATAGGGCAGGCGATAGCCTTGTACACACCTCACTCACATAGCCCATTACTTAATCTCAGTCTTCTTTGTTGGATACAACTGTTATTTTATAACTTTTTTCCTTTTCTAAAGTCTAATGAACAAGATTTCTGTTGGCCAGGGCAAAAGAAGACCAACCATAGTTGTTTAAACACTAATTGTATCTGCTCCCGGAAATGCCTGGTCGAGCCTAGCCTACTGCTTATATTTTAACCAAACATAAATGAACAAGATTAGCCAATTGGCATTCTCGTATATCAATATGAAATGGGCGTTGAGCATGTCACTCATTTCCCCCAGGTTTGGCGGAGTCCTTTGCAAATGTAGTTTGGGATGGCTCATTATGGGCTCCAACAAAAATATGTCATTATTAGCTACACAAACAATCGCGATGGCAGAAGCAGACGTCTATAATTGATTTTGAATGTCGCAAAACTCGACTTTTGACTTTTATTTTATACCCTGCGGAATACATCATCTCTCGCATCTCTTCTTCAGCATCCTGAAACGCGATATTTCAAGATGCCTAAACAAGAGATAGAGGCAACAAGCCAAAGCAAATGAATAGAGAAAAAATAAATGACAATCCACGCCAATATGCCCCTTCCGCCCAAACGCCAGCCAACCAGGAAAAAGGTGGGGGCAATAGATAAGCCAGAAGCTGCCATGCCAAAGTCTCTCAGGTATCACATATCTACACATCGGGAACCGTCCAATCGTTTGTTGTGTCGTTGGGGATGGTCCGTCGGGAGTGTCCAGACGAGTAAGAGAAAGGAGTAGGCGGAACCAGGACGCGACCCAGTCCGCTCCCATTAGCCAATTCGACGTCGCCGCGGCTTAGACCGCGACCTTTTCCCCGTGGGCCTCTAGTCCGACGAGTGGCGCTTCTTCTTCTTCTGCTTCTTCTCCTTCTTGGTCTCTACCTCCTCTTCAGAGTCATCGTGCTTGCGCTTCTTCTTGTCCGACTCGGCCTTGACGGGGGTCTCCTCGGCCTTTCGGATCTTCTTCAGTTCCTTCTTGCTGAAGACCTTGGGAGTGCCATCGTCGTTCACCTCAACGTCGCCACGCTCGTACTTGCGCTTGAACTTCTTGACCGAGATACCAGCGGCTTCGGCGAGACGCTCGTAGTCGGCTTCCGAGAGCTTCTTGGGCTTGGAAGGGGTAGCGGTAACCTCATCATCGCTGTTCTCGTCCTCGGAATCTTTCATCTCCTCATCCTCGACCTCTTGGACAAGCTTCTTTGACTTCTTGCTCTTCTTGGCAGACTCGGTGCCGTTGGTCTCAACACCATCAGCGTCGCCATTGTATCGGCGAGTCTCCTTGAGGGTGAACTGGCCAGCGGTGACAATCTCACCCGAAGGGGTGACGTTGGTGCCCTTGGGGAGAAGAGGCTTGCCCTCGAGCTTTCTGAGGTGGTTCTCAAGCTTGATACGGCTGCTCAGACCAAGGATGGAGCGCTCCTCCTCGTCGGCATCATCCTCAAAATCGCCAAGAGCATCAACACGGAGACCAAGAGCGGTCTTGGCAGCCAGCATACGGGCAATCTTACCCTTGTTTCGTCCAGTGGCCTGACCGATGAGGGAAGAGTGGTAGATAAGACCATACTTGGGCGTGTCGTGCTTGGTCTTGAGGGCACGGAAGAGAGCCTTCTCGGCACCGAGAATCTGGATGGTAGAACCGGGGGACTTGGCAAGGCTGATGAGGGAACCGGCGTGGGCAATGAGGCGAGCACCAACAAGGTAGCCGAGGAGGACAGTCAAGTTAGGGGCAATGGCTCGCATTCGGCTCTCAAGGTAAGAGGAGAGCTGGGCTCGGTACTCGGTGTAGACAATGACCTGGTCAGCCAAAAGCTTAATGTTGTCAAGATCCTCCTCGGTGATCTCAGTACCCATGCTGATCTCGGCGGCAGCCTTGATAGCAGCCTCAACCTCCTCGGGAAGAACCTCAGAGAGATCAGACTCGGCAATGTTGGTTCGCATGCCAACGGTAAGGACGACACGGGCATAGGCAATGTTGTCATTGAGGATCTTGGCCATCTCAGGGAAGTGCCAGCCGTACCACTCCTTGGTTCGCATGGCGTAGACGTTGAGCTCCTTGTCAAGGTCATCAAGAAGTTTGATAGCCTGGATGATCATGGAGTCAACCTTGTCGGCAGAGAACTTGAGCTTGTGGCGAGACATGGAGTGGGAGAGACCAAGCGCCATGCGGTCAATGTTCTCAACCTCGAGGCCAGGGATCAGGTTGGAGAGCGAGCCACGAATGCCGCGGAAGAGATCCATCGTGTTGGAGCCAGAGACAGGCTGGATATTGAGGTTGGGCAAGTTGGAGATGGCCGTGCCCAGTTTCATGTCGGCGACGGCGAGCGAGGCCTTCTTCTCAGCCTGGAGGTCCTCGAGCAGACCAGTGAGCAACTCAGGGACCTTACCCTCCTTGAGGGAGGCGGCCTCCTCGAGGGCGGTGGCGGCGCTGTCGAACTTGACAAACTTCTTGAGCTTGAGCCTGGGTGAGGGTAATGCACGTTAGTCTTGTTCGCTGCGAGCGCGTTTCCTGCTGCCATCTCAAGCCAGAGTATGGGTTGTTTTGGCTACCGCAACGGGTGGAAAATTCAGTCACTCACATCTCAACGACCTTCTCAGGGCGTCCCAACTCGGCAGCAAGCTCCTCGTTCTTCAGCATCTTCTTGTCGGTAGCCTTGAACAGGCCATAGCTGTCAATTGTTAGCCTTCCGTGACAATCGCCCATGCTGCACCTTCTCGCGTGCAGCCTCGTCTTCAGGACCGAAACTCACCCTGCCGGCGTCTCGGCGAGCACAAAGAGCGACATTTTTGTTTCGCGTGCTCCTTCCCAATAATCTTGCACTGGTCGATTGGCGTCGTAACTTCCTCGCGAGGCACAATTCCGTTCGCTGTGCGCGCTGCAAAGGAAAGTGCAAGTGGGCTAGGCGATGGAAAAATTTCAGATGAAGCTCCAAAGTCTCCACTCAATTTTTTTCGACTGCTCGTTCTTGCAGGCACACAAAGTGGGCTAGATGCATGCACGTCGGATACGGCGGTACAGTTATTCCGCTCAGCCACCCGTTCCCTGAAAAAAACGGGCACTCCAGCCACAGGAACGCGACGCCCGGCCACCCTCTGCCACTCACGTGCAGGCGACGTTGACGCAGCAGCTCCCGTCCCTTGGTTGGGAATCCCAGGCGGCATCTTAGGACGATCCAGCCTCTCCGTCACCATCTCACCCAAAAAACCCTGGCCAACGCAAGACGTCGTGCCTCTTTCCATCAAATACTAAATCACAATCTCCGAGCGCGTCGGGAACCAGTCAATATGGAGGGTCTTCTTTTCAATGTCAACAATGGGTATGTGGGAAGCTTCCGGCCTCGATACGTCCATGTAACCACAAAACTAACCCCGGCATCAGCTATGTCGAGGGCATTGTCCGAGGCTATCGCAATGGACTGCTCACCAGCGGCGCCTACAACAACTTGACCCAGTGCGAGACTATCGATGGTATGTTTTCGCTGTCGACTTCGGCCTCCCTCCCTGCATACTGAGACGTCGCAGATCTGAAGCTTCAGCTCGGCCCTGCCTATGGCGACTTCCTCGCATCTCTGCCTCCTAACCCATCCACCTCGAGCCTGGCAGCCAAGACCACCGACAAGCTCATTTCCGAATTTCGATATGTCCGTGCAAATGCCGTTGGATCGTTGGCGACCTTTATGGACTATGTCACCTACGGCTACATGATTGACAACGTCGCTCTTCTCATTACCGGTACCCTGCACGAGCGTGACACCCGTGAGCTCTTGGAGCGATGCCATCCTCTCGGCTGGTTTGAGACCATGCCCGTCCTATGTGTTGCTACCAACATCGAGGAGCTCTACAACAGCGTGCTGATTGAGACTCCTCTGGCTCCCTACTTCAAGGGCAGTCTGAGCCACCAGGACCTTGACGAGCTGAACATTGAAATCGTCCGAAACACACTGTACAAAAACTACCTCGAGGACTTTTACAACTTTGTCAACGCCCACCCCGACATGGCAGGAACCCCCACTGCCGAGGCTATGTCCGAAATTCTTGAATTTGAGGCTGACCGCCGAGCCATCAACATTACCCTCAACTCTTTCGGCACAGATCTTACCAAGGCAGACCGCAACAAGCTTTATCCTACCTTTGGAAAGCTGTACCCCGAGGGCACACTTATGCTTTCTCGCGCTGACGACCCAGAGGGTGTTCGTCTGGCTGTTGATGGTGTACATGACTTCAAGTCATTTTTTGATGCAGTCTCCGTTGGCGGCGGCCCCTCTGGACCTGGTAACATGGGTGGTGGTTCCTCTGATGGCAAGACTTTGGAGGACATGTTCTACCAGAAGGAGATGGAAATCTCCAAAAATGCCTTTACTAGGCAATTCACTTACGCCGTTGTGTACGCCTGGGTGAAACTTAGGGAGCAGGTATGTCTATTCTCAACCATGATGAAACCCACATCACTCATTGATTTGCAGGAAATTCGCAACATCACCTGGATTGCCGAATGCATAGCTCAGAACCAGAAGGAGCGCATCGGAAACTACATTAGCGTCTTCTGATCATGTCATCCCGTATGACATTCTCAACTAAATCTCGGTTTTTCTAGCATGGTTTTGTGTAGTTTTGCAATTGTGACCTCGTAATGGCACGGGATGGATCCGACAAATGGCGCAAGGGCTGAGGCGGGTAGACGCAAGGCGGATTAATCATGTTCGCTCGTCTTTCATGGTGGCTTTCTATTGTACATAGAGGACAAATATTCTACAACAGTCTTACAACTCGATCTGGCCCTTGTATGTCGCGGGCGTGAGACCCAGCTTCTCAAGCATGTGGGTCCAGCGCTCACTTCCTCTCTCCTTGCGCTCCATATACTTGAGGAGCTTTTGTCTTCGATGCAACAACAACCTAAGGTTGCGCTTGTTGTGCTTATCCTTGTAGCCTCGGTTGATCTCGAGGGCTTGGGACAAGGATCGAATCTTGGTAGTCAGAATAGCAATCTGAACCTCAGAGCTGCCAGTGTCAGGACCAATGCGCCCGGGCATCTCAACGTCATTGACGTGGATGGACTGGGGCTTGGGCTTGAGTAACTTGTCGGTATTGTGACGGCCAAACTCATCCACGATGCGCCGCACGTTGGCATGGAAGCGGTCTCTGCCACTGCCATTCTCCAAATTGGCGATACGTTTCAGGGCCTCGACAGCTTTCGCGTGGCGCTGCTCATGCTGTTTGAGCTTGTCTTCCTGGATTCCGGGCTCCATCTGCGACTCGACCATGCTAACTACAGGCTTGGTGAGGGCGTGGGCGTGCCTCACAGCGCTTTGTAGTTCTGATTGGGTCAAAAAGTGGTTGAGAAGATTCAGAGTTGCGGGAGCCTGGCTACTGCTAGCATCAGCGGATGCCTGGCCAGCATTCTGAGCGGTCGAGTTAAGGGACTCGATAAATGGTGTGGTTCGACCTTGGACAGGATCACCCCAGGCCTCACTGCGTTCGCGCTCAAGCACCTCTCGACGCTCAAGGTTAGCAGCCTTTCGCTGCTGTGCCTGAGCCCATCTGTAGGGATCCTGCTTGGCTTTGCGCTTCCTCTCACGCTGGGAAAGGTTGGCCGTCTGGACGAGGGGAAGGAAGTTCGGGGTGGAGGGCTTCGCGGAGGGTCGGAGGCAAACTGCAGGCAATTGGTTAGCGGATGGAACTTCGAGGCCGAAGTAAACGACTGAATGGTATCATACGGTTAAGTGTGCCTAGGCGCGGGAGCGCCTGTAATCTGGGCGGCATGGTTGATGCATCAATCGGGAGATTGATATACAAACGACCGGTGGATGATGTCCTCAATCCGACCTCAAAATTTCCCACCCGCCCACGGCCCATGCCGATGGAGCAGAGTACATGATCCGAATACGGTCTAGCGCGGACAATCACGTGCATCTGCCGTTGACGTTCAGCAGAATTACGCTAGGTCTGTTTTAGACTAGCGCCATCAGGGCTCCCACCACACACATTTTGGAAATTCTGAAGGTCTCGCGAACTTTTTGAGACTTGCACGCAACACCAACTTCACTTCTTCCGACTTCACCCTCGTCACCCGCCAGGAAGAAATTCGTCAAGATGGCTCCCTCCAACCTGCCCTCCATCTTCAACGCTACCAGCCAGGACATTGAGATGCTCCTGGCTGCCCAGTCTCACCTGGGTAGCAAGAACCTCCAGGTCCACATGGAGAACTACCTCTGGAAGACCCGTGCCGATGGTGTCAACATCCTCAACGTTGGCAAGACCTGGTATGTTTTGAGGCCGAAAATTCGGGCGCTGGTTGGTGATTTCTGGCATCGCGCAAACGCCTGCATTAGCTCTCGCGCAGCTTGAATTTGACCAAAACCACCAAAACTAGCCGTCGCGAAATTCAATGCCCCGCTATAACATAGCTAACCAAGATTTCACCACAGGGAGAAGATTGTCCTCGCTGCCCGCATCATCGCCGCCATCGACAACCCCGCCGATGTCTGTGTCATCTCCGCCCGTCCCTACGGTCAGCGTGCTGTCCTCAAGTTCGCTTCCCACACTGGTGCCTCCCCCATTGCTGGTCGCTTCACCCCCGGTAGCTTCACCAACTACATCACCCGCTCTTTCAAGGAGCCCCGTCTGATCGTCGTCACCGACCCCCGAACCGACGCCCAGGCCATCAAGGAGGCTTCCTACGTCAACATCCCCGTCATTGCCCTTTGCGACACTGACTCCCCCACCGAGTACGTCGACGTTGCCATCCCCACCAACAACAAGGGTCGCCACGCCATCGGTTGCGTTTGGTGGATGCTCGCCCGTGAGGTCCTCCGCCTCCGTGGTACCATCTACAACCGCGAGACCCCCTGGGACGTCATGGTCGATCTTTACTTCTGTACGTATTTCCCGTAATTATTGCCCCTTGGCGACAATCATTAACATGCAACTAGACCGTGACCCCGAGGCCGAGGCCGAGGAGAAGGTCGAGGAGGAGAAGCTCATCGGCGCCGAGGAGGAGGCTCCCGCTGCCGTCGAGACTGGCTTCCAGCAGGGTGGCGACTGGGAGGCTCCCGCCGCTGGCTTCGCTGGTGCTTCCGCCGGCTGGGACGGTGCTGCTGGCGATGAGTGGGGTGCTGCTCCCACCGGCACCACCACCGAGTGGGGTGCCTCTGCTGAGCCCGCCGCTGCTGCTACCGCTACCGCTGCTGCTGCCGCTGGTGCCAACAAGGAGACTCAGTGGTAGGACACTGAGCCCCAAGGCGAAGAGGCGAATGGCGGTACATCAGAATCATGGTGATGGCGATGGCGATTGGTCGATATCGGCGGCGTTACGAGGCTTGCTGGCTTTTATCTTGGGACTAAGGTACAACTTGACGGTACTAATGAGGGAAAGATACTCGCCCCTGGCCCTATGTCTCTCTTTTGTCTCTTCTTGTGTCGAGCTTCTGACTATGCTTGTTCTCGGATGCTCAGGCTGGGAGGACGGAACTCACCGGAATGGGGGGGAGGGAAAGCCCTGTATCGTCAAGGGGGGTAGACATGATCGTTATCCCACCTTTGTTCTGCGATTTTGATGCAAGAAGCTATAGTCGTTCAAGCTGGGAATTAAAAAAAGATCAAAAGTTGCCATTTCATTCATTTTTTATTATTTGCCATTTAATGCCGTGACAATGCAAGTTTCTCAATATTATGCAAATAATTATGTTATCAACTTGAACAATTAACCTCAGCTCTGGTTTATGTGTAATGAAAAAGATGACTGCTCTGGATCAATTTTCGGGTCATTATGGGGTTTTTTGGGGGGGCTCTAGGGTGGTAAAGCCACTTTACAGAATAGCAACACAATGGGCTAGTCTAGGCTGCATCTCAATCAGAAAACATACTAGTTGGTTGAAGGAGGTTTAATTTTTAGGCTGTTTTTCTTCTCCAGAGGGATATAATAGGATTTTGACTAAGGGGAACGTCTCGGTAGGATGTTACTCTTTGCTGCACGTCCTATAAATAGGTTGTGTGGTTAGGATGTGGGATAATGGACAAATGATAAAAACCACCTAACATGTACGATAAGACTAAAACGACCATCTAATTAATCGAACTTAACTGGGTAGTGGTTTTTTGAGTGACCAGGCCATACGAATAAGAGAAACCGGACAAGAATTAATAGGTCGGTCCCAGTCAAACATGAGAGTGGCGGGCGGCACATTCGCCCAAAGCATCAACGACAGACAATAAATATTTCGATTAGTCTAAGATGATGTAGGTTACGTAGTACAGTCATTGTGTTTTGGAGCAACGGCCTTTTTGTCCGATAGAAATGGTAGCCCAAATTACGGCTGTGTAAGTAAGAATCTGCGCAACTCATCAACGTTGCTGCATAGTAGCGTTGTCTTACCCTTGCCCACATTACCCCTGATCCACGTCTTCGAGCTGTCGCTGTATAGGAGATCAAGGTGGTAGAGAGCATGTATCCATAGGGACCTCAAATTAGGTCTCATTTCAAATATTTGTTTTTGTCTTTGTCACAACATGGATCAGAGAGACCCTCAAGCCGATGGTTGGTGCAAAGTCTGGATCAATCTCTGGGTATTTAAAACAATGCAGCCATGTATCTATAGTAACTAGCCCATTTTTAACAGTAAAAAAAAGGTTCCCCGCATATATGGTCTCTGTAACCGGAATATGCAGTGCTTTTACCCAGGAAAATGTTGCTTGGTTACCATAGCTTACTAGGGATAGACACGTTACCTCTCTGAACTCGCGAGTCAACTATATGCATATACATATAATCGCATAAATATGAGATAATCTACCAGTAAGCAATCTCGGACATAAAAAATATTGAGTCGGAGTTTGAGGTTTTTTTCTTCTCGAATGGCGTGTAACAGTGGCTGATAAATAGCTTGCGAGTAGACTCAGCGGACTCTTTTTTCTTTCTCCTATACTACCCCGCACGATTGGTATCATGTTCTTCATCCTTGAGTCAAGTTTATTTTGTCTAGGCTTGTTGCCATGGCTGAGACACCAAAGAGCCAAAAGACCTACAAGGACGACGTGGTGGCAATTATTTGGCCCCTGCAAGCCGAGACGACGACCGTCAGTGGTATGCTTGACGAAGAGCATCTGGACCTCCCAAATAAATAAGTGAATACTAATTGTTACGTTCTTGGGGAAATCGGCACATTCAAGATCGTCGTCGCCAGGCTCCCTGGCACCCAGGGCAAAAGCGCGGCGGCCATTGCCGTTACACACCTCAGCCGTACATTCCAATCTGTACGATGTCTGTTTTTTGGTGGGAATCACAGGGGGTAATCAAAGTCCAACTGAGGGGCGCGATATTCGACTGGGAGATGTCATGGTCAGCCATGTTGAAGGAGACGGCAGCAGCAGCGCTGTTCAGTACAACCTCGGTAAAGCAACCGACCACGGTTTTATACTGAGAGTGTAGTTGGTACCATGGCCCCCGATTTTGGCGAGAACTGTGGAGAAAATGAGATCTAACCACGACATGGGCGGGAGGAAAATCGGGAAATATATATCCAAGATGCTGGACAGGTCAGAGGGTCTGTCTGAATACAAACGCCCCGATGACAACAAGGATGACCCATATGATAGTAATGACTCACTGGTGCCCTATTAAAGTTTGGGCACCAGATATAGCCCAACCAATGTCATCGAGCGACAGCCACGCAGCTCCGAGGAAACACATTATGGTGCCATTGCCTCTGGCGACAGCGTCATAAAGAGTCCGTCAGAGAGGGACAAACTCGCCAAAATCACCTCTGATTATTCCGACTCGCACAAAAGCGGCCAATGGCAGAAGTACGCGCGGCTGCTGCGGCAGCAGCGGCTTGCGCCAAAGAACCTATGTATTTGTTGCCCTTCAAAGAAGTCTCAAAGATGGATACAGCCTCACTTCCATCAGATTCTACCTCTGATGCGTCAGCCCCTCGGGGCCATGTTAAGCAGAATAACAGCTATACCAACACCTTCAAGGGGCGCGGCGTCCAAAACACGGGGGATGGGAACTCTCTCTCACTCTTGAGTAGTACTGCTGCGTCGTAACAATTATTCTGATTTTTTCGATCCTTCTATAGATTAAATCTCTGGGCAACTTTATCTTCAACTGCATGTTCATATAGACCAACTTCCAGCCCAGGGAATGAATCAATTATTGTTAGTGTTGTCAAGAGCTTCACTTGAATAAAATAAAAACTAAGTGGGTCTTTGCAATGTTGAGCTAATTAGTGTCAATATGTATTTGACTTGTCCACTCTACGGAAATAGCACGAAAATACAGATAAACTTCAAAAGAATGATTCGGGGTATCCATTTCAGTTCAGTCCACCTAAAAATCATAACTGCATGCCCATTATCTGTGCCCTGTCGGGCACCCTAGGTATCAATTCCGGCCCATCGTCATTTCTCATTCATCCCATCTCGGCAATGATGTACCCCTCGTTAAGCCACTTTGAGAAAAAAAAAAAAGAAGGCAAAAAAAAAAAGAAAACATACATACAACTAACAGGGTGTCGTTGCGGCGTGATTGGTATTAAGGTGCGTGTATGTGAGTGATTTGAGGGTATCGGGGTCGGTGAAAGCAAAACAACAAAAATTCAAACGCGCAAACAAGGTCGAAACTCGGAAGATTTATAGTGCGGGGATGTCATGAAAATATTCGAGGACAGCGCTGTTGTTGAAGACGAAGTGAGCAGACAGTGGTGTTTTCGAAATCAAGTAGACCAGACTATTCCCATGCACGGGAAATCCTCAGAGTTAGCCCATCGTGTTCCGACAGACAATTTTTGCTCGTCACCACTCCTTAGATGTTCTCCACCATACGAGCATGCATGGCATTCTGGAAGCTCGGGTCCTGACCTCCAAAGTCATTGTAGCTAGGCTCATTCTGGCCGCTGGGCTCGCCAGTGGGGTTGGCAGCCATGGCGGCGTTGAGGGCGTTGCCCATGGTCTGGTTGGCGCCGGGCAAGAATATGACCTTGCTGTTGGCCGACTTGGCCATGGCTTGCATGGCCTCGAGGTAGCGGATCTGCATGGCAGGGGCGGAGCTCAGGATGTCGGCAGCTTGACGCATGAGCTTGGCGGATTCGACCTAGAGGGGATTGGCATGTTAATCTATGTGGCTCTTGTGCAAGACGCAGTTCACAGGGGCGAGGAGAAAGGGAATTAAAGGTACCTCAGCCTTGGCAGCGATAATCTTGCTTTCACCAATACGCTTGCTCTGGGCGGCCATGGACAGGGACTCCTGGAGTTCCTGACTGAAGATAATGTCCTTGATGAGCATGCTCTCGACCTGGACACCCCATCCGGCGGCGACGTCCTCAATGATTTCTCCAATAGACTGAGCAATCTCCTCGCGGCGCTCGATGACATCCTGAAGGATGCGGGCACCAACGACGTGGCGCAAAGTGGTCTGAGTACGCTCGATCAGGGCCTGGCGAACATTGTTGATACCGAAGGCGGCCTTGTGGGGAGAGACGATGTGGTAATAGATGACGGACGTGAGGCGGAGAGTGACGTTGTCCTTGGTCATGCAGGTCTGCTCGGGAACCTCTGCGATCTGAATCTTGACGTCGATCTGGATGAGGCGCTCGCTGAGAGGGTTGACACGAACCAGGCCGGGGTCGACGGCCTTGTAGAAGCGACCGAACTTGGTGACGAGACCGACGTTGCCCTGGCTAACGCTCTTGAAGGGGTTGGGGCAGATGATGCAGCAGGGAATGGCACCCATGGTTCCGACTACGCTACCGAGAGCATTCACTGTAGGAGACAAGTGTTAGTGGTGCCATGAGCGAGGCGACGAGAGAAGACGACGTACTCATGGTGCCATACCAACCCTTGGGGTTGGCATCGTGCTCGACGACGGTGGCATAACTGCGCTGGAGGTCATCCTTCTTCGGAGGCTGAACAGTCATCTTGTGCTGGGTCTGAAAGCCGCCCGTGACCTCGGGGGCCTTGGAGGAGCTGTCGCCGTTGACTGCTGGAGCTGTGGACATGGTTGCGGTTGAGGGTAGTCAGTATAGGGTTTTTGGTTGATGTTGGACGAAAAGGTCCAGAGCAGTGGTGCAGGACACTAAGGGAGGAGGAGGGGAAAATAGGCGAGTTCTTTTTGAATAGGTGGTTGTGTGTATGTGTGTCAGTGATTCGATGACAGGGACGAGTGAGGGTGGTATGGAAAGTGTTTCGGAGTGAGGGGAAGGGATGCTATTTATCAATCGCAATCATGATGCCAGCGTTGAACAGCCAAGACAAGACAGCTCCCCTACATCCAATATAGCAAAGTGCCCTAGCAAGCTACTGACTGACCAAAGGTACATTGCCGCAGCACCACTGCCTCCCCTTGGGTCCTTGGGTCCGTTGCAAAGGATTTCGATCTAGTGACGTCGTGTGGTACCCCATCGGTACAGTCAAGCTCTTGGACTGTGCCCAAGCGCAGTAACATGTCGCAAGGGCCGCAAGAGTCGCATGGGTTTCAGTGGCTGAAAAATGTCACCCGTATCCGTGCAGCCCCAAGAAAACCGCTGTGCTGCCAATGGAATAACACCTTGCTGGACAAGTCGCATGCACACGCACGACAAGAAGTCTCACCGAAGCTCTCCCCAGAACGCCCGCGACCCGTGCGGACTTGCAGGGAAGCGCCCAGCAGGCCCAAACAGGAGGCACATGGCCCTACAGCTCCACTCCACCATCAGCACCAGGGTTTTGATACTTGGGCCGCCTCCTCTGTTCAAAAATCCCCTCTCAAGGGCGTCTTCCAATGTGACTACGGAACGGCGCCAGCCCCGACGTCATTGGGTCCTTGAGCTGCCCTCCCGCGAAATACGGGGACGCTTGTGCGGGGCACCCACCCACTCAACACCCACTCAACACCCACGCAACTCCTACTCTCCACATACAGTAACCTCATTGTCGTGTGGGTGGCGTCCACACCTCAGTGCCAGAGTGCCCTACGGCTGGTCGGCACCGGCTGGGGTTTGAAATGGCCGCTTGGCAGACCAGGCTCCAGCTTTTGTCCCCTCAAGCCTCTGGCGTTAGCTCACTTCGCGCGTTTCCGGGGTAGGATGCTTTTGCATTTACTATCAATACGACCAATGCGACAATTGAGGCTCCCATCCCGTCGCGACCCAACATGCCTCCCAAACAGCGCGCGTGGTCCCATGCATAGGATGAATCGGCCTCGCATGTTGCCCTGCCAAAAAAGACAGGAGAAAAAAGACTCCACGCCTATTTTCTCAGTTCAATAGCCCTAGCCAAGAGCTCTCTTCCTTCAGCTCAGTCGCCGATCCGACCAAAGTAGGTCTAACACCTCTGGGCCAATGTCATCCTCATGACAACCCACTTTTTGATACTTGTTAGGTAACCCGAACGCTTTCAATCTCATTCCTGGTGGCATTAATGAATCAACATCCTTCGACTGTCCATCACTGAATGTAAGCAATTTGCCGATTTCCTCCGCGACGCCAATTAGTGCCGAATACACGCAAATACATGTTGGGTACGGAATAAAAATCGCTCCCTCCAAAACGCCAGCGCACATGTAAGGTGACATCTGATAGTGTCCTGAAGAGGCTCTCTGTGCGACGATGCAATGCGATTCAGCCTCTTCGATTGTAGTCTAGACCCGCGCAAGAAACCACGCATTTCGCCCAGGTATTGAGGAGTTTGCAAAATCTCATTCATTGGCTAACGTGACATTGGGGTGTTGGCGTCCGTCAATCTCAACTGCCGCATCCGAACCCTGATTGTTTCCATGCCAGAACATTCATCGCAAAAGCGACCAGCGTGACTTGTGCACCGCCTCCATACACAGAAACCCAACCTTTTCAATCTCCAACCCTCCCAGCTGGGCAGCTTGGCAGATACTCATCGACCCACTGCAAAACAAACTTTCCTAGATTTGGCAATGCCCGAATCGAGGAGGCAGAGCCCAGGTCTCCTTGTGCCGGGCTTTTGTGGGCTTTGATCTTCAAATCCCCAGTTCTAGAATGTTTCTCAATATGCACCAGGCGCTACAAATTAACCACTCGGGTTAGAACCTGACCCATCACATCACATTTGCTCCTAGTTCCAGCATGTGCACCCTTCAGCCCCCCAGCTGCCGCAAAAAGAGCACTTAATCGATCCTTCATCCGCCAATAAACGTCCCTTTTGTTGAGCATAACCCGCTCACCAATTGAGAGGGCTGTGTATCGTCATTGCCCAGTTGCCATCTCGCTTCTTCCTTCGTGCGCTGCTCCGCCACCCTTGCCTCACTGCGATAGTATCAAGCGATGACTTCCTGTTTCTCCCGGCTCCGGCGCCGAACAATGCGGCCCCACAGCCTCGTTGTTTTCGCCTTGTTGTCCGGGCTCAGTTCTCAAAACAAAGTAAGGATCTCCGGTCTTGGGCAACGGGGACCAAATCCGCCCCATTCCCGAATGCTGAGTTGAGTTAATATCGGTGCCTGAATGCGGCAATCACCGCGATGCACTTCTCATTGGCGTGGGCGACCTGATGTCATAAGCAAGGAGCCTCCACAACAACCAACCGACACTAAAGGGCTTAGTTTTCTTAGTCTAATTAACATAGCCACGAAATGGATTTGCTCATCCAATTGTACCAATGCCAAAAAGCTTCAGCATCGTGCAAACCAGCCACTTCCTTCTTTAGTCGGTTTTTATGTCCTCATGGTCGTGTTCATTCTCACTGGTCGCCTTGTTAATTTCTGACTGTAAGATTATTATTGGAATGTGGACATCGTGAGACGGCCCTGCTGCTCATTCTTCAAACAGTAATCGCCTCCTTTTCGCCGCATTGTAGAATCTATCTTGGTTGCAGTCTGCCTTTTGGTTGATAAATATGAAGACTGCCTTACTGCGCTCAGAGGGCGGTGTATCTTGCCATCTCCGATTGTAAAGGGAGACTAAGAATCCCAGGTGCTCAGAAGGCCCTTCCTTTGTGGCTCATTACAGTAAAAAAAATAGTTCTTTTTTGTTTTCCTTCTCGTTTTAATTAACCTACTCAACATATCAAGTGATGTAATTTGGCCAAACGAGGCGCCAATCGTCATGGTATGGCCAACATAGAAGTCAATGCTTATCATTTCAGGGGCTTTTCATGCTCCCAACAAACGAATCACATAAATTTCTCATTGAGTTATATTAATAAAACGGTCTAAAGTAATCATAGGGTTTGTCCCAAGTTGCGCTGTATGTTCTTGGCAGCAGGCCATGGCGGGGAGGTAGATAACCAACCCTGCCAACTCACCAATCAATGAAGAAACCTTGAAGTGACAATAAGGGACTAAACTACATGAGTAATCAAAATGCTAAAGTTAGTAATGCTAGACCGAAGATATATGCCTACCAAAAGAAAAACCATTGCTTTTTTTTGGGTGTTTGTTCCTTGCGTTGGGATCTAGGGAAGGGTTGGTCTGCATGTGAAGAATCACTGGCATCGGCGCAAACGGGCCCTATCTTACATGCCTAGTGGCTTCGGGAAAATTATTGCAAAACGAATTGATATCAGAATATGCCCGAGTCTAGAAACTGTGACACATTAGAATGCCATGGTGGATGATAGAGTAGTATTGGGACAAGTGGAGGGAAAGTACGTTGAGGACAATGTCGGGTTGAAGAGAGCTAAGCCTCACATTGGAGCTGACCGTGTCGCGACTTTGGTTCATCGACGATTTAGGAGCGGCAGAATAAGTAGGAAAATGAAAATGCGTCAGCAGCTAATAATAGGGAAGGAAGTAGCACGAATGAGTCGACTACACGAACTAGCAATCAGGTGTAGCGGAGGGCCAACGCAAACAAGGAGAAAATAAAAAGACAGCACGATAATAATAACGAATGTGCCCATTTGAAAATTTGGAATGTCAAAGAGTTGGAGGAGCAAAAAGAAACAAGCTCCCCCGGGTGGGCTCGAACCACCGATCTTATGATGTGCCATACGGTAACAGTCATACGCCTTAGCCAACTGGGCCACAGGGGATATTTTGGGTCATATAATTGTTCAGCGATATTTGGGTATATGTTCAAAGCTGTGCAAGTGCAAGCTCGAGTGAAGTCAAGTCCAATACAAAGAGGGACTGAGAATCCTCGAAAGGAAACTCTTTCCAATCCGTAGGAAACGAGTCATCATACGCCACCTTACTTTCCGTGGAGTTGAAACCTTTATTTTCTAATCTGTAGGAGGGAATGAATAAATTCAAGTCAGGCGTCCAGCATCGCGTCCAGCAAGCATATCATAAAAGCTATCGAGCAATCACAAGTTGCATCATTGATCCATGTGACATGGGCTGGGTGTAACGGAATCGTGTTACAGCAAACCGCTGCAGGACAGAGCGTCATCGTGAATGGTAATCAGGGGGGTAATCCACGAGGAAAAATTGCAACGAGTATTTTCTTTTCTCTCGTGAGTCGCATACTTCAAACCGCTTGCAAAAATGTTGGCAAATTTGGGCCGACAACACACATAGCGATTCTGTTGGTAGTGAACCACAACCTCCAACCGAATATGCATGTCAAGGGTGTTAGTTGAAAAGAAGCAATGCTATTTTTATATAAAGTTGGTTTAAATCTTTTAAAACATTCCTTAGAGATTACTTGGAATCATCTTTATAATAAGTCGTGTCGAAAAAATAAGTTGCTAGTTAATATGGTCGTTGGGCCAAGGTCCTTGAAACCTCAAAATGGGCACTTTTCTCATTTCGCAGCATCAACAAGCAAATATCCCCTGTGGCCCAGTTGGCTAAGGCGTATGACTGTTACCAAATGGCACATCATAAGATCGGTGGTTCGAGCCCACCCGGGGGAGCTCACCTGTTTTTTTGAGGGATTTTCCTATTTGTGCATGTTTCGCGGTGTTTCATCTCCTTTTTTTACTTCGATTCCGTGTGGAGTGGGATTCAATGTTTTATGGGAACCGCTAGAGTGCTGCTAGAGCTTATTGGCTAGTTGTCTATAATGGTTAGTCAAAATGTCAAATCTTTTGCTTTACTGCTGCAAAGGAAATATAATAATAACCAAACCTTAATATTATTCTTTTTTGCGATAAAATTAAAATCCATACATCTTATAAGGACTTGAAGGCCTATGTATAAATAATTAGGGTGATATTAGAAATAGGCCAAATCCGAATTTCTTTACATCAGCTCCCGGGTAAGTCAATAAATTACGAAATGCAGCCTGGTATATAACTTTAATCTTAAACATAGTAACATTCTTCTTAAAATCCATAGCATTAGTATTATTTTTTATCTTTATATATTTAGTTAGAATATATTAATTTATCTAGTATAATCTTATTACCTGGTTAGAATTACTAAATTGTTACTTAGTATACTTAACCACTTGTATATACAGCTAAAGGCTACTACTAAAAGGGAATCCTTATTACTAAGCTCTCAATTGAGAATTTAGGCGGACTAACGACTGGTATCAATCAACCTATTATCATATATTCCCCCTTACATATATATCTAGATCAATTGTGGTTTCAGTAAAATATCACGTGATACAACAAGTAATCACCATCGGTCTGGTGGTCTAGTGGTATGATTCTCGCTTAGGGAAAACCCTACAGCATAGCTTGCGAGAGGTCCCGGGTTCAATCCCCGGCCAGACCCTTCTTTTTGTTGAATGTCAATATTTTTAACGACCATTTTCTGTGTACTGACTGACTGGTGAAACCGAGCCTGAGACGACTTGTCCTCCCTCCTCCCTATGGTCTTCGCCTGGGTGGTTTTTTATGTAGTTCGGTGATGACTACACACCCATAACCACAACTGGACGTGTTCCATGCAAGCACGGTCTTTGACAGAACTAAAGCTAAATGCCAATCTGTATATAATTGAGCAAGCTTTAGTTTTGTCATAATTCGTTACAGATCACAAAGTATCTAGTTGATCGCCTGGCTCGGATTTTATTTCACGTTTCTCAATATACACCTTGATCAATACTCAGTTAGTATTTGATTGCACAACCAAATAGGAGAATAACAATGTGTAAAAGATAAACTCTTTTTGTATAGTACCATACAGATGATTGCAATAATTATATGATCAATCAAGATCTAACCAACGTCCCGCAAAACATTGTTCATTTTGCATCTTGGCTTTGTTCCTTGTACTATATGCTATGTGATTTCCACTTGCATTTTGATGGCTTGGAACGAACATATTCGTCTTTAAATATGTTGATTTGTTATTTGACTTAAATAGTCATAGATAACCTAATACGTATAACCTTCTTGTTTCATTTTCCATCCTATTCCACAATCTGACAATGATGTTCCATTTCTAACCACCACGTTCGACCTGATAACCGCCAAATCCGTTGGCCGAAATCATCAAAGCAAAATCCCCTGTGGCCCAGTTGGCTAAGGCGTATGACTGTTACCGTATGGCACATCATAAGATCGGTGGTTCGAGCCCACCCGGGGGAGCTTGTTTCTTTTTGGTGTTTTGGGCGTATGGGTGGGTAACTCCATGGACTAAGTAGCCGTAAAATCTTGTGTTCGAACCTTCATACACGGTATTCCCAGGAAATAGCGTGCTGATTTGGGGGTAATCTCCTCAAACTGCAAATATCGACACTGTCACTTGCATTTCCAAATTTGATCGGTTGCATCTTTGCTGATATGCAAAAATTCCCCTTGCTTTTCTTGTCCGCCTTTGCTCGACTGATACTATTATCCATGCTTTCCTTCTATGAGACCCTTCTATGACGCTGTGGAATGAGTTGGTATTTTGAGGAGAAGTCGTTCTATTTGGACGAGTTTACACGGGTTATGCCCTGGCTTAATTGGATTTTGGTGTTACATGAGTAATGGGGCATGGCGAGTCGCCTTCAATGAGTAAATACCCAACCAAACTTTCTGCTTACACTTGGTCGTACCGCTTTAGTTTATATCTAAATGGAAAAAATATATTACAGTTGTGGATATAGTTAAATACAAATTGGCATGCGTCAGTGAGATATTGGGGCAAATGTTGAACAGCTGGTGGGGATAAGAAAGATTGAACTGATTAGAACTGAAATTAATATTATGACAACATTCTCTGATCCAAAGGCTTTAGTAAGTCGTAAGTAATCACGTTTGTCAGATATAAACATGTGCGAGTCGTCTTTTGATTCTTATTCACCAATCATCAACTACGTCGCCAGCGACCTTAATTAGACCGCCTAACGACTATGTGCCACCTCTATACGATGAGATGCATTAAGCTTGACCAGCTCTATACTTCAGCTGTGCTATCCCTTGACGTTCTTAACACGTCTACATAAACTATTACGTTGCCGGTTCATCGTCGTATGCCTAATTCTTGGTGTACAGGTGGATTTATTTGTACAGCGCTCAACGGCTCCAATTTACTCAGCAGTAAAACATGACGAGGAACTGGGAGATGAGATTAGCACAGAAGACCTCTAGTGAATTAGGAGCAGCCGGAACCATTCGATGAGATACAATCCCCTGTGGCCCAGTTGGCTAAGGCGTATGACTGTTACCGCATGGCACATCATAAGATCGGTGGTTCGAGCCCACCCGGGGGAGCTCAATTCTTTTTGTGTTATTTTTGCACATATTTATGACTTTACTGAAATTTTTTGCACTTGTTGTCTGTGAATGGCGCCGGTGTGGTGGTGATACCTCGACGCATTGAACGAAGAAATTCCTTGAACGGGAGATATGGAAGCGAAGAGGCCCCTGATGGCCAAGCTTACATCATAGATCGATACGTTCATATTTATTTCCCTTGTGGATTTCGGGCGAACTACCAATTAATCAATCATTACAGACAGTGCATTTTAACCAATGGCTGATACCACTTTGCAACTAAGTCTATGCAGCAATATCGTCTCGGAAGTGGTTTGTATTCAATTGTTTGGAAAATAGAGGACTGGACGATATGTGCGTGATCTTATTTAACTGGCTGTACCACCTGGAGCTACATTTGACTCCAATGCGGCCTGAGATGGTTGTAACTTGACATTTCAGTCCAATAGTTTCGGTACATACGATGTAGCCAAACCTTAGTGCTCGAAAAAGACAGTGCAGTGCTCCTGTAATTTTGACAAGATCTCAAATATAGCGCAGATTCACGACTCCGCATAGTTGGGCATAGTTCCTGTGCCAATTGCAATTGCTTGACATCTTCCTCAAGACTTGGACAAATTTACGCCTGCCTAAACCCAAGACCATTTATTCTAACTCTAGAATCGTATATTCTGTAAGGTGTATAATCCAACGGCTCACTGGACCTTCTATCCGAGCTCGTGCTCGAGTCATTGTTCGGTGGGTCTCTAGCCGCCGAACCCTGATATATATCGTGGGGCGTTCAGACTTTCCACATATCGTCCAGACATCGTCTGGTGGTGGAGCGAATTTCTTCGCCTAAATGCTTGTCTTGGCATGAGAGGATTGGGCAAGTTCTTCGAGCAGATCACAGGCCTTTTGTTGACCTCCAAGGCCGTTTAGCTCGTCTCCCAAGCAAGCTGCCCGTCCCCTGTAGCCCTGATCGTGTAGGATCTTCTCGGCGGCATCCCGGACTTGCTTGGTTGAGGGGCTGTCAGTCTTGAGATCAATTCCTGCGCCAGCCCAATGAACTCTGGCCGCAGTGTCTTTTTTATCCTCTGTCTGGCCGGCACATATCAAGGGGACTTTGTGAGAAAGAGCCTGCGTTACGCTTCCATAACCCCCATTCGTGATCAGAAGCGATAACTGTGGCAGAAATAGGTGGTATGGTATCCATGTGGCGTACCGGACGTTGGGCAAGTTTCCGACCTGCGATATGATGGCATCTGGGTATGGTGATGCGACTACTAATAGCAGTTCGGGGTCATTTGACAGAGCCTCGATCGCAGGGATGATCAACTGGTTTGGATTCATTGCCAGAGTTCCTTGTGTTATACCCACAACCCGTTTGTGGTTCACGATATCGTCCCACCATGGCGGTAGCTGGTTTGATATTGCGGGCACGTTCGTGACGAGTGGACCTACAAAGTGGGTATTGACACTTTGCTCGGATGGTTTCGGGAGGTGATTAAACTCCAATGACGGGGATGAAGCCTGGATATGCAAAAATGGACTGTATTTGAATGTTTCCATGGGTTCGCCATAGGGCAGGCTGTTTAGTCCCCGTGCTCTCCTCACGCGGTTAAGACTTGACCGGAGAAGCAGGGGCAAGACTATCCACTGTAGGAACAGATGACACAGATAATTCCAGAAAAGAGCAAAAAAGGTTGACGGAGGAGCCTCTCCAGACCTAATGTGAGGAGCGCCCCAGATGGACGTGTACATTGGAATCACACCGAGTGTTGCATAGACGGGAAGCTCTCCCAACTCTTGCAAGGCCCTCGCACCCAAGGGTTGGACGTCCACCAGCAGCACATCTGGACGAAAGTCACGCAGGATGCGGCGATAGTCGTTAATCTGGGCAACTAGACGGAACTGCAAGCGCATGTAGATTTTGTCAAGAAGGCCTGTCTGGTTGGTGCGTATGAGTGGCGCATCGACAATGGAGATGGATTTGGTGTCGACGTGAGTAGCTCCCGTCATGAGGACACGCGCCTCGTTGTCGGCGCTCGTCAGCCAGACGACCTCGTGCCCGCGACGCACCAGCTCCTGGGCGACGGCCTGCATGGGATACGCATGGCCCGCGGGAAAGTGAGAATGGAGAAGGATTTTCATTGCTTTGTTGGAGCTCGCGGCGCTGTAGTCGGGGTTGAAAGCTTGGCGGAGTCTTCGGGAACGTGGTGGTTGGACGGGCCACGTGGGGGCGTTGCAACACTGGCAAGGTACGCATATACGACAAACTCGGACAACGCATCGGCCTCAATTTATATATAATTTATATGTCAAATGCTGTCACTTAGACTGGTGCTTAGTCCTTATTTGCAACACTGAATTTTTTTGTTTTTTTTTGTTGAAGAGCGGTTTCACCCACAAACGGTGCTTGAAGTTGCCGAGAAACACCACTAATAACTGTTGAGTTTGAAAGAGTAGCATTAAGTTAACTACGCATGCATGAAAGTAAGTAGGCTTTTATCTACAAATATCGGCCTAAGACCAATATCTTTTTAATCGTGACACTTGCACCGGAACCCCACCGAGAATCTAGGGTCAGAGCCTGCCATCACTGAATTGAAACCGCACCAGAAGAACCAGGTGGCCGATCAGTGCTGTCCTGCCCAGAACCTCAGGAATGCCTCACTCTTGTCCTTTGGCGGTGGGAGGGGCTCTGGGTTGCGGTCCTTCTCCTCCAATGGCAATCCGTCGTTACCTACATTGGTGACAGCGTTCTGTTGCTTACCCAAGAAGAAGTTGGTCTGGAAGAAGGCAACGATGAGTGGAATAAATGCCAATCCCAACGCAGTGGCAAGACAATAGTACAAGCTGTTGCGATATGCAGAGATGGCGCCTTGTCGCATTGGGTCGTCGAACTCATACAGCGTGCGGATCTTGGCGACGCTGCTGAAGAGTGTCTTGACGTCCGTCTCGTTGGCAGACGGTGGAAGGTGCTTTCGGAGCTCGTTGGGCATGTGACTCGACCAAATGACAGCGACGATTGCACTTCCAATGGCGCTTCCAATCTTGGACCACAGAGAGAGAAGCGAAATAACCAATGCGACGTCTTGATGGGGAACGGAGGCTTGGGAGGCAACTCGAGAACCGACGACCGACATGGAACCACCAAATCCGATGAGAATCATTCCCGTGACAAGGGCGCCCGTACTGGTTGTGGCTTGTCTTCCATCAAGAAGGATGCCCATTCCGATGATCTTGACACAGAGGCCGATAATTTGAATGGTACGATAACGATGAGTCCAGCGCTGGGCCAAGCCTACCAATGGCCCAGCGACGCACAGTGCAAGTGTCAACGCGTTTCCGTAATATACCCAATTCTGATAACTCCAATCTTTGGCGATAAGCGTGTATGAGGAGAAGTATAAGCCGCGGATGTTGCCAGCAGCTGCATCATGTTAGAGAATCTCTGGTAAAATGGGGAGAATTTGGAAACTCGCGCATATAGAACCCGTCAATGACAATGGCCATGACGAAAGTCTTGTTGAAAACAAGCCGACGTGGAGCGCTGGGAACGCGAGCCCACCTCATTTCATAGACGACGTACGCAATAAGAAGAAGTCCGCCGACAATCATCATGGCGATGAGGGAGTGGTTGCGCCACCCATGTTCGGCGTAGGTTTTGAGCGAGAAAGGGAGCAGGAGCAAAGACCATCCGAATCCAAGAAGAACCAGACCAAAGGCGTCGATCTCGTCAAAGTTTGCCTTGAGCTTTTCGAGCCATGTTTTGTTATCCTCGGCTGCGGGGGCAATGATGGCACCACGGGGTCCCCCGTGGCCTTCCTGCTCAGCGAGCTACTGAGCGGCTCGGCGTGCAGCATTGCTTGATGCAATGTTCACGATGCCGTCTTTCTTGGCTTTGCGATCAAGGTAGATCAGGGTTGCGACGGCGGGGGCCAACGACACTGGAAGAATAATGGCAAACATTCCGTAGCCCCAACGCCAGCGATCCTTTGCCTGGAGAGCGGCAACGATCTTGCCTGAAAACCACGTGTTGATGATGAATGGTGTGGACAGCATTGAGCTGGCAAATCCACGCCACTCGAGCAGCGTCAGATCGGCTACGATAATATCATTGGTGAGGTCCAGACCGGAGCTTCCGATCGATACAAAGACTTCTCCAACAATATAAACCGAGATGCTGTGCGAGGCGGCTGCGATGATATATCCGCATGCATAGAAGAAGATGCAGAGGAGGTAGGTGTATGGTCGGCTGGTAATGTCCGAAAACTTGGCGATAAAGGGCTTCGAAACGGCGCTGATGATGCTCGTCGCAATCGAAAGCGTAGAAAGTACCGAAGAGTGCTGTTTATAGTACGACGAAGCATTGACGCTGTAGTACGATGTTGTGGACGAGTCAAGCGAGTATGCCCAGGCGCACACGAGTACAGAAGCGCCTACAAGCCATAGCGTCTTGCCGTCCGTCTTGGCCTCGCGGTACACGGCCTCCATGCGTGTGACACCCTTCGATTGGAGGACATTGCCGACATTGGATAGTTGCTTGAGGTCTTCATGCCCTGAGTCTACCCACACGGGCTGAGCGGGCGTGGGCGTAATTTTGTCTTCAGCAGACATGATGGTTGAAAGCCGTATGGCGGCGCTCACAAGAAAGTAAAGGTGAGGACAGGATTGATGATGGCACAACACTTCGTAAGACCAGGCTAGATTTATATAAGACTCGATTGAGTTCTTATGTATTCAACGATCAACTTGCAACCCGAGTCTTGGCTCGCGGATACCGGCTAGCGAATGTCACGCCGCTACGAGGATGATCGTCGTGCACATGAACCGGTGCTAGGCGAGTGAGTAAAGTAAGCATGATCTAATCTAATCAGATCGCTGAAGAGGAGAGCGCCCCCATCTGATATTTTCCCTTTGTTACCAAACCCCGGCCACCGTTGACTCCTAGTTTAGGTCGTGTAAGGCTGGAAGGATGAGATGAAAGTGGATGGATACGACCTAAGAACCAATCGGTCAAGGTGTCCATCGACCGATGTGCTAACCGATCTGCACCACTCGTGTAGTGATCCACGGAGGCAAATATAGCGCTTTCACCACGACCACGAGATATCCAAGACTGGACCAGGAACCGCGGCGAATACAACGCCCCATGGCGGATATGAGACCATCCACGGAGACTATCACTTATTCGGCTCCGACCGGCCGAAATCGCAAATTGCGTTGCCAGCTACGTTTATCGCACAGGTCCACAACTACCCAGCAGGCTGGGTTTGAACCCCCTTTGAAATATGGATGCTGTGAAATAATATCGTAATGTTTATTGATATTCAAATGATTTTGTTGATGACGCTGACGTAAATCACTGTCTACGGGTCTCTTCCCGAAGCTTTGACGCCACATTCTCCTCCTCATCCTCCATGGCAGTTCCATCCTCATGGAACCTAGTCTCCTGGGCTGTCAAGCAAGTTAGCGCTAATGGGCTCATGAAATTTGATCTCGGTGTGTGTAGCAACTTACCACTCCATAATTCAGCATAGACCCCAGCACGATCAATAAGTTCACGATGGGTGCCCATTTCGGCAACCTGGCCGTCCTTGAGGACAATAATTATATCAGAGTCAAAGATGGTTCTCAATCGATGTGCGACGAAGACACTGGTACGGCTTTTCTCTCTGAGGATACCGTTGATGTTGGCCATTAGGGCCTGCTCGGTGTGAGTGTCGAGGGCGCTAGTGGCCTCATCAAAGAAGAGCAGCGGCGGGTCCTTGAGTAGCAATCGGCTCACGGCCAGTCGCTGCTTTTCGCCGCCGGAAATCATCAACCCACGCTCGCCAACCTTGGTGTCGTATTTTTCGGGGAACTGTTGAATAATATCATGAACACGGGCCCGCTGGGCGGCCGCCACTACTTCTTCGTGGGTCGCGTCAATCGAGCCATATCGGATGTTGTGTTCAACAGTGTCATTGAAGAGAGGAGTGTCCTGGGGAACAACGCCAATGGACCTCCTCAGAGAATCGACATTGACATCTCGGATATCCTGATCATCGATCAAAATACGGCCGCCTTGGACATCGTAAGATCGGAATAGCAATCGCAACAATGTCGACTTGCCGCATCCACTTGGGCCAACAATGGCGACCTTCTTGCCAGCAGGAATGGTCAACGATAGATTTTGCAGAATTGGTCTCTCAGGGTGGTATCCAAAGTTGACATTCTCAAATTTGATCTCTCCTCCCTTGGAGAGTACGAGAGGCGGGGCATTGGGCTTTTCTTGGATGCTTGCGTTGACTTTTTGCAGATTGAAAAGGGTTTCCATATCAAGAAGCGACTGTCGAAGCTCACGGTAGACGGAGCCTAGAAAGTTGAGCGGCACAGAGAGCTGGAAGACGAGCTGGTTAACCATGACCAAGTCACCCACGGTGAGAGAGCCACTCGCGACGCCATTGGCAGCGAGGTACATCATCCCAGTCAGGGCAGTAGAGAAGATTATGTTTTGACCACTGTTGAGGAAGGCCAGAGATGTCGCCACCTTGATCGAACTCTTTTCATACTGCTGTAGGGCTTTGTCGTATCGGGAGACCTCAAACTTTTCGTTGTTGAAGTACTTGACAGCTTCATAATTGATGAGCGAGTCGACGGCCACTGTCGATGCTTTGTTGTCGGCAGCATTGGCCTGTCGGCGGAACTTGGTTCGCCAAGCAGTAGTCCAGATCGTGAATGCAGTGTAGCTCACCATGGTAAGCACCGTAATGGCCGCAAACTGAGCACCGTATTGCCAAGTGAGGATTCCACAGACCATGCTAATTTCCAGGGCAGTAGGAACAAGGTGAAAAACCATGCTTGTCAAAAGGAAGCTGATTCCCTTGGTACCGCGTTCAATAGCTCTCGTCAAACCACCAGTCTGCTTGGACAAGTGGAATGACAGGTCAAGGCGGAGGAGATGATCAAAAACATTACAAGCCACCCTTCGGATAGCCTTTTGGGCAACAGAGGCAAAGACAGCGTTTCGGATTTCTTGGAAGACAGTTGCACCAATTCGAGTAGCACCATAGGCAAGAATCAAGGCACCTGCAACGGTGGTGGCGGTACCTCCAATAGCAGCAATGTCAATATTCATGGAATCGACGATGTTTTTGAAATAGAATGGGACTTGGACATTGAGAACTTTTGAGCCAACTAGCAGGAAAACAGCGAGGCCAACGCGCAGCTTGGTACTCGGGCTATCCTTCGGCCAGAGGTACCGACTCATCTCTTTGATGATGGCCCAGTCAGCCTTGCGCTGCTCAGTGGCAGACTTGTCCAGGGAAGCAAGAGGGTCATTTTTATTCGGCGAGGGGTTTTTAGAGCTTGCTATAACTTTGGCCTTCACGGCGGCGGTCTTATTGGGCTGATTGATGGTGGCAGTGGAGGTCGGAGGCTGATCGCGACGTGGGGCAGCCGAGGTCCAGAATGGGTGAACAGTAGACGGGTGCTGAGGTAGCCAGGGCGGTCGCGAATATGGTTTCGCAAGGCCGCACCGCTGGTAGCCCAGGGGCGAGCGGTACAGCAATCGAGGGAGCATGGTGGCGGTTCAGTTCGGCCGTCGCATCGTGGTCGGTGTTCGGAATGGTGGGGGGAGAAGCTGCGCGGGAGCTTTGCGCTAGGGTCGGCGAGGGGCAATTATGCGCAGGGTCGAAGCTGCAGTCGCCAAAGACCTCGCGATCTATAACTCGCGACCCGGTATCCGAGGGAGATAGCAGGGTATTGGATCCGTGGAAACGTCGGGGAGAGGGTATTATTTATACGAGGTCTGACGCAGTACTAAAGAAGCTCGCAAGGTTATGATTGCCGAACCTAGCGGGATGATGCAACCAGCTTTGGGGCCTCAGGCAGCCGAAGATCGGAGCTGGTATTAATCACTCAAAATTAACCGTCATGTAAGATTCGCGCAAAGCTTTGGCATCGAATCCTTGGAGCCGGGTGATAGGGCGGTTTGGCTTGAGACAAGTGCTCAACCAATTCGTGGTTGTGATACTCAACCGGGGGTTTATTTCGTGATCGTTTTGAAGCAATTCTGCATTTGGACTCAGGTACCAAGGACTGCGCACTGTGCACACGCAAGTATTTTTGGTAATGGTGCAATTGAGCGATAATCGCGTGATGTTAAGGGGAAACTTTGCCAGCTTATTCGTTTATTATGCTTCCTGAAACCAATGAGAGTTCCTATCAAGTTGTTTTGAACCCTGCACCTAATTATGTATGTTCATGGAACCCGAGTCTTAGAACCCTTGAACTGCCGATAGCCACAGGCTTTCCTATGACCTGGAAGCAAGCAAAACGATGCACATCCCACTCTTGTCTGCTAAATCGTATCAACATCCCCATTTCCCCATTGGCGATAATAGAAATTGTACCGCGACGAAATAAGCGTGTCAAGGTGTTATCTTGGTGTCGCGTGACGATATCAATCAAGAAGGAACTATTGCAGATGGACCTTGATGGCACTGATAATACAAAATCATCGCTCTCCAACCTGATTGGAGGGTGTCTCAGGCTCTTTTCTTGTTTATTTTTTCCTTTCTTCAGACCAGAAATCATTGTGAATGGGTTGTTCGACACCAACCATCATGATCTAACAGCAATCATTTCACAAGGGATTGAGAAATACCCTGCTAGATGGCGAAACTATGGCTAGTTGGAATGGCCGACCAAAAAAAAAAAAAGTGCGATATCGGCGATCAAAATCGACGTACGTATCTATTGAAAACTCAAAAAGAAAGGTCCCAGGGGGAGTCGAACCCTCGCTGGCGGAATCAGAATCCGCAGTCATAACCGTTAGACCATGGAACCAGAAGCTGTTATCCACTAATCTTTGATGCTGCGGAAATTACTATGCTTACCTATGAGGGCTAGAAACCGAAAACTTGCTCAGCCTCAAACGTAACAAGGAGATAAACAACGGAGGACAAGGTGTCGGAGGCGTTTGTCATCTCCACAGAGATAACTCCTCGGCTGAAACCTTGTGTTCGGTTGGGACAGGCAAATAATCCGTCATTTATTAATAAACGCGGTTTAATCTGTATGCTGCAATGTGTATTCACTTTAAGTGGATGTCTGCATACAGTGACATTCGGGGCAGTGCCCCTCTGGCCTCCACTAAACGCACCGCCGCACGCTAAAGGCGACGCACTCGACCTAGTAGAAAGCCTCCTGTAAGCTGACATACAGTGGGCTCTCCAGTGCATTGACAACGCCAAAGCAATTAATCAACCAGCGAATGACCTGGTCCATCTCAGACAGCACTGAAAAATCAACGTGAGATTGACAGATTGCATCAAGCACGTCGACATACCCAACCCGCCATACCCAATGTTCAGCCACGGACACATCGGAATCGTCATTGTTCGTTAATGACCATCTTCGCGTCATAAACACAGCCAGGTCAACGCTTTCCGGCCAGGCCACCTTGCCTCAAGATGGCGGTGCCAAAAATCATTGAGCGTCTCATCGACACTCTCCAACAGCCTACGTCCATCGCTATCTTCAGCACCATCATCATCATCCTCCTCACGACAAGATTCACCAGTGGAGGTCAATCCAGGTTCAGTAATGGATCCAAGAGCCCTCCTTTTGCGCCATACTGGGTTCCGATTCTCCGCCACCTCCCACAAATCTACATAGGCACCACATCGACGCTAAGGCGGTTCAGGGACCTTTACTCAGAAGGTCTCTTCTCCATCGGCCTCATCAGCAGCGTCCATAATTTGATCTTTAAGCCGTCTTTTTCGGAGAATCTCCTTAGCCAGCCCGACTCCGTCGCCGACAAGCATGCTTTTGTCCGACGTTTGCTGGTGTCCAACTTTGGTCTGTCCAGCGCGGATCTTGATGCTTACGACAAGGCTTCAGCCGAGCTTGAAAAGACAACCAAAGAATACCTATCTGGCTCTCACTTAGATGATCTCACAAAAAACACTTTCAGATTTCTCAAGCATGCGTCGGCGGACCTTGTTTCATTCAACTCGTATCCTATTGACCACTCGGATTGGGAGCGACTCGCAAATGCGGAGAAGGTAGATGAAGACGTTACCAAGGGTGAGAGTATTATGGAAGTGGATTTCACAGAGTTAGTCAACAACTTTATCTCAAGGACAGCAAACGCATCTGTTTTTGGTACCGACTTTGTCGAAAACTTCCCCGAAATTTGGCACTTCTTCTGGTCATTCGACACCGCATTCCTCACACTGGCGATGAATGTTCCCATCTGGATCCCCTGGCCAGCCAGCCAGCGTGCCAGATTTTCTGTGCGGAAACTCCGCGATTATTTGTGGGATTACAATGATGCTTGGGAGAAGGAGCTGAACGGCGAGAACCGAGACCCCAAGTGGCAAGACTTCTACACTGCAAGCCCTCTTGTCAGAGCCAGAGTCGAAATCTTCCACAAACACAAGCTGCCAATAGGCGCTCGTGCAGCTTGCGATTTGGCTTTGCTCTGGTCAATCAACGCCAACTCCGCTCCTCTCATATCTTGGTGTGTGCTCGAGCTCAGTCGAGATCCTGTGATACTGGAGCAAATCCGCGAGGAGATTGCTCCTTTTGTCCAGATCGTTCACCCAGAAAACGAATTCAGTCTTGCTGTTTGGGTTCCGCCTACAATTGAGAAGTTGGATGAAGAAGGGCTCATGACAAAATGCCCCCTCCTGAAGGCCGCTTATCTGGAAACTGTGAGATTATACAGTGGAGGCGTGTCCACTAGGTGGCTGAAGGAAGATGTGGTCCTCAAGGATGGAGACTCTTCGTACCGGCTCGAAAAGGGTACCTATGCGCACGTCGTAGAGGATCTTCATCACTCTGATCCAGAGGCCTTCCCTAACCCTAGCGATTGGCAACTCATGCGACACATCAAGGACACAGAAGGCGACAAGGGCAAGAAGATTCGGACCGTTGACGGGAGTTCTATTAAGCCGTATCGTAAGTCAATTTCACACCAATTTGGAGCGGCGGGTATGCTAACCAGTTTAAAGAGGGCGGTCTCACACTTTGCGATGACTCGGAGTTTACTTTGCGAAAGATGATATTGTATACTTCGGTTCTCGTTTCCCTCTACAACTTCGAGCCTGTAGGTCGCAAGAAGTGGAGAATTCCAGGGATTGTCAAGGGCCCAATTTCATCTCGCTTCCATCGCCAACTTAGAGTTTGGGTCAAACGGAGAAAAGCGTAATGGCAAGGAACCTCTATTACAAATTGATAGGGGTATTTGAGGGTATTCCATGACCTGCGGGTATTCCAGTCTCAAGTGCAATGTAGAATATGTAATACTTCAATGTTCAAAATTGATTGTTAATACGGGCCGAGCAAGTCACTCAGTTGACGGTGGTATCTCAAACACTTGTCATGATATCTTCCTTCACCTTGTCATATATAGAGACTGTTTGCATTATTTCACCTAGGAAGCAATTAGTTTAACGCTATGAAATTGCGATGAACGATGCGCTATAATGCCAGTTCCAACTTGTCATAACCATCATTAATTAATCTTGTTTGCCCTTGCCCTCGCCTACGTAGAAGCTGATATTCGCATGCTCAATTTCTGCTCGCGCACCATCCCAGTTCTTACGCTTGCCCGCAAAAAGCCTCCAAACGGCTGACGTCTGTGGACCATCCATCAACTTATTCCACAGCGACCTCTCCCTCAACCAAAACACCCAACCTTTCCAGCCCCAACCCAAATGCTCTTCCACGCCCATGCCAGCCGCCTTGTCAGCCCAAATCAGCCACTCCCGGGTTGGAACAGATGCAGGGATGACCGTTCCGCGTTGTGCAAGGCTGCTGATTCGTTTCTCTTGGCCGGCCATCCATCGTTCCATCTCTGCCCGAGGCGGAAGATTCGAATTCCCAGCCCATACTTGGGCAATGCACATGCTTGCAATATCGGCGAGCGAGAATGCGCTGGTAACAAACCAGACGCATCCAAGAAATGCGAGGGAGTTGGGTTCCTTGAGAGAGAATACATTCTGGTATAGCCGAGGCAAGCCCCTGCCCTTTGATCCGGGCGCGGCGAGCCAAGCGGATGACTTTTCAGTCGTAGGGTTTACGTCGGAGTCAATCATGCCGAAGCCATACTTGTAGCCAGTGCAGCAGATAATGGCATCGGCCTCCACGAATTGCCCATCCTCTAGCTCGACTGCGTTGGGACCGACAATCTTTCTGATTCCAGGAACGGACCGTATTTCTCCAGAACGAAGTCTATGGATTAGAGTGTCAGAAACCACAGGGTTGACAACCTTTATGGAAGGCGCAGGATCCAACTGCCAAGCCGGGTCCGGTTCCCCAAAGGCCAACTGCATGATGGCCTTTGCCTTTTGGTTGAACAGGTATTCGGAATATGATGGGCACCATGATTCAAGAAAGCCAACTAATAGAGAGAATCGGTAGCTGAGACTGGTTGAATTTTCAATGTCGCGCGGTAACTAATGCCATCAGAGAGGTGCCCATAAGCGGGTACACAAGAACCTACCACAATAGCTCCATGGTTGTGAGCGATTGTGACGCTAGACGCGTTGCCGATCAATTCCTCGGCGATATCATTTCCCGTATTTCCCAGCCCGAGAATTATAACCTTCTTTCCGGAAAAGTCGCTTGCTCTGTGCCTTGTCAGCAACTCACTCGTGCGAAACCCAGAGCCGAAATCACCTGCCGCTTGAATGCTTTGGAGTGAATGACCCGACCTGCAAACAGGCTAGAGCCCTGGATATCGGGCATTACTGGTTCGTGGTGTGGTCCGGTAGCGATGACGACCTTGTCATAGTATTCGGAAGCGGCAAACTCAAAGTCAAGCCTCCACTTGTCGAGCTGGTGCTCTCTCACGACATGCTTCACCGCCGTATTGAGTCGCATGTGCGGCCGCAACTTGAAGTGGTCAACATAGCGCTCCAGGTACTCGTTGACGTTTTGCGCCGGGCAAAAAGATGGGGTTCCTTGGGCCGGCGTCAGATAAACTGGGGTTGGTTACAGTTCGTGGTTCACTCACCCTTCTCAAAAGGGAAATCCGTATATGAACCCTAACAATCGTCAGACCTCGGATGCAACGCCCGGAAAATTTTTGTTGAGGGGATTCCCATACCCGAGCAATGGAAACATTGACGACGGTTGCTTTGAGGGAGTCAACAGAGGTGGCCGCAGCGGTGCGATTACACGGGGCTTCCGTCAGTCACTTACTCTTGAGCACACTCAGCGTATCTTCATCTTCTGTGTAATGCCACAGCCCGCCGACATAGCTGCTACGCTCAAAGCCAGTGACATTGAAGTTTTCTTCGAGCAAATTCTTGACGGCCACAATGCCCATGGCCCCTAAATGCGAGTCGGTCAGCAGTGACACCTTGGAACGGGTCCTCCATCTTAGTCGATCGTACCAAGGCCAATTACGGCGACGCTCTGTTCTCGCGGGTCAGTTGGTGCCATGAAGCGTCAGTACAGCAGTGCATTGCTGGATTAAAAAAAAAATTTATAAAAAAAAAAAAAGTTGCGAAGGACGGTAGAGATGAGGTGAGAAGCAAAAGTAACTTCACGTTCAGCCTGCCCCCTGTCTGCCGCAACATGAAGCTGTGGTAGCACCTTGCAGCAACCCGGCGCGCTTCTTGGGGACCCCACCGCGGAGGAAATCCGCACATCTCGATTTGCTGTGGGGTAGATGGCTTCCCATGGCAAATTCGGTGCAATTTCTACCAGTGCTATCAGACCAACCCTAGCGAAATGCTTTGGTATGAATCACTAGCTCGGTCACGAATTTCCAGTTGCAGCTTAGGCGGCCCCTGATTTATTTTGGTTCAGATGTAAAAAATAAAAAAATAAAAATATAAAAGAAAATCGGAGAGCGGAATCTTCACACGGCTCTAAATCATTACGACCTGTGCGCTCCACCCCCAAAAAACCATATGCTTCGGTGTATTTTGTACTTTAAAGATCTGTTACCCACCAAATCCAGTGTCTGTGCGTGGCGTGTCCTCTTGGGGGCCATTTACTATTGCCGTAGTGGTTAAATTCATTTACTTGACCAGGTCACTGGGATTGGTGGGTAGATCTCACCAGAGTAGCCCTGCATCCATTAAAAATGGTGCTTGTTAACTATACCACTAACGACTTGGGTCGTTTTCAACTAATATTGAAAGACTGTGGGCCTACATAGGCCAGACTATTGGGATACGTGAAGCGGCCGCAAATTAGTAGACGGAGGCTTTTGAATCCAACCACGCAATGACTATAATTTTTAGTGCTTCATCTCGTCCAAGGTTAGACGGGAAACCCCCATCATCAGTTCATAGATTTTCTGCTTTGGCGTCGGCAAAGCAGCCAACAAGAAGTTTTGCATGATCTTTTTAATGGTAATTCTCTGAAAAGGAATTACCTGTAGCGTCCAGGTAAGCGCCTGGCAAATAACTGGAAAGTTTGGTAGAGAGATGCTTCAAGAAGGCTTGCCTGGAACCTCGAAAACGCCGTTTCCAAACTTTATCGCTGACTCTTGTTGCCAAATATATCCGAGTCATCATAATTCGACAACATGTTCGTCATAAATGCAAATAAAACCGGCTACTGCAACAATAGGTAGAGATCAACCACGGTTCGAATCACTCGGCCCCACTATCTCCGGACGGAGGAAGAGTCTACAGGTCAACATTTAGCCGGGAACTAGGCTCGTTCGTATTAAAGAATTAATCCCTGCCGATCAATTAAATAGCATTCAAACATAGTCACCAGAGTTAGGAGATACCTGCTTCCGCTAGGTGATGGTGGTGCCAATTGACCTATAATTGATGTGACCGAACCACGATCAGAGGACACATGGCAAGCTATATCTGAATAATGGGAGGGTATAACATGGGGAGGTCAGAACACATAATTATCTACCTGCAGGCTACTCTCACTGGTGCGGTTTGATTGGCAATTGACGAAAGCTTCAAGCTTCAATCGACGCTCGCTAAACGCCAAAAGCAGACCCCGCACGTTCCAATGTCACTTGGAGGCTGGCAAAGCTTTCCGATACCAAGTCATAAACCAAACAATATGCAAAGGAGTGGAGGAAAATGTCTGTGATTGTGCAGTTGCGGGGAGTGTCTAGACGTCATCGACCGAAAGCCCCAATGGCAGCATCGACTAGTGGCTCGTAGTCAACAGGCAATCCTGGTATCAATCAATGCCGAAGTGACTTGCAGCAATTGAACCCCTGGTATGGCCCGTATCAAGACTCCCACCGACACAACCGCGCGCAGGGATCAAGTTGAGTAGCGCTGCAGTGGCTTGCAAACAGCATGGAAGGCTCGGGATAGCGGCGAGTCTTGACTGGAGCTGACGTCCCCGTGACGTTTCAGAGTCACTATCACATTCTGAGTCGTGGAGTTCTCATGTGTTGGATTTATAATCCCAGCGCCTATAAATTGGTGCCGTCCCCGGTTGCTGTCTTGCAGTCATTTCAGCAACAAGGACGTCCCAATTACAAGCATAGGCACAATGGCCCCACTTTTACACTCGCCTGGTAAAGGCATAGCCAAGCTCTTTGCTCGAACTCCAGCAACCCCAACGTTCAAAAGTCTGCCTGTGCTCGTGCAGCGGCAAGATGCCCCGACTGCGACCGTCACGTTGGTCGCCGACGACAATGGCGGCACTATTCTTAGCGGCGGTGCTATCGCCGGGATTGTCATTGGTTCAATTGCAGGTTTCCTGCTCCTTCTTTGGATTTTTCGGTCCTGCTTGAACCTAGGCGCACCTCCGCAGGAAGGCGGGACAGAGAAGTGGTACCGCGATGATCCTCGCCGTCACCGTCGCTATCGCCATCGAACCCACAGCCGACGAGGCTCTTCTAGCATGTCTATCCCACCGGCAGTCATTATCCGAGATTCACGATCACGCAGTCGCCACAGCCATTCATCTCCATCATACGCGTATTCCGAATCGGATCGAGGCCGGCGAAGTCACCACTCACGTCATTAAACAAAGGGTATATATATACATCCTTGCATAACGGGGACCAGTCTAAGTTTTATTCACGACAAGGACAAAAAAGAAATCAACCCTCAAGATTATTCTAATTACGGCTTTATGAAACAGACCAATGAGATGTCCTTTTTTTAACGGCTTAATGTTATGACAATTGATGAAGGGCGGATTAGATGTGCGAAGCTTTTTGTTGACGGGTGGCCATTTAAGTAGACCATTGCTCCAATCGCGGTTAAAACTAGTCTTTAGTTGGTATTCCAATCCGATTTCAATTTCTTCCATTGAGTTGTTTAAGCAGTGTATGGCTCCACTAAAGACTTATAAACAGATCAGGAATGGATGCCTGATGGTTGTCACGATACCTCTTCAGTATTCCGTCAATGACGAGACCCAATTCCGGTGCTTCTTGGCGAGTTGAAAGAATTATTTCCACACGAGTGCCGAAAAAAAAAGATGGGAGTAGCACCTTGGACAAACGCACACCTCAAGGTCCAAAAATATCGCAAAAAAAAGAAATCCAAGCTCCCCCGGGTGGGCTCGAACCACCGATCTTATGATGTGCCATGCGGTAACAGTCATACGCCTTAGCCAACTGGGCCACAGGGGATTTCTCATTGGATGAGCGCCGAGTCAAGATTCGACAACTATAAGCGTACCATCTAATTTATCGAAATTGTCAGTCCCTCGTCGATTTTGCGACTCGGCTCGATATTAGGAAACAAAAAAAGAAGACAGAAAAAAAACAAGACAGGGGAGGAACAAAAAGAAAACTGATGGCATCATCTGGGATTCGATACCACTCACTCAAGCGAAGGTCCCGTGAAGGGACGAAAAACGTTACTCTTGGTTTTTAAGCTGTTAAGCTACTTCGCTGTCAAAGCGTCACGAGAGTTATTACTATAACCCTTGCTCCAGACAATGGCACCTGGATGAGCAGGAGAGTTCACAAGGTTCGTTCATCTCCGCAGAAACCAAAAGTTCTTCTCCACTCACCTCGATCAAGCTTCACGAGTGGCTGGTCGAACCAAAGAATAGTAGTCGTTGACATGGGTCACTTTCAACTCCCCGGAGCGACTGAGCACATGTATCAATATATATGCCAAACATCTTCTTCTTATCTATCATGACACTGTTCCTTTGTTATCTTCAACAACTGCTCTAAAGTTATCCTCCAAAAATTCGCGCCAATTTTGGTCGCTGTCCAGCTTCGGTTTCCACCCTACTTCTCTGGCCAAGTTTGAAATGGTTTTGTTTCTATTTGACGGTGAGCATATGTCAATATCAGCTTGCAAGTGTTTTTTTCATACCTGAGACAAAAGCTCGTCCTCACCAACTCTTCGCTCCATCCAGTCCATCTCCTCGCCGCATCTCCAACTGTAATGGACACTGGCACAGGCGACTTCCAATGTCCTTCGCGGACACCAATCTCCCCAATTTGTTTGCACGTATCCAGCCAGTTATCATACCTAGCCTCAATAAAATACATCCCATTCCTGCCACAAGGCATATGCCCGTCAAAAACGATGCGAGACACCATCGCTTCATACACAGCTGCAAGATCCTTGATGTGGATGTGACCGACGCCGCCGGATCCATCGCCTACGCACTCCGGGTGTCCTTTCTCGAGTCCACCAGTTATGAGATCGAACAGATACGCGGGTTGCTGATTAAATCCACCGGTTCCGCGACCGTAAATGTCCGGTGACATCAGACAATACGATTCGACGCCCTCGCGCTCGGCCGTGGCGACGACGTCAAGGAGCGTTTTTCTCTGGGGGCAGGATTTCTGGCTCTCCAGTTTCTTCAGATGTTCCCAAATTTCATCGTCATTTTTATCGGGCCATTCCTTCGGATTAACGCTTTGAATGTCTTCTAAAACATCCTCGAGGTTCCAAGTACCAGAAGTCTCAGGATCTGTCAGCAAGGATGTCCAAATGCTCCCACCTAATTGCATCATACATGTATGTAGTGCACTCGGCATTTAGTGAGATTCTTTCTCATAGCCAGTCCAAAAATCATCGCCATGGCTGATCCAGTATGGAAGCCCGAGGCTGCATGGATGACGATATCATGGTCGCTAGCCATCCTCTTTAGGAATGCGCAGTCATCCAAATTCCGGAAGAGGATTGGATATACCCCCTTCTCTAGAAGCGCATCCACATGCTCTTGTTTGCGAACCGGTGCGGTAATGACTATTTGGCTAATGATGGGGTTGTCCGAGGCGAGCAGTGCTGAGAGCACAGAGCCTCCACTGGATTACGTTAGGCAGGCACACAACCGCAACCTCGAAGCCCCAAATAGCTCATCTTACATATACCCTGTTGCTCCAGTCAACAGAAGCTTGATCTCCGCCATGAATAGGGTGTTCGGGGTTGATAGAAGAAAAATGTCGTCGCAGCCGAACGTTACTGATGGCAAAATATGAGGCAAGTTCCCCGCATGTCGGCCTTGCATCGATTTGTGTCTAGAACCCCGCAACCCCGGGGAAGTGGCTTGGCCGTAAAACGTGGCTGTCTCAACTTTGAGGTCACGGGTGAAGGAAGGGGGGGGGGGGGGGAACTAACTTGAAAAGCCATTATTAAAGGCAACTTAACTCCATTTTTGTGGGACATCCTGAATAACACCTATCTCAACTTCTCCCCCATTAGTCACTCGTGCCAATCCCAATCTCTTTGCTTTTTATTAATAATGCCTGGAGATGATTTTTTTTGTTTGATGCGCCCTCCCACCGTCTGCCCTATCCTTGACATTCAAGAGGACTTTTACTATTATACCTCCTCGGGTTTGTACAATTTTGGA
>JAHVYB010000066.1:194064-224108 GCA_020623695.1 Calonectria henricotiae | reverse complement strand
CATGCACGAAGGCAGGTTTGGTAGGCAGGTGTGCGCATTCACATCACGCCCAGACCGGCCTGCCTGCAATGACAAGGCTGGGCGGGTGCGGCTGTTTGGAGAAGTAAAACAGGTAGGGTGAGGGTGAGCTGAGGGTGAGGGTGAGGTTGTGCTCGTTTGCACGTTTGGGCCCACGTGCCCCACTCGTCCTGACGTGAAAGTGAGATGGGGCTGAATCCGATCTGAAGCTGTGCGCTGTCGCCTCCTGGCCGTAGGCCTCCCAGTAGCCAAACGACCCTTCTCGCCTGGAGATGGCAATTTTACAGGCAGGCGAAGTTCACGAGGCCATTTATTTCAAGCACTCAAGCGGTGGAAAGCAGGCATCATTCACGAAGGCAACCCGTTGTTTAGAACAAAACACCATTTCCCTGCATTTCCCTGTTCATGACCAAACTAAAGCCGTACCTGGCATACCGAGCTATCCGAGTGCTCCCAATGCCCCCCCCCCCCCAAAAATGTCCGCACTGAAACCAAATTTCATTCCTCCATGTCATGTTAAAGATAAAGTACAAGTCCTCAAATATTTCCGAAGTGGAAATCTCTACCGGGGTTGTAAGCCTCGCCATGCGGGAGATCTGCAGCTACAACGTGTTAGTGAGCAAATTCAAACTGAAATGCCACATTTTGACTCACTTCGATCACCCTCTGACTGTCTGTATCCGATTATGGCATCGATATCAAACGGACTGTCGATGTCAATGGGATCGGCAGCCTGGACCGTCTCTAGCTGAAACGCTCGGTCTTGAGTGAGACTGTTCTCGGCCTCAGTGTAGTTATAGAACTGAATTGGATCCGGCTGAGGTGCCTGAAGCATGTTGTAGGGGATGGATTCTAGGTCATCGATCTGAATGGTACGGACACCCAAAGCTCGAAGGACATCTTCGTTGTAGTGAGGCCCAAGTAAGTCCCTTGCTGCTTGTACTGGGTCGGTGGCAAGTAGATGGCAATAGTCGATCTTTTGTTGGGTGATCAGACGGGGTGTCTCAGCTGGGACCCGAGAAGTTGTCATGATCCCGTTGTTGTTTGCGTTCAAGCGAGCCATGAGTGCAATACCCTGCTGGGAAAGGTATCCAGTATCAAGGACAGCCTGGAGGAGTTCGATTTCTGTGGTTGGAGTTGGTTCACTTTGGAGGTGGTCATTGTTGACAGGTGAATCTTGGATCAGTTTCTGGGAACCATTCTCGTCTTCCTGAATGGCCCAGCCAAGAGTAGTAAGATAGACACTAGGGTCCATAATCTTCATGATGGGACAGCAGAGGCCGAGAAAGCATGCCAGGGAGATGTTCCCTTTACCAACCTCATCCCTTGCGAAGGAGTAAACTTTGGCGATCAAAGCCCACTTGTTGCGGTAAGGCTCCCTGCTCCAGAGCGTGGTCAAGAAGCCTGAAGCGGTTTTCTGCTGAACATCAGGGAAAATCTTTAGGTAGTAGGCTATGATTGTAAGCATGTGGCATCGCTGGAGAGGAGGATTAATACATACTGCGAAAAGCCATAAACGCATTGAGAGGACGCTTAGGGCGAGGCGAAATGGTTTCGGTGGCATTTTCTTGAGCTTGGGGGCTGCCAGAAGCGCCTCCATCAACATCGTTCATGGACTCATTTGCGTCGAAGTTATCGGGATGTTTTTCAAAGTACTTCGTAGCAAGCGCAAAGAAAGCTTCATCGTCAAGAAATGCTAATAGCTCCTCAGTTGTGAGGGCGGACAAATGTTGCATAAGGTTAGCTCTCGTCGCCATGTTGCTGGTAGTATGAGAAGGCTCAGACGTAAAGATGGATGAAACTTTGTGTCAAAGAAAAAAGAAGTGTGAAGAAGAGAAAGTATTGAAGAGGCGTGCAGAAAAAAGAACTTATGTAGAAGGAACTTGTAAAGTTAAGGTGTTGGGTGGCAGATTTGGGGTGTGAGTGAAAGAAGAATTCAGGCTCTTGGTGAGAATGGTAACAAAGGGTCTCGTGCACACTGGCAGATGGTGGCGGGTGTTAAGTTTAGCGGACTGACGTGGACCATGAGCGAACATAACTTGCAGCTGCAAACGCCTGCGAGACTTCTGGGGAAATGGGAGGTACTAACTGGTACCAATCTAGTGGCTTTAGTCCCAGCGAGGACCTACACTAAAGATGCTTGAAGGGGGTGGCATTGCTTTAGGTAATATGGAGAAGCAAAGACAACAGAGATATGTCAATTAAAACAAGAGTCAAATTTTATATCAGTAAACAACATGTACTCCATCGAGGGAGTCTGTTTACGAAAGACTAGGCGCCGCATGTCACGTTCCCCATTGGATCCCAAGTGCCTCTTATCAAGACACGCATTTAATCCGAAACCCCAAATACCATAGCATGGAAGTCATCGTCAATGAAATCAGGCTCTTGTTCGTATCGCAACGCAAGTGCGGTAGTGTTCAAGAAGGGCAATGTCAGGTTGCCACTCAAATCTGTGGTAGGCTTCTTGGTCTAAATGCCCAGTTAGCACGCTCGTAAAATCTGAAGCATGGCGCACTTACCAGGGGTGGACAGTGGATGTTTTCAGCTTCAACAAAATCCTCGACGTCCCACGTTTCCTGTCGATTGTGAGCCTCATACTGTGGCTTTCAAGTGGGCTAGTAAACACATACCTCATCCAATGGCACGCCATAAGCGTAACGGAGACCCGTTTCCTTACCCAGGCGAGAGAACTGTCGCAGCTGCTCCCTCTCAGATAGTTCAACCCGCGATTCGTTTGACTGTAAAAGGAATCAGTGATGTCGATTGGCGGGAGGGGGGGAACAAACTTACCTCATCAAATTGGTCGCGAATGCATCTATAGTAGTCTCGATAAGTCTCAACAAGATTACTGCCGGAGTTCGGCACCCTGAATCGAGTTTGTTGGCACAGCCCTTCGTCCTGGCCCATCGGAAAAACCGGTTGGCGCACATTCCTCATGAACTTATTCCATGCCGAGCCAGGTACCACCCTGCAAGGGTACCAGTATGCTGCTTCCTCCCAGTTATCGCACCCGACGTGACTCAAAAGCTGATTACCGGTCTTCGAAAGCTTTACTTCCGTGTTCATAGCTCCAAATTCAGCAGCTGGGGGGTGCTCAGTTTTGTTCCAACCCTCCCTTGCGACCTGCCAAACAGTTTGAAGAAATATGGCCATTGCTCGTTTCTCGTTATGAGCAGGTGTTTTGGGCCAGTCCTTGCGCTTTAAGTGAGGTAATATGAGCAAGGCAGCATAAAGAAAAGAAACGGTTGCATTCGCGATAAATGCTGCTGTTCGAAGACGTGGATGAGAAGGCGGATCCCAAACCTCCTTGAGTCTAAGCATGGAAAGATGGCCAATATTTCCGACAGAACATCTGGTCTCGTCGATGTAGGCAGGATTGTTGTTTATCCGATCCAGAGTCTCGGCGGAGTTGGCGTACCACTCTGTGATAGCCCCTTTGAGGGCATGAATTGGCTCTACCCCAACGTTCGACGAAATTTTGCGAAAATTTTGAAGAATATCGTTCTCGTTCTCTAGATCTGACAGCAACGTCTGGGCCAGGTGAGTGCTAGTGGAAATGACTTCTGCCGAGAAATCAGTTTTAGGAAACGAAGAGAAATGTCGTGCAGACTACTTACTTTCGATAGAGGGTGGCGGGGGTGCTTCAGAGGAGATTTCAGGAAGCAGCATCTTCATGAGCGCAACATGAAGCTTGTCTATGCTGTTCTCATGGTCTATTGAAAGGATCCTCTCCTTCCAGAAGGGTTTGTAGTTGAGTATGGCGTCCATGGTGCTTTTTTTAATCCGTTGAGAGAGAAAAACTAGATTGGAAAACAAAAGATCGCAAGTTGATGAGGGGTGTAGTCGTGTAGTGTATTTGTGTTTAGAAGTTGTTCTATGGCAACAAACGGCAACACCGCCCAGAGGTCAGGTGCCCTGATGGCTAACCTAAGCAAACTGCATTCAAACAATGAGCGCTAAGTGAGCTGAGGTGCGTACCTAGTCTTCTGCCTAGCACACGTGTTCTTCCTAATTCTTCCTCTTCTAACTATTTCTCTTTGCTTTCTACATCCTTCATCCCCTACCCCAAAGAAAAAATATCACTCTGGTTCACCACACACAACCACAACAGCCATGAGAAACCGAGCTGATATACCTGATGCTCGACCAGAGCTCCCTCATGATCATCCACTTACTTTTCTAGTCTGTGGGAGGCTTGCAGACGTTCAGGTATTCCTCCCTGAGTCGTTCGACATCAGATTTGTCCGAACTCTGTCCGAAAATCTCAGGTACAATAGCTCTCTTCTCGACAATCAAAATAAAGCTAACCTCTCCAGTCGACAAGTTAATCAGCCAGTAAAAGTGTTTCATGACTGGAATCTCCAGAAGTACCGACTTTGCCCAATTTCACTGGACCTTCTTTCCAACCCAAACACTTATGGAAGTTTTTGCTTTGAATCCGGTAAGAATCTTAAATAGCATCACTCGCTGTTTGTCGCTTATCTAGAATTAGACATGTCGAGCAAGCCACTCCCCAATGTGGCCCCAGGGCCACAAGAAGCTGAAATTCAAACCCAGACTCACATCCCACGCCCCAAGAACAAATGGATTCTATATCGACAGTCAAAATCGGCCGAAATCATTCGTCTGAATCCCGGTGTTACCGCGACAGAGATCTGTAAGTTCTTATACCAACGGACAATAACATATCTAATTTCTTTCTCAGCACGGATTGTTTCAGAATGGTGGAAAAATGAAACACCTGAAGCAAAGGCTTATTGGCAGGCCATGGCCGAGGAAGAAGAACGACAGCACAAGCTCATGTACCCCAATTACAAGTACACAACCAAGAGATCAACCGCCAAAACGAACTTGACTTAGCGATTGGCTCAAGGGTTCGGCAACATCCTGATTGATCTATCTAATGAAGCACGATCATTCTAATTCCCGAAGAAAGAGGCCAGAAATATTGGGAGGTTTGGTTTCGTCAATCGTGATGGTGGGATACTTTGCTTGCAGGGGAATAGAGTCCAACATATTGGGCGAAAATGGCTGTTGTAATGATGCTGAGCTGGCAGGACTTCATCACAAGATACAATGACATTGAAACACATTTTCTTTATGTGGCGGATGTATGCCGTTTATAGTTGTCCAACACTCACATTGCTGAGAACTGGGTTCTCTAGTGACATGTCATCGGAAGACCAGGCATGGCAAAGCACATCCGGCTACAACATGAATTTTTCCAACTTGAGATAGGAATTCCCCATGCAGCAAAACCATTGCTCACCAGATAGGACACTCAAATGGAAAATTAAGCCAGTCAGATTTATTGTGCACTTCTATATGTCTACCCTGCTCACGACAAGGAAGAACTATTCCAGTCGCTACTCCATATGAATGTCCCGCACCGCCATTCTGACCCCTTCTCCTTCTCCCCCGACGGTCCCAGAGGCCGTGGACAGATGTAGAACGAACGTCCTTTGCCCGAAGTCAGTTTGTGTGCTGTGATACGTCGGGTGTTTCCAACACGGCAAAACTGTGGCCAAGGTGAAGCGACACCGGGGCGTTGAGATGCCCGGGCAGGTTGAGAGGAATAATTCCAGACAGGGATGAGGACTTACCGCAATTCACTCCAGGCTTCTTCGTGGTGAGGCTGATGCAAGGCTCCTCGTGTTCGCACCGAGGAGCTGCCCGCTTGCCGAGGAGCTTCGACCACGACTCTTTTGCCTCAATGGGATCAAACACCCTATCAGTTTCGTCACGCTTGGTCTCATTTGACGAAAGATCTTCCGCAAGCTTCTCCGATGGCGGGCGCATATGTCCGTTTGAGAATCCGAGTGAAGCCTTTGTCGGCAAGGGCGGCCTACCCGAAGTTACCGTCGACGGCTGTTCTGCTTGGGGCGGAGGGGCCTTCGGCTTGAAGAACCCCTGCAGAGTTCTTTGACCAGAGGCGGATTTATTCTTGGCATCAGCAGCGTTCGATGACGATTTGCTCCTCTTCAAAGCCCGGGTTGGCGCTTTGTCCGGCGCCTCCACCAGCCGCTTCGAGGTCAGCCGTTGTGCGAGGTTGAGGGTGGATTTGACTGAATCGTGAGCCGTTTCGTCAATAACACTGTTGTTGGAGTCTGAACTTTCGCTAATTGTTGTCTGAGGGCTGCCATATTTGTGAGTCGGAGGGATTGGTTGACTCGCGCTAATCTTTTTCGTGAACATGTCACGAATACTTTGCCGGCGGTCAAATTCCGGTATCAGTCTTGCAGACAATGGGAGAAGATCCTTTGGTCCCCATTGGCGAATACGCTTCCCATCTTTGAACATGTCTGAGGGGTTCAAAAACCCCAAGAGGGCATGCTCATCGTCGTTCCTCCTTACCTTGTTCGCCATGGTTGCAAACACCGGGCAGTGGTCAGATCCCATTAATCCTTCCTGAATATTAGCGAAATCAAACCAATTCTTAATGCCGTCGCTGCACAAGACGTAGTCGATCCGACTGCCGTTGTTAGCTGGTCGCGTATTTCGTTTCGTATCCCAGCATGTATTCATTCCTTCCCTCTTCGGGTGAAAGCAACGACATAGATCCCATAGCACAGGATTTTCTCTGCCCTCGTCTCGCGATCCGATGACAGTTCCCTCGAAAACAAGATGGTTGAACAAACGACGCGCAGGCACGCTCATCCAATCCTCGACACTCACACCCTCTTTGCGTAGCATCTCAGAGACGTTGGTAGAATCGGTATCAGAACGAATAATGTTCAAGTCACCAGTGAGAACGACTTGTTTTCCTTCGGCAACGAGGTTTCTGATGCGCACATCAAGTGCCTGGAGAAAGCCGAGGCGGAAATCATCGCGAGACTCATCGCGGTTGGCTGGACTGTACACACCAAATAGTACAAAGGCGGGAAATTCAAGGATGACACATCGGCCCTCTGAATCGAGGGTCACTTCATCCACTGTCCCGTCTAGTTGCCCAGGGCGAGGATAACCGCCAATTTGCTGGTCTTGGGGGAGGTCGCGAAACTTGGTGGTAGACTTCGGGGCGGTGAGCACACCGGTGACGCCCTCCTCAGCTCGAATAGGTGCGCATGTCGTGTTTCGTGTATAGATAGCAACTCCAGAGTATCCTAAGGGACCTTGTTAGATGCCATCAATAACCCGAGGGGAAACTGTACCTTTTTTGTGCGTAGGCAGACTGAAGAAGACGTCCCACCCCGGCACGAGAACCATGTCATCCCGCAAGTCCTTTCTCTGAATCTTGGTCTCTTGCATAATGACGATGTCTGCCTCCAGGATTTCGAACATTGCCTATGAGATCAGCGCCAAGGCGAGATCCGGTAGGCTGATGAAACACTTACCTGGAAGGTTCGTTTCTCCCTCCATGGTTGGTATCCAAACGGATTTCTGAGCGGTGACCATAATTAGGAATTCGCAGAATTACCACTTGAGGAATTTAACTACGCACCTGATACCGTTTACTGGTGTAGCCCGTCAGTGATGATCTTTGGAAGAAGAAATAAACTCACCGTTCCAAGTGGTGATGCGGAAGGGCATTTTCGGTCTTTAGGCAAGGAAATGCGGATAAAACGAAGGAAACCAAAAATACGGAGTGACAGAGGAGTCCTTAGACCCTTGAAACTTCATGTCTAGGGAGAAGGGCAAGCGCGCTGTATCGTGTAATTAAGAAGTTGAGAGGCCGTGGCTCAAGCGCCGCGAAGCGTCAAGGAAGACGTTAGGGGATTAGGGCCTAAGACGTCCTGATAAGAACGAGAGGGGATGGCATGCGGGTTTTCAACCGAAATGCGTCAAAACGAATGCAGCAATTGGTTACAGCATGATGTTACAGGCGACTAGAGTTATAGATTCAATCCTTAGTGAGCTTCGCGCCCCACCCGCGATCCCACAGGATGGAAATGCGCGGCGTGAGCACGTCATCACGTGCCCTTGGGATCACAGGGCGAAATTTTGGGTACCTGACAATTGAGGCAGCACTGATTGGCGGCTTCAACCGAGCTCAACCAGGAATGACCTGATCTCCTTTGCTTGCCGCATCACTCAACCTGTCAACGAACAACATCGCCCACGATGTCCGCCGCCCGACAGCTTACTCGCACCGTCCCGCGCTTCGCTGCGCAGCTGCGCGCTCCCGCCCAGCGCCGCCTCGCCAGCTCTGCCACCGAGAACGCCTTCATCAACGAGCGCCAGCACATCAAGGAACACGCCGCTGGCACCACTGGTAAGTGGAAGAGTCCCAGGCAGCTCAATTGGAAGATTCGATGAGATTACTGACCCTCTTCAGATCTCTGGAAGAAGATCTCCATCTTGTACGTCTCCCCCGGTCGATTGAGTGAATTACAAGTCCAGCGTTGGTCTCGGGCGTTCGGATAATTCTCGACCACAACTGCGGCAGTTTTTGGTTTGCGATGAGGCTGACAGTATCCAAGCGGCGTCATTCCCTCCCTCGCCCTCGCCGGCGCCAATGCCTACTGGCTCTGGTCCGAGCACTGGGAGCACTGGAACCACCTCCCTCCTCTGGAGGAGCGCACTGAGTACGCTTACCAGAACATCCGCTCCAGGAACTACCAGTGGGGCAATGGTGACAAGGTACGTCTGCTTCTCTCAATTGATTTGGTGCATGTTGCTAACGGTACTCTAGACTCTCTTGTAAGTTTCGCCCGCCCCGGAAACATAACGATACGGACAGATGAAGCCAGCGACAATCTGCGCTCTTAATCGAACGATGCTAACTATTTTCTGCAGCTGGAACGACAGCGTCAACTACCACAACTCCAACAAGGTTGCCTAAGCTTGGATCTTTGAATTGAGGTCATGCGATAGACATTGATGGACCACTCCCCCGGGAGGCACATTGTACATGTTTCCTAGACTCGAATTGACTAGCTATTGCTATTAAATTTGGTTATTTTGGCCAATCACCTTGTGACTGAGTAGAAAGAACATGATACGACAAAACTGGACGCATTTAAGTCTTGCAAACAAACCAGCTTTCGTAGAGAGCAGGCCTTTTAGGCCCCGAGACCTGACCACTTTTGCACTGAACATGATGCTGAATCTATAAGCCGGCAATGGATACAGGTAATTTCGCTCGTCTGCTCATTTTCCGAGTAGCTGAACTTGCATCATTCCACATCACGGATTCAGTTCTGACAGGAAAAGTGGGGGCGAAACATACGATTTCTTCTCGACAAACATTAGAAACATGGTAAAAGTTTCAATAAAGCATGAATACTTAGTAAATTCTTCCAATTATTTGGGATGTTATTTGGTTCACAGTCTTGCACTTGGTTGTGTCCATGACACAGCCTGCTCACACCATTGCAAACTTTGAGACTGCCTTTTTTTTTTAGGTCGCCTAATGACGCACAGCATGTTCAAGCTGTACCCTACGAGCCTAAAATAGCATTTATATTTACTGTATGATAATCTAGTTGTGTTATTATCTTTTTCCTAAATAATAATAAATTATCATTTCATATATTATTACTTAATTATGGCCCAGATGCATTTGCATATTTGCACTTTACGACTTTTGGCTCTAATGTACCACCATATTCGTCCCCGGAGCCGAGCCCTATACTCCGCGTAGCGATTCTTCCTCTTCGGCCTCCCATTCAAGATGTATTTCATCTTCAAAACCCAGCCAAAACCTATCATACGGTATGCCATGCACCCCAAGTCTGGGCTGGCCAACACAGTTTTCTTCTCCACTACATTTTATAATGGAGAATGCCGCTGCTGGTTCTGAACGTCGGTCCTTTGAGACGAGCGATCCTAAGACGCACGACCATGCCTATCCAACCCTCGGCGCGAGACGGTAAAATCTCCCCAGGACCGTTCAATGTTCACAGACAAGCCAAGAACGGCCACAAGAAGCACTCGACGTCCCCTAACCCCCTGTAAAAAGACATGAATACACCACAATTAGTTTGCTCTACTACCATGTAAAGTTATGTAAGGTTCTGACTCCAACGACTAACATTAGCCAGGAAACACGTAGTGTTTGACCTCCAAACGACACCACGTTAGATATCTGGCAAGAAACGGTTGTGCGGGCAGATTGGGAACCTGAAGAGGCTGAGCTGGACGAGATTACAAGCAGTAAGTGGAATGCGGAGTGAGTGAGAAGAAGCGACCCGGCGGGAACTCTGATCCGATGATAGTTTTGCCAGCAGCTAGAAATAAATGAGGTTAGAGATAAATATGGACCGAGTCAAGCTTGATCGTGAACATCAAATAATTTACCTAAATCATGCATGTCCTCTTGCACGAAATGCTGTCCCATCCATTAACTTTCTTCACAGTTCTACAGATGAACCCTAATGAGCAAGGAGTATAGAATAAAATAGACTGGCAATTCTAATGTTCAAGTTCACAAATAGTAATTTAATTTGCACATGGTGGTGGCTACCTAGGAGTGCTGCAACAAATTAATACCGACAATGACAACAAAACATGTCGCCAAGAAGCGACATCGATTGTATTTGCATCTTGTAGGTTTGGGATATATTCATTTCTAAACGGTTTGTTGGCCTGTATTCTGTGACCTTCAGTAGGTGGCGGGGAGGGTAGTAACAAGGACTCGGGCTAAATAGGAGTTCTGTTCCCAAGAATACTAATTTAAAAGGATGGATAATATTAAAATATCTTGGAGGGTCGAGAAGTATTGTTTTAGGGCTCTATTTTGTTCAATGACTAAGGGGCTGTGGAGGCTGCCAGGGCGGCTAGGGAGAAGTTTAAGCAGTCTGGGTCACTGTGATGCTCGAGTAATACGAAGAGGAGAACCAGCGAACATGGGCAACGAGAGTTGATGTCGATAAGACGAATGTGCTTGAGGGAAAGTCTCCGCCATATGCTCGGCGAATGATGTCTTAGAATTCGGGCGCATTGCCAACCTCTGTGAAATGACATGATCAAAGTCTAAAAACACCACCACCAAAAAAAAATGAAAGAAAAAATGAAAGAGTAGGAAATATCTTGAACTTTTCTTTATGGGATAATCTTGTAAATCAATGCTTCATTTATTATAATGGGTCGGGTTGCTACATCCAGGTGATTGCTAGGGGTCGTTGCAAGGTGCTGTCAGACTTGTGACACCTCAATTTAAGTTATAGAGAGTTTCCCAAGCACCACTACAACACATTGGCGGGGGGCTGGGCCATGGAACAGCATGCTGGAATGCAGGTTTAACATCGGATGACAGAGTCAAAGTGCCAATTTAGCCTTGTTCCAGATTGTGAGCATCATCACTGGCCCCCATCTGTGGGTTATGTGGGAGATTCGTGGCTCGTATACAGACGGGGGTGTGGCCGTGCACCTTTAATAGCCAGCCGAGAGCGCCGTGAGAGTGTGGCGGTGAACCCCTCCCCTTCCAATGACCAATGACCGAGACCCAGGGTTAGCCACAGGATTAGCCTCTCCCCCACCTGTGAGTCGCGGGCTTTGGTGGGCTGGTGGGGTGGCTCAGGGCGCCAAGGTTCACGTTCAGCTGCCGACAGCGAAAAAGCGAACAGAAAGCGCACAGGACACATCACATGACGTAGTAGCTCTCCCCTTATGTGGTTGGCCCCCAGGCTTACACCTCTTCCGTTGGTTGGTCTCGATTGTTGATTACGGTACGGTCCCATGATCACCGGACGACGATGCCAAAACCCTCACCAAGTCATTGACCTTCGATACTCTCCCCCCGATGCTGCCCTTCGACCCGGAAACCTCCAGCTAGCAAGCACCACCAGGCCCGAGCGCCCTGTGATCCGCCCGTACCGAGTCGCGAGCCGCTGTTGCGCTGCTGGACCACCGCCGCCGTGGGACCCGCTGGCTCGGACGTTGCAGCCATGGCGAGCTGGACCTCTCTCCTCATTGCATATGTTCTGGGCGGTCTTACCTTCATTCCGCTGGTCCTGATTTCTGTTTTGTATCTGGGGTTTTACTCTCTTCCTGAGCTTGGCCACATCGACATTGCTGGCTCCAGCAATACCGACACCCTCGTCCTCCCCGGCGACGACACCGAAGCCCTCGATGCCGCAAAGAAGGCGCACAAGGACGACCACAAAGGTCGTCAAAATGCCGACCTCGACGTTGCTGCTGGCTATTTTGCCGTGTGCAGAGAATACACCCCAATGGGTATTAATGCGAAGCCCATCGAGCGCTCAACCCCGGTCGGTTCGACCACGGTGACCTCTCCAAGCCCGAGCGTATATCAGACCATGTACCGCAGCATCTTTGAAAGGAAGCCTGCCCCGGGCCCCATGGATAATAATAGTCCAAGTGTCAGCCAAAGGCCCAAGAAGGCGGGAAATGTGTTCTATGTTGTCTTGAGGTTTGTTTAAATCTACGACCCGCCCATCCTTACTGCGCCCTGACTGACCGGACCCAGACACGGCCACCTCATGCTCTTTGACGACGAGGAGCAGGTTGAAGTGAGACACGTCATATCACTCGCGCATCACAATATTAGTATTTATTCGGGCGGAGGAAAGACTCTCGAAGGAGAGCTGTTCATTAAGCGAAACGCCCTGTGCCTTTCCAGGAAACCCGATGGCCCGGATCTTGGACCGGATGGCCAAGTCTCCAAACCCTTTTACCTCTTCTCCGAGAACTGCTCGGCCAAGGAGGACTTTTACTTTGCCTTGCTCAAGAACCAGGAGCAAACATTTGCCACGGACGGCAAGGGCCCAAGGCCCATGAACTTTGATGTTAAGAACATCATTTCCCTGGTCCAAAAGATCCACTCAACCGAAGAAAATATCCACTCGAGGTGGCTCAATGCGCTGCTTGGAAGGGTCTTTTTGGGCATCTACAAAACACGCGACCTGGAGAATTTCATCCGCGAGAAACTAACAATCAAGATTTCTCGTGTGAAACGACCTTCTTTCCTCACCAACATCAACATTCGGGAAGTGAATACGGGCGACTCGGCTCCTTACTTTACCAACCTCAAACTCAAAGAACTCACTGTGGAAGGAGAATGTGTGGTGGAGGCGGACGTCAAATACACAGGCAACTTTCGAATCGAGGTTGCAGCCACGGTCAAGATCGATCTCGGAACCAGGTTCAAGGCACGTGAAGTCAACCTGGTTCTCGCGGTTGTGCTAAAGAGGTGTGAGGGCCACATGCTGTTCAAGATAAAACCACCCCCTAGCAACAGGGTGTGGTTCTCATTCCAGAGCATGCCCAAAATGGAAATGGCCATTGAACCCATTGTCAGCTCCAGGCAGATTACTTACACTGTCATTCTTCGCCAGATTGAGAACCGCATCAAGGAAGTGGTGGCTGAGACACTGGTTCTGCCATTCTGGGACGATGTTCCGTTCTTCAGGACCGAGCACAAGAATTGGCGAGGCGGCATTTTTGAAGGCGACGATGCCACTATACCATCTGAAGAGGCGGTGGCGGTGGCCGCCCAAACCGGCGATGTCGCTGCTGCCAACGCCGTGGATGAAAGCCCCGATGTCACTGCAGAGACGCGACCTCTGGAGAAGAGCCATACTATTCCAGCCGTGGAAACACCACCAACTACGACTGGGATTTTCGGACGAAGGCCCAGCAAGACGACCCAAAACCCGCCCATGCCTGCTTCTTCGACTAGCGTTGATTCTAAAGGAGTCACCGCCAGTCCTCTGTTATCACCAAAAATCAAGAAATCAGCGGATCCTATTGTCGGGACTGAGGCAGCTCATGCAGACATTTTTCGACCCTCTTCCTCACCCCCAGACCACGCCACTCACTTCATGGCGGCGCTTCATTCGCGTTCGCAGGATGCTTCTCCAAGACCACCTGTCTCAGAAACAACAGTGGCCCCGTCATCCTTACAACACTCGAGTGGCCCTTCCTCCCCAGTAAATGAGAACAACGAAGGCAGCGGAAAAGATGAGAGCGACAAAACACCCGCAACTATCAATCGCCGTAATACTGCTTCCTCAACAGGCTCAACTAGTTTGTCTGATAAAGGCACTGGGTCATCTGCCCCGTCGATTAAGGAGTCTCTTAAGAGTCAGACCGGGTCGTTGGGGCGTAGCTTCTTTATGAAACGGGATGGCTCAGAAATGTCGATATCTGATGCCGGCAGTGACTCGTCCCAAAAACGCAACACGTTGGCCGCGGTTACAAACGTCGCAATGCAAGCGAAGCAATGGGGATGGAATGCGATTCAGCGGCAAAAGGAAATGCGTCGACAAGCCGAACAAGCAAACCAAGTCGATCTCAGTCAGCCAATGGGCCGAGGCCAGCCGCTCCCTCCTCCCGGTATGCCGCTTCCAGGGCCAACCAATGGCTTGACCAAAATCTCCGCCCCCATCCAGGTCCCGGCAAGGAAGCAACCCAGCCCCCGGGGCTCGGCTCGAGGGTCCGCCGAGTCTGTTGATTCCCACCATGAGCACCCATCTGGTCCGCCGGTTTCAATGCCCACGCGAAGGCGCCGCGGCCAGAGCTATGATTTTGGAGCTGCGGGCGTGAGCGAAGGGCAGAACATACTAGTTGTTGCCGCGCCTGATGACCCCTCTCAACCAAATACGCCATTGATAGAAGAGCACACAGATTCGTCTGCTTGGACCGGACAGGCTAGTGATGAACGAACTTTGGTGGGAAGCCAACGCCACGGGCAGACGCCAACAGTAACTCGGGACTCCTCATCTGCCAAGGATGAAGCTGGGTCCGACAGTCCAATAGAAGTGCTTCCTGCCGTGTCTACACCGGATGACGATGAAGACGACTTCTCAGGATGGATGGATAACGACGTACTAGACATGGATATTCAAGAGCCTCTCCCGGCCTCAATCCCACAGGAAGTGAAGTAATGTAACCTACTTGTATGTTAAACCGAATGTTTTTTGGAGGGCGGAATGGAGTTTGTTTTATTTTGGCATGAGGCAGCACATACTGCGGTGACCACAGTCCCAGCAGAAATATATATGGAACCAACTTGATGTCTTCATGTTAATAACAGAAGACCTGGCTGGTATTTTGTTTTACGATGCACAGAGCTACATGTTTGGCAAAACCCCTGATAGAGATGTCAATATCCTTAGATGTAATTGAATACGACAGAGGTTTGGGAGAATGAGACATTGTCGTGTTGTTTTTTACTGTCTGTGGTGAAAGAAGGGGTTCCCATACATCCTGGTTAACCGATGTTGCGCTTTTCAACTCGCTTTTCTAACCACCTTGCAGATCGCCTTTGCGATGACTGATGTGGTGTTACACCGCGCAAGCGAGATGTATTTTGTTCTGTTCGTCGAATGCCTCGTGCGAGTGACTTAGGCGAAGCCGAGCTCGAGGCACTACGGCGATTTGCGAGCCCGGGACGTCTTCCTATCGTAAAAACACCCCCTTCTGCAATAGCAACCGCCTCTCTAAACCGTCTCTCTTCACTGCCAACTATATCTGCTTCAGAAGACTGTCTTAATTGCCACGGTCGCATTTCATCGCCACTTTTTGCGGTGGATGCAGTGGTGCGACCCTCTCCGTTGAAAAGTTGGTCCAGAATATCTCCCGCTGCCGCCCGCTGGCTAGGATCGACAATGGCCATTGCTTGAAGGGGTTTAAATATTTTCTCGTTGGCTGCCTCCCGGATCGCCTGGATCCGAAGTGGAGTTGTGTCCAGCTGCTTTCTTCGAAAGCCAGCTGCGTCCATCGCGTAGGCGAGCGTAACAAAAAGTGACCACACATCCATTTTCGGCGTCTGGGGTTGTGAGTTGTCGTCTAGCTCAGGAGCCATGTAAATTCTTGTTCCGGCGAATGATTGAGCGTCAGCTACTAAATTTGCAAGACCAAAATCTGCGAGTTGATATACGTAATCTTCATCTTTGGGTGTGTAGAGGATGTTCTCGGGCTTGATGTCTCGATGAATGATGTCTTTACTCGAGAGGTAGTCAAGCGCCTGTAGCATCTGGTGGAGAAATGGGTTTGCTAACTTAGGCTCTCTTAGAAAGAGATCATCCAGAATTAGGTCTTGGACATTTCCGGGCTTGAGTTCCATGATGATGTCAAAATATTCGTCCTCCCACTGAGCCGCCCTGTATTCAACAATATTTCTCTACTATCCTATTAGCCCACAGTCGAAAAGATTCATATTTTTAGGTGTACTTTACGTGTGAAATTTGTGACAAAGTTTCCACTTCTCGTTTTAATATTGCATAGTCTCGAGACATAAGAGTAGGTCGCTTCGCCCTTTTGACGGCGAGGTAATTGCCAGAGTCAACATTTACCACCTTCCAAACTTCACCAAAAGAACCAGCTCCGAGTATCTGCCGCATTGAATATCTAATTCTCTCCAAGGCCTTGGGAGTGTGGATTCGGGTCATAGGTCGAGATGGTGTTGATGCCGGCTGTTCGTCAAGAATTGTACGAGTCTGGGGAGGATTGTCTTCCCGATCATCAATATCGGCCGTAAGTTCCTCATAGTCGTGCCAGAATATCCGGAACTGGTACATGTCGCAAGCCACTCCCCCGAACCCAAATTCAAGATTGACATTCTCATCTATGACGACTCGGCGGTGACCGCGACCTTCCTCGAATGGCATGGCAGCATCGCCGAAAAACTGGGTGGATCTATTAGTCGATCGGTCTTGAAGCATGATCTCCTTATTATCCTCATGAATCTCAAAAGAGCACTGAATGCGTGAAATGGCTGGCCCTTCCACCACAATATCACCGTTACGCCCGATAGTAGCTAGCGTATATCGCGATTTTGAACCGATGTGAAGGCCAATATCAAGCCCGTACAGCATTTCCCTGTCGCCCCCATTATCCATAAAACCCGAGACAAGGTGATCGTTTTCTGGATGACTCAGAATTTCCCAAGCCCGATCGTTGATTGGTACGAGTGAAAAGAAAGCAAGGCGGTGGGGGCGAGTCCGAGGCATAAGATAAAGAACAATACAACAGGATCAAAATTTGTTGCTGTTGGTGATATTTCTGGTGCTAAATTTAGTGATATCAGCGTCGGTATCGATGTTGGTAGTGTTGGCGTTGGAATACGGAAATCGAAAGTACTAGGTCATTAACAAGATCAAGTTGGCTTTCCCCCTCTCTACCCTAGAAAACCAAAAGAGCCCCGTTGGTCGGCATTTCAAGGGCCTGTTGTTGGTAGTTGTTGGTGGTAACGAGTGGACAGGAGCTTTCCGTTGCGCTGGGGCGCATGCAAAAAGAAGACAAGCGCTGAGGCATCGCAGGTTGGTAGGTTGGTCTGGCAGCAAAGCTTTAAAGTACATTCTATTTTTAAATCTTCTTTTCTTTCCATGTTTATATTCTCTATCTGTCTTTTCTTCATACTCCTGCCTCCAAAAACATTCATACGTATTTTTTTTCATTCATTTCTCATTGTCCAAGTCGTTTCTTATCCCCTTGAGACCCGAAATGCTTGTGGGGCATGCCGTTTTGACAAAAGCAAAACAGTACTCGATCTTCCAGCATATATTCCTAGCTTTCAATGTTCCTTTGACGATCACGTGTATAAAGGTCTTTTTATTGGCTTATCAATGCCCCACAAGCAACTCCGGTCTCAAGGGGATAGCGGTTAAGCGCCATGGGTTGACTGGCGCTTAGATGTCGATGCTTATTCGCTTGATCACCAGGGGCATGTCGGGTTCGAGACCGTATCCGCCACTGCACCATGCTAGCCAATTGGAACGAGGCAATGCGGCTGTTAAGACTGCCATGACCAAGAAATGGAATGATGTAACCATGATTCCGGCTTGTCCAATTAACCTTGTGCATCATATATGCTTACTAATATTTGGAACCGACAGACGTGTCGGTTGCGTAATGTCGATTGGATTACTAGCCGCACCTGGCTACACTTGCTATTCGATGGAGACTGGGAGATATTCATGGCTGCGAGGAGCTCTGACACTTCCAGGTTGAAATTCCAATGAGCGAGAGAGTCTACGAACCCCGTGCGATTGACGAAACTCAGCTAGGAAGACTGGAACGAGTTCTCAATATGACGGCGCAGTTGCTCCTAGTACTGGCGCACCTCATCCCTGAACCTGGCGTCGTAGCTACCTGCTGAAGCGGTCCAGAACCGCTCGGGGATGGTGTGAAACAAGACGAAGAATTGAGGAAATATTATCGTCAGACCAGACTTATGGTACTTATATTGGTAATGAGTAGCATTTGAAGCTCCGCGCTGCTGGGAAAATCTAGCCCATTGAGAAGGGAACACTGGCAAAGACTTTGGTGCCATTGTATGGGTATGGTGATGCTGAGACAGATGTTGTGCTGGACAGTATAGGGCTTTGGGAGAATGATAAGATTGGGCCAAATTGGCATAAGGTGCGGGGGCCCTTGATAATTCGTGCTGGAGGAGCCTCGATTTTTTTGGCATCGGCCTGGTGGGAGTCCTCATATTCTCTCTCATCCGATTCTCCGTGGTCAGAGACAGATTCGTTTGGCGAAACCAAATGATTTCGGACTTGGGGTAGCTGTTTAGTTCAAGAAAAAGAGGGTTAGATGAGAGCCCAGAAGCAAAAAATGCTTGGCTAGACGTGGTGAGATGGTGAGGTAGTGGGGTGGAGCTGGTAGCTTGCAAGTGCTGATAAGAATTGCTGGCAACGTGAGGGCGCGGAGGGAGTATTTATATTGCAAAGAAATGACCGTTCTACATGCAATGAATCATTCCACGATCGCGCACACACTTTCTGGGAACACGTGGCAAAACAAAAATCTGGGTTGTTTGCACTTGTTCGCGTGAACAACATTCATGTACACACTGCGTCACACTGGGGAACTCGACGGGGAATTGGACTCAACTACTAAGGCACTGTGGGTGCTATACGTCCTTAGGTTGCCAGCTGGGTTCATCGTAGCATCCTAAACACGAGGCGAGTTATCCTTGGAATGCTATTGACTCTCAAATGGTCAAACGTTTGAAATGGAGCGTTGACTCTGCCGTGGCTGGCAAGTTGAATGGTGGGATGTTGAAAAAAAAATGGACGAGGTCCGGCAGAAAGATTAAATCAATACCTCGCATTTCTGAGGGTCGGCGAGGTTTTCTGGCACCCATTCTCACTACGGGGGTTTTAATCAAAAAATTTAATTTTTTTTAAGAGGATGGGAACTGGTTGTCTACACCATTGTGACCGGGCCTGGTACCGAACATCAAGTATTCTAGTCGCCCACCACCTACCTGACCGAGGGTAGCGGCGGCGGCAAAAAGAAAAGGTTCAGGAGCCTGCTGGGAGGACTACAGAGGAGATCACTGGGGGGATCACTGGAGGGATCACTGGAGGGTCCACTGGAACCCTCTGAAACCCAGTGGGGCCAAAATATCTCGCTGCAGTCTAGGCATTAGGGTGGCCAAGGCTTTAGGGCGTTAGCGGTTGGAAATGGCAGTATCGCACACGCTACACGCTCCATGCTAGCGGGCGTCGTGAAACAGGTGACACCCATCTAAATAAACACCCATCTGAACACCCATCTGAACGCTCATCAGTATTCTGATCTGTCGCAGAACAGTCAGCTTCGATAGATCATGGAGTGCACCCAACGATGCCAATGCGAATCGGGACTGACTAACTCCAGTACAACCCATCATTGTTCATTGTATCACCCTTTGGAGGTCCAGTTGTTCAACCCACGGAGGTATCCAAATCCTCCAAACACCGAACTTAACAACGACCTCACCCTGCCCAATCGAGACCAGCTCAATCCCTTTTCCTCATTTCTTTCTTCTTTCTCTTCCATCATCACTACCATCATCGTCATCAATACAAGCCACCAACAACACAGTTACCTTTCGGCATCTCTTAGACGTTGCTGAGACGCCGCAACCAACCACCATTCCCAAGGTACTCGACGCGTCCAATGACAAGACCATCCACGCCTTAATGCCCTTGCCTCCAAATATCACACCAGGCTCCCGTTATCTTTGCCCATATAGCTATCCTGATGCAAGTCTCCAGCGATGTCCTATAGCGGACAAGCATCCCGTGTTGCAAAATTACCACACGCCGATGCGTTCTGCTCTGGTCCCACGAGGCCCCGGCAAAGAATCTCTCAACACTCCATTTGCAGACAATGAAGCGTGCTTCCTGTAGCACAGAGAAATCGCCTGCCAAGACACTAAGCCTAAGCCTATTCTTCTCCATCTATACGTGCAGGTGGTATTTCCGCCTTCTGGCATTGATTCCGACTTTTGCCGTCTCTAGACAACCACAAGCACTACCGTGGCCCAGATATATGCTTCGTCATTAGACTGGTCATTATAATGTGCTGAAATTGAGGTATATAAAAGAAAAGAGTCACCAAACTATCAAGCTTTTCAGGATGAGTGCATCACAGAATACCATAAAGATCTGCATTCAGCAAAAATGGGCCACAAGGCTGTTGCCTGTGTCAACAGACGGTCAACCTTTTGGGGCGCAGCGCAGGAGACCAATGGAGGTCTTCGTCAGGTCAGATATCAAGGCAAGAGGGGAGGCTAAAATCGACAGAGCCAAAGTTCGCAAAAAGCTTCACCGGTGGAATCGGAGACGACTCCCATACCTTGCTGGCCGCAACGCAGAGATAAAAGCCCTACGGACCTTCGCGAAGATAGAAGATCTTCTCATCCTCAAGCCAAGCAGCATCTCCGCAACGGAGCCTTTCCTACCCATAGAGATATTCCAATGTCACAGATAAAAGCCTGCGGTGCTCTGCTTGAAGATGAAGATTCTTTTCTCCAGAGAAAGCATTCAGAGCCCGAGCAAAGAAACTGGCCAACAGCAACAAACTCAAATCTTCGCTGTTTTCAATATACCAATTGCCAATGCCTCTCTCTCAATCGACCACATCAGAGCCCAATCTCTTTCCTCTTATCTACTCACTCCGCATACCAAGTATCTCGCATAATACTTTAAATATCCCACTAATCATAAAATAGTAAACACAATACCTTCCCATGACCGTAAGGAGGCCGTTTTCAGTATATTCGTGGCAGGCACGACTGTCTTTGTCACCAGGTTCATGGGGGAGGCAGGGAGGGAAATTGAGAGGAGGGACTTTTTGACTAATAGATTCTCAAGCCAATGCCGAAGAACGTTACCACTCAGAAACTCAGAAACGGCAATGGCCCCTCAGCGACTTCATCGTGACCAACAGCCAGCCGGCTAGGCCTCAAGACCCTCAGCTAGAACAAAACAAACTACTTCTTCCACACACCCCAAACCCCACACAAACAGTAAGTGCATCTCTCGAAGGACCAATCAACAGTTGCTAACCAATCAGACAACACAGACCATGGCAAAGGAATAGAGCCACAACGCCGCAACAGCCCAGCTCGGGCTCTATAAAGAGAGCCTGAAGAGCAAGGATGAGAATAAGAGTGCAGAGGACACCCTCCACGAAATCTAGGCTGCCAAGGGCAAGAAAGTGACCTTGAGCAAGCCAGCCAAAGAGGTTTTGGAGCGGGCAAAGGCCTATTGTAAGGAGATGGAACCTTCATGATAGACACGCATCATTCCATCAGTGGCTCTATAGCCAAGGGCTATTTAACGATTCCGTATTGGGAGCAGAAGACATTGACGACTTGACAGCCCAAACCAAAGTCCGGCTCATGATTTTTGAGTGCGAATCGCTTCACAACGACAACTCCAATGCCAACGACAAAGGGTTTAACCGTAAACTAGCAGCTGCCCCAAGGAACTACAAGAGCACCAAATATGGGATCAACAACACAAGAAAAAGGATGAAAAGAAGTTTGAGGAAGATATTGAGGAAAACCGTGGCAATTGGTTTTGGAATGTGTTGGCATTTGTTAGAGATGTATACAAAGAATAGGAGGAGCAAAAATTTAAGACGTAATCGAAAGGGCGTCAAATACAACCAGGGTTTACAACCGGGATCTCTCTTCTATATTGGCATGCCAACATCAATCCCATAAGATGGGGGCATACCTGAAATGTTAAACAAAATCTGCTTTCAAATATTTGTCGGGCGCACCACAAAGGTTGACTTTGGTATGCCGGGTTTAGGTTAACCAGAAATGTCTCTTGCAGTGCCAATGGAAACCTTTATAAAATTAAATCCCCCAACTAAGTGCCACGTCAGAGCTGATCGACGCATCGAAATGGCTGAGTAGCCGGCGGGAGATGGGTCGAAGGACCAGCTGGCCATCATTGCAGGGCTAGGAATCTTGTTTGTTTGGACCATCCACGGGGGTAACATGTGCTTCACTGCCTGCTTCATCTCCCGTGATCACTATGCATCGCAGATTCAAGTGGCCGTGGTACAGGGACATCACATCGGAACAAATCCTCCGAGTGTTGTGTAAGCCCCCCGAGTGCTGGAGACGGGACTGACGGGATACAAGACGCATATCCTCTTCAATATCCGTCCCTTGTAGTCAGCACTAGGCAGAAGGACAACGCACGGAGCTGAAGCAAATGCCCGACGATAACAGGGACAAACAAGACGGCCCCAAAGACAGGTCACCTGGTCCCCAGCGCAAAATGGTGGCACAAGACTTTCAGGTGATGACAAACCGAAGAAGGGGTGGTCAAAAGCTGTCGCCAGCACTAGCTCTTGGAGCGTAGCCAATTCAACACTACGTATACAGCATGAAATGGGCGCGGACTCAGGCCGTGCAACATCGGCTACACTGAATCCTACAGCAAAGCCGTGAGGGGGGCGGAGGGATGGGGGTGGGTGCTAGATGGGATTTGATGTTGTGCAACTTGGTATAGCTTCATGTAGTCTTCGCCCTCGGAAGCACAAGACTAAAATGTGTGTCAAGCCACCGTCTCTTGTGGTAACCTTTCACAGGGCAGCGCAAGACGGGGCTGGCATCATGTACTCCCGGAAAGAGGGCAACATCAGGTCCATCGGCCAGGTCACGATGCGTGTCATGTGTGCCATAGTTTGTTTACCCCTCTCGTGCTCCCCCTTTCCAACCTGTATATTTAAGGTTGTACATCAGGACGTATTCGCGGCCTGCTTCCTCCCCCCCCTGGCATCTTCAACTTGAACTCTGACACATTTCTTCTCGCGCTTCCTCTTCCTCTACGCCAACGATTACACATACACGTACACCACACGAGCAACAAAACATGACCCAAACTCCATATGTCGTCTCCTCCCAGCCTGGCCCAAGGCACACGCCCCCCATGTGCATGGAGCCACGGCGCAACCATGAGCAGCTTGGAGGTGCGCAACGTTTCTATTTGGATCCTGCTGACCAGCGGTTTTACGAATTGCCTCCAATTCGCTGCCACTGGCCGGACAATCTGATATCGCAGATGCCTCCATCCCGCCAAGCTCTTCCATCTTCCTCGACGCTTGACATTCGTACTGTCACTCTTGCCATTCCCGCCCTTCCTACCCTTCAAGACCCTCCGCCTCCTCCGCCTTCTGCTTCTCGCCAGCCCCTTCCACACCCTCCACCTCGTCAGCCTCATCAGTCTGCCCGGTCGAGGGCCAGGGCGAGGGCGAGGGCCCGAGACCAGCTCGACAACCGCGCTCGTTTCGCGCCCCTGGACGAAGGCGCTTCCCTCTCGCAACCACTGCGCGCACCTCTCCAACCCAGACGAGAGCCCCGGAGGCGCGCGGCTCGCCCACCGCGTGAGCCAGGCGCATGGAGCTGGCATCAGGTGGATCAATTGAACTTCGAACTCCGTGGCGGCAAGTTGCCTCGAGTCATCTCAGAGGTAGCTCCCCACTTGGTAGAATACATGCGCCAGGCGTCGTGGGACCGTGACTGGCTTCCCATTCACGAGAGCAGGCCTTGTATGGAGGATTTTATGCTAACCTACGGTGGCACGCAGTCCAGGTAACCGTACTTCTTTCATGACATGTTGATACCTTCATGCTGACCACAACCTCATTTCTGTTCAGACCGCCTCGTTTCGAGACCGAAGACGACACCGACTTCGACCAATTCGCCAACGACATCCGGATGGACGAGCTCTACTCATTTAGCTCAGCAGGCCCGTCTCTTGCCTTCGTGACTCAGCCAACGATGGCCATCAGCAATTGCGCCCACCCCCCTGACGGCTCCATTGTAAGCCAACCGCCCAGGTCATCTGGCAGGTAGAATCGGAAGCTCACAAGCCCCTCAGACCAAACATGCGGTAGGAGCACGCTATCTACTTGGCATCATGCTTGCCATGGCGCGGAAGCAGAAGATTCGACGAGGAAACCGGCCCAGGCATCGTTCTACGCCTGAGTTTCCCAGCCCCAGCGGACCTGGTGGCACCGGAACGGGAGACCCTGCTGGGCCCTTTGATCCCTTTCCGGTACGAGCACAGCCTACCCTCAAGTATCTGATACTTGCCGTTGACTAATTCTTTGCAAAGGTGAACCTGATCGTTGCCCCAGGTCCCAGAGACAACTACCTGTACTTCTACGCAGCAGAAGTCTCCCCAAACTTTCTCGACCAGGTCGAGTCGGAGCGTGTGCGCCCTTCAAGCGGGCAGCTCATTATTTACTATTACAAGCTTCCCCTCCACGACCCCACGGCCCTTGCCTGGCACCTGATGCTGTTGATAGAAGCCAACAGGGTGTAGGCTCATTGTGACCGCTGTATTACTCCCTCCGTGTAGGGTAGCCAGCCATTTCTCATAGTTACCAAAATTGAACATTTGCCATTGGTTCTGCAATACACTCGTCCGCCCAGGCCTCCATCTGCGGAGCTGTTCCATGCATGTAGCATAACCTGTTTGCACACCGGTCTTCTAACATGCGCTAAACACTTGGCTGCATGTGACTTGAGGACAATATCGCCGGGCCTTCCGCCGTCGGAGTTTCGGACTTTGGTAGTTGCGCCCGTCCTCCGTGAATCTAGTGTGTTTCCACGCAGTCATCTTTTCATCTTTTCCTTACTTTTCTGTTTTGGCCGGCGTAGACGTGCTGCAGGAGGTCGCATTCAGGCTGGCCAACGGATGAGACATTCTCCACCAGCCTCCCCAGTAGCCCGCCACAAGTCAGGTTGCGGCGTCGTGGTTGGACGGACGAGTTGTTTTTGCGGGATCCGCTCGGCTTGCTCCAAGAAGCATTTCTGAATTGAAATTGCAATTTGGACGCAGGCGGGTGTGACACGTATCGACGCAACACCGGCCCCTCGTCAAGCCTCTTGGTAATGTCCATGTGGATCATTCCCTGGTTGGCAATGTCATTGCAACCAACATCAAACTCACAATTCAGCTGCATATCTAGGCGCTAAGGATGAGACATGAGCCCAGACGGCCGCGTTCTGGTTGGGCCGGATAGATTTGAGGTTGACGAGGTGTCCACCATGCCTTTCTTCGATCTTATTCGATAGTTTCTTTTTCCCTGGGGCAGAATCCTCGCAAGATTGGGCTGCAGCGCTTGTCGTGATAACCAGAGTCTAGCTGCATGTGCATGTGTGTTGGGATCAATCAACCAATGGGCGACATGGGCTGTCCCTCCCCGTCTGGATCGTTGCAATTGGCTCCTGGACGAGTATATGGCAGGGAGTCTTGTTTTACCACTTGATTCCTCGAACAAGATGCGAAAATCCCGTTTCAACATGGCTCAGGATACGTAGTCGCAGTCAGCGGTTATAGGAGGCATCGGCCGACAACGCCTCTTGGTAGATGAGACTGAATTAAGCGTGGCTTGGCTTGGGGACCCCCGTCACTATGGCACTATCGTAAGGGTTGCCTGCACGTCCCAGAAACCGGCGTTATGCCATTGGCTCTTGCGCCCAGACTGGGTTTTGTCAGTTTTGACATCTCTAAGAGAAGGCACCCCGTCTCACTCTTCCACGGCCAGACCATGTACCATTATCTTCTGCCTCAGGAGTCGCCAGCGGGTACCAGCACATGTCTATGCACATGGTTGCAACAGGCTATTCTATAGGACGTGACTTAGGAGACCCATCTTCCCAGTTCGTCCTCTTACCTTCGCTCGGCACCTACTCACTGCCTGTGCCAAGATCGGCGCTCTGTTCGGACCAGAAGATAGCAGGATTGGCTCAGCGCCGAGATGGACCATATCACAACCTTTAACACCGGCCTGGGCTCTGGGCTCTGTGCTCTGTGGTCTTTGCTCGCTGGTCCAGAACCAAATCAGGCCTCCTGGTTGGACAAAGGCCCCATCTGAGCCCCCGTCGATATTTCTTAACGCCTGCAGTCAATTTAAGAACACAACATGGCGGTGGCGTATCAGAATACGCACTTGACGGTACACGGTAGCGTTCAACACTCAGGCTGCAGACTAGATGTGGCTTGGCGTCTTCTATTCGGGTCCATGGCTGGGCAGGATTTGCCATCGTAACTGATGGATGCCCAATTTCACTGTCCCTGGGCTTCTCTCAGGCAAGCTGCTGTATCTGGGCATGAGACAACAAGACCAGCGACCGCGACAATATGGCACGGGGCAGGAGGAGCCTGTCTCGACCGGTCTTGCTGACTTGAAAACCCCCCAACACAGTATGCTGCGATGGCGGCTGCATGAACACGGCGGCTGTGTCAGCCTGTCCGTGCCCAACACACACATTGGGAATTGCGTCGCGTAGTGGGTTTTGCCGAGTGCGCACACTCGACCCACGCTCCCCGCGGGGTGCTTGAGAACGCCCTCAGCCTGATTTCTTTTCGTCCTAATGACGCGAGGTGAGACCTGCCTGGCTGAGTGTTTCAAGTCCGCCACGATCCGCAAATTCTCGGCTATTGAGTTCTCTAATTCGATAGCGAGACTTTTCAATCTGCAAAAATCCGCCAATTACAGCTCGCCACAGCTAACACGAAAAAGACGAGATTTGCAGGATATTTCGATTTCAGACTAGCAAGGAAGAGCGTGCTCTTCTTGCATGCTTCTGCTTTGTGAGTATTTCTGGAAATCAGGTCCGCGGATTGCACCGCCTGCTGGCCCTCCACGCAAGGTCCTCCAAGCAAGGTCCTCCACGCAAGGCCCGTTCTCGACTTCCGGTTGAATAGAATTGAGATCAGATGTATTCAACGATTCGCCCGATTCCAAGGGGGGATCTGCAGGATTGCGGATCAGCGAGGTACTTCCAAGAAAAATAAGGACCATGGATGTGTACAAGAGTGTGTGTGGTGCTGGTGTGGTTCCACTAGTGTGCTTGGAGTTGGAGGGTCTTTGTTGCCAGGGTGTTCTGCGCGACGCCGAATACGACCACGAACAGCGTATTTCTGGGTTGATTGCAGGAATGCACAGTCGATGGCCTGTGAGCTTCCCAAAACGTTCTCACGAGACAGTGCTACGCCGAGAAAGCCGCCGATGTGCAGGAAACGGGCGGGTACCTCCCAGTGCTGGTGACGAGTTATGGCAATGGTGGATGGCCTGGGGGAAACAAGAACTGCAGCCCGCACCGTCTTCACCCAGCCTGCTGTGAGCCGGATGCAACCACGCATGTTGATGGGCACCAACAGCAGCGCCACCGCCGTTACTGATTGGGAGGTTGAGCTCTTGGTCCCCACTGGCCAAGTCTTTTGGGCATCAGCGGAATGCATTTCTCGCTTCCCGATTCGGGAGGAGCAGAGCGATGCGATGGCGAAGGCTGATGGCTGATGGGAGAGAAATGGATGTTGCAACAAAGTTGAGGGGGCGGTTCCAGGAGACCCCCGAAGCGGCGAATGAGCAGTCACTTTTTCGAACAGGTTGGGTGATGGACGGTGGCATTCGATGCGATTGGCAACGCCCCACACACCCCCCTCGCCCTGGTGCCCCTTGCTCGAGGGGTATCCCTGCCTGGTCAAGGTTCTCACGATGACTTTGACTGGAGCCTGACGGACCGTTCCGTGCTATGTTCAAGGAGTGGGGCTGTAGTGTTCTGGTGTCAGCCGCTATTCCAGAGAGGGGATAGTTGGATGCTGTTGGGTGCAGTTGGGTGCAGTTGGGTGCAGTTGGGTGCAGGACAGGGGGACGATGGTCATGTCTTGGAAGGGGTCGCACTGCAAAACACATCACAGTGTGACAGCCGGAAAAGATGTCGCCCATGCGAGCCACCAATTGTAGCCGCAGCGCGACAGATACCCTTGGCCCCCCGAACCCCCCAATCCCCCCAATCCCCCTCCCCCCATCCGTCGTCGCCGAAGCCCGTTTCCCCACCCATCGGGGACCCTAACTCAGCTACACGATACGCGAGACACTGCGCTTGCTCCCTCTTCCGTAGCTAGTAATTTTTTCAGCGCACGCCGCGAGGGTTTGCCAGGGCGGCCCGTTCCTACCACTATGTTCTAGCGGTCCGAAAATTATGGCGAAGAATTGCAAGAGCCGCGAAACAGTATCCCACAGTATATTTACCACGTTGGCCCCATTGCTAATGGAACCGTGAGCGGTGGCCAAGCCCCAGACCTGTCTCAGCCTAGCAGACGCGTTATTGACGCCTGTCTATGGGCGCTGCCCGGCCATCTCGACACATATTGGAGGAATGCAGCTGCGCGCGCAGCGATGCCTCCTGGTCCTCAACATCTCCTCATCATCCATGCCGTGCCAAGGTCGTGGCGGGCGCGTTGCCGGTCATTGCATGTGGCTGAGAGGTCTTGAGAGGTCACATTAAACTTGGCAAGATGAAACTGATATGTTTTCTTTGCCAGTCATGTCGCTGTCATACACACACCTCTCCTTGCCCGGTCTTCCCCTCCCGGCCTACTCTGGCTCCGAGACATCTGGCTCCGTTTTCTCTGTGTGAGAGGGGGACCTTCTCGAGGTGGTGCTCGAGGTGGTGCTCGATAGGTATGCGGCTGCACACAAGGGGGAAGCGTTGGCCGCAGGGAATCGAGTGGCGTTACAGCCGGGGAATAATGTGTGACATGCCGTTTCCGATGAATCCCGGCCTTGACCACTTGACGCTGTTGTTGTTGCTTCTGCAAAGTCCAAATGGAGTCCGGAACTAGTTGGGACCCATCACCAATAACGCGTGAGCCATGTACATGACAATCTTTGGACAGATCCCTAAACGTGGAGCGGAGACACTAGCATCGAGATGACGATGTCATGTATGTACCCATCCTAGGCCGGGATGAAGGGCAGGATTAAAACGGCGGTAGACACACCCCCCGGTCAACGTGAGCATGTATGGAAAAAATACACATCACATCTAGCAATTGCGTCTTTCCTCGTACCAGCACCAGCATTATGAGGCTGCCGAAGCTAAGCGAAGTTGCACATTTGGGGAGCACCGCGTATGCTGTTATGGCCGCGTGACCAGGTTTTCTTTTGCCCGTCCCGCCCATGTGTCATGGTGTCAATATGCTGCACCTCGTTTACCAAATGCGTAAGAGCATGTGCCAAAGGGCGAGACCATTGGTGAATAATATATTTGGTTTTTCTTCTCCTTCTTCTCCTTCTTCTCCTCCTCCTCCTCCTTCTTCTTCTTCTTTCGAATTGAGCCCCAGTCTATAATTACTTTTGCGCACAACAGGCTGAGACAGGAGACCAGCAGGACACCCGTCGTGTCCGTGTAATGGCGCCGGGTATCTGACTGTAGTCTGTACCAGGAGTAACTGCCCTGGAGATCCTCTGATGCAACCCTCTTTCCGCTGGGTGGTGCCACGCTTTGTGATCAATCGACATGTCTTGGAGGGTCGGTGTGTACAAAGCGGCACGATTGACTGTCCTCCGATAGGTAGGCTTATTGGCCTTTCCCCACCCACCCAGCGCGATGCTTAGAGTCGGTCAAGGGCAAAAACACCTGTGTGAGGGGCTGGTCGTTTTTTTCTTTTGCGCTCAACCAGAGACCAGCGAGGGCGTTGTGGGCGAGCAAATGCGACACACTTGACACCACTTTGCGGTCCGGGGCGCACCCTGTCCCGTCCAGACTTTCTGCTATACTGTCTGCCAGGCCGTCGACGACAAAGACGTCTCAGTCAGTCTCGGCATGCATGCGCACTATCTGCCTGGACTTTGCAACCCCCCCCCCCCCCCCCCCCCCCCCCCCCCCCCACCCCCCCCCCCGCCCCCCCCCCCACCCCCCCTCCCCCCCCCCCCACCCCCCCACAATACCCCACACGCCACCACCCGTCCGGCGCACGCCCGACGAGAGCTACTCACACGCGGCACAGGTCAGGACGCCGCGCCAGCGACTCTGCGGCTGCTCACGCCATCTGCTGGCGCCGAAGGACGCAGCGCTC
>JAHVYB010000066.1:106159-194054 GCA_020623695.1 Calonectria henricotiae | reverse complement strand
ACCCTGCCCACTGCGCGGGCGTCGCGTGGTCGCCCGCGCGCGTACGACGTACGCGTCTGCGGGTGCGTGGGCATGCCTCTTCCGCCACCGTGCTGTTCTGACTGGTGTCCGCGACGTGGGGCAGACATCATCTCCCCCTTCCACTATTTCCTACGAAGATAAACTCTTGTTCACAAACCCCCCCCCCCCCCCCCCCCCCCGGCCACCGACGGCAAACCGATAGTGTTCGGTCCCCACTTGTAGGGCGCCGTCTAGAACTTCTAGAACTACAGCGCAGCGCAACGCGTGGGCGGGCGGGCAGAAATAAACCTGGTTTCTGGAGTTTTCCGCGCGCGCGCGAGGGCCAAGTATTGGCAGGGGTTGTGATTCTGGCAGCCAACTCTGATGTTCGGCGCCATCTGCCATGGTGGGCCGTTTCTCACCCCCGGCCCAGAGTTACCGTGAGGCCGGGTCAACCAAGGCCGTTCTTGGTGAAGCGCGGGGTAGCTTGCAATCGTCGCCCATCTGGCTCCGCTAGCCACCCTCCCTGCCGTTGGTTTCCTCGTCCACACACGACCCCTGTCGTAACCGAATTGGTCATCTACATCATGCTGCTGCTGACATCCCTAGTAATAAAAACCACAACTGACAAGCGCGTATTTGCGCATTTTCACCTTGGGTGACAGGGAAAATGTCACCAAAAAAAAAGCTGATTTCAAAAGTGGACCGTCGTACCCACTAATGAAACCTATTGTTGATGGGCTGGCTGTCTCGGAGGTGTGACCAGAATCGGCCTTTTGCGTAGGGTCCCCGACAGCCCAACTGGCTAGCACCCACTACCAACTGCAGATCCCCTTGTTGGCGGTACAGGCCGCTCTCCCATTTGAGAGACTGTTTAAATTCCTGGGTGAAATGTGAATAGAGCTTCCGGTTATTGCAACCGATCCAAGGCCATGCAGCATGGAACTGGCCATGGCGCTCTGAGGCCTGGATATTTCAGGGGGGCTGCGTCGGGCTCTCTAGTACCAATAACACGGAGCATGAAAAGCGCAACCAATCAACTCGAGAGCCACGAGAAAATATCTTACTTCAACAGCGGGGATTATGACCCCCCGGAGACGAGGGCTTGAAAGAAGTCTAGCCATAATAATAATAACAATAATAATAATAATAATAAAAGCATACATACAGAAGCATCAAATTGGCGAGAAGATGCGAGTTGGTGATGGCAGTGGCTTCCTGTGGGTGGAGGGAGTGAGCAACTATCATTTGTGAGGCATAGGGAATCACACACACAACGAACATCAAGAACAAGCAAAAAAAGTGACCAGATGAAACCGTCGCCTTTTTTTTCTTTCGCATTGACTAGATTGGTACCGTGTTCCGTCTTGTTTGCTGTGCAAGAACAAGCAATGTACAAATTGTACCAAGTAGACAACAAAGACACACCCCCTTGACGCGCGTTTTTTGTTATTTGTTTATTTATTTTTTCACAATTCACGAGGCCACTACATAGGTCATCGGTCATGGGTCGATAACATGCGGCCCCGTGGAGAAAAAGAGAGGGGGGGGGGGCAAAAATGAGAGTCGACATGGGCTCTGTGGCGTTTGGCTCTCGCAGAGCTGGAACCTATGCATATGCAAGACAGGGAACCATTTCACATGTGCACGTCTCCACTGCCGGCCAGTCTGGCGTAAATGAGCAAAAGTAAAAACGGACATGGCCAAAAGGAGTGTATACAGGCCCGTCAGGTCTCGGCCTCGGCACGCTCGCCCTCACCGACGGCAGTTGAGAGTTGGGAGTTGGACTGAGCTGTGCTCTCCACCCTCGTATGCTGGTAACCTCCTTTGCAATGTTGCATCGGGACTTGCATAATTTGAGACGCTCAAGCTATGGCGGCATGGCTCAGCACAAGTCTCGACTGGCAATTCCGTGGGGGGATCAGGGTCAATCTGTGGGGGTTTAATTGGAAATCGGTGGGCTGGCTTCGATTCCACCCTCAACTTGTTGGTCCGCCTCGCCTGACCCGAATGATTTTGCAATCGAGCGTGGGCGATGCTCGCCACCGATTCATGCATGACTAGCGCAACCGGAGCTGACTCCCGGTTTGATCTGCCGCGACAGGGCACCCTTGCTTCCCCTGCTCTGCTCTGCTCTGCTCTGCTCTGCTCTGCTCTGCTCTGCTTTGAATCCGTGCTGGGGGGGTTGAGTGCTGTGGAGGGAGGTTCGGTTCATCCGGTCATTACGCAGTGCGTTTTATGAATTTGACCCCATCACGGAGTGTGCCGGCACCGGAAAGAGCCCCTGAGAATTGACCACGACATCTCATAAACCAAGGCACAAGGTTCTTTTGAGTTGCCCAATTTTCCAAAGGCGTTGTTCTGAGAACACCATATATTCACAAAGGAATGAAAAATGCAACCAAGGCCAAGTAAGCAGCCGAGGAAGCGTTTGGGCGAAACAAGGCGGCGATGCAGTCAGATCATTGCGGCCATCTGTTGAACATTATTGGAGCCAATCACTGCATGGCCGGTTCAGGTAGGCAGAAATGGCCGAGGCTGCGCACCTCTCATAAAGTTGGATAGAGGAAGAAGCAAATGCTCGACAAAGCATAAACCACCTCAGTACCAAACTACACCATTAAAACTTCCTCCCCCCTTCCCCCTCCCCCCTCCCTCCTCTCCCAGTCCCTTTGGAGCCCGCATGCCGCCATGGTCGCCATTTGGGATCTCTCTACAGAGGTCTTGAGCCAGATCTGTGGGTATTTGCTACCCTCCGGCGCCAGAAAGGGAGACGTGGCGTCATTCTCTCTTGTCAATAAGCGCTTTGCCTCTGTGGGCTACAAGTATCGGTTCGCAGTCGTCCATCTCGACATCACTTCCCCGGATGCACTTGCGAAAGAACTGAAAGAACTGGCTGTCCTACTCGGGTCAAACCATGGGCTCGTCCAAGAGTTGCGCATCACGGGTCAGATGGAGTCGAACCACTACCTTCGCATCAGAAACCGCACAACAGCAGCCCGAGATACATTCTCCCGTGTCGATGATGGCATTGAGCCATGCGCGTATGCCGACTATAGCACGGATGCTGATTATGTACCCAAGGCTCCAAGCTGCTTCCAGTCCAAGGTATTTTACCGCCGAAGAGGCGAGATGGGAGCGGCCATGAACGCGGCGTGGGAGCCGTTAGCCAATTTCATAGGCCATCTTGTCCGCCTCAAAAACTTGGTGTGGAGCTGCATCAACCGAATGCCTGTTTCAGTCTTGAAAGCATTGCACGAGGTTTCGCCAATCCCTCCTCGTCTTCATATGCAATCTTTGAATCTCAGGCTAGATCTCTTCAATGATAGACTTGACCCCAGCACGGCCATGTTGCTTCAGTCGCCATGTCTCTCCACCTTGATTATACATGTGATGCTGGAGGACTTATATAGCTCCTGGTACAATTCCCCTACATCCATGCTCGATCTTCAACACTCGGCGCCAAATCTGCGGTCGGTTTGCGTCTGGGGCTGGCCAGTTGGTGGGCGGGAACGGGTCCCCATCCACATGACCAATCGTCTCAACTCACAGGAGCCCAGTAACTTGTTAGCTAGAGTTCCTACCGGCCCATCCCTTGATACGCTGGTGGCGTTCTCAGATTCGACCATAGTAGGGTTGGGCGATCAACTTCGCGACTTGACTCTCACACAGCGAATCCCGATTGATTCCGTACTGAGGTTAGCTACAGCCGCCGTTCTCGGGCAGCTCCCGAGACTGAAGGCTCTGAGATTGAGGACAGAAATGTACTATGGCCCTGATGCAAAAAGCATGGGTTCCAATCTTGATTATAGTAGTATGGCCCGTGAGATTAAGGGTATAATTATGGATGAAGCAATATCACAGCTCCTGGATGGGTTGAAGCCACTGGAAACGTTGGAGCTTGTGGGTACACTCGGTGAGAAGTCACACTTTGCAGTAATATCTCGGCATGGCTCAACTCTGAAGCGTCTTCGTTTTCAGCCGGCCGAGCTAGTTGGCGTTGCATGGCCTGTCGGCTATTTCTCTGTGAGGGAGATACAGAGCATCGCTCTAGCCTGTCAACAGCTCGAGTCGCTGGATATTACATTATCCGAGCAGCTCTCGGAAACGGACAAGGTCGAGGCCATCGTGGAACTGCAGAAAATGCCCCAGCTGAGGCATGTCTGCTTGGATGTCTGTTTCAGCGAACTCAGTCCGCCACTGCAGCGATCAACAAGCTTCGAGGAAAGTTACGTGCACGAGGATACGCCTGGGGGGCGAGTCCCGGCTGGCTCTAGCATTCAATCCAAAGCCGCCGTGGCCATCTTCAAGGCGGCCAGCGGGGCTCAAGGGGCGATGCAAGACTTTCGGATTCATATCTGGGGCCATTGCCACCCCGTCCTGGGGGTCCGGGATGACATGAAACTACCGCATTGGGTAGGCTACACCTGGGTCTGCGACCGGGCATATGTTGGCGGCGACATATACTTTCAACAGATTGAAAAGAGAAAGCAGCCTCGCTACTGCATCGACTCTGAAATGGTAGAGCTCCTTCAGGCGGGGGTGATACGAAAACAATTAGTGGATACCTTTGCGAGAATTTCCAGCAGGGTTCAGGATAAGCTTCGCGGAGAAGACTGGGAGGACTGCTTTCGGGGTGAGGGTATCGAGTAAGTTGGGATTTGACTGGTTCGAGTTTCGGGCTGTCGTCTGGTTAGGCAAAGGGGCGTTGAAAGCTTCGCGGCATAATGACTGGCATGACAAAGAAGAAGCCAGCCCCCCCGCTTCCCAAAAAGAAGGGGCGGAAAAATGAAAAGCCAAAAAAAAAGACTGTTGTCTGAGAGTAATAGTTGAGATTGAATAAATTGAATTTGCTGTTCCATCAACTTACGTTGTCTTGGTGTCCAGCTTGACTTCGACATGCGTCCTTCCTTGTCTTGTGTTGGGAGCTCACCTTTGTCATCATGAAGGGAACAGCTCGCAGACCATTGTGATAGTTCCTTCACTGTATGCTTGTTTACATTATGTGTTATCGGAAGGAGAAGCCGGAATAACAAGATGAATGAATATCCAGCGCATTGCTGGAAATATCCTTGGATGCAGCTCTCCCCCTTCCCTCCCCTCCCATAGTTTGACCAGGCTACAGTTTGGTTGCGCAAGCCCGACAGCCTCATCAGGTGATCGGCACTTCAGTCCCAGCCTCGTCCACGATCGGCCACGAAATACCGGACCTCGCAGGCAAGTTTTTTCTGCTTCTCTGGTTCGCAACCCGCTAACAAAACCAAACGGGTTTGCAATAGTACATGGGCCATTACCCTTTTTTCTCGGCGCATTTTTCGGATCAAATAACAAAACTACAGCTTACGTCAGGATTAGGACCGATTTGCTCTAGTCACAGACAAGCTTAGCCTCCCACTACGGTCCGGGGCGGCGCGGAAACCTCATCCGCCAGGGAACCCGGACTCGCGACACCCCGGGCCCGGGCCTAGCCATAATGCGCCACATTAGCCCTGTCCATTATTCACGTGATCCAGTCTTAGCCATGGCTGGCCTGCCAGTGAGATTTTCTCGATTTGTTCTGGGAAGTAGTCACGTGGATAGTTGTAATTCTCATATTCAGTAACAAAGAAATGAAGAAATGAAGAAATAAAGACAAGGGTTTGTGCTGCATCAGGAGGTAGACTGCAGAGCCAACACCAAAGTGAATTGGCCCCAAAATTGGGTACTTGACACGCAGCAGCAGTGGCTAAGTTTTGATGGTGTTGGCAGAGAGTAGGCTAGGTAGTATGGGAACCCAGAAGAAAACATGGCCAAAATTTCTGACAACTTGTTGTGGTTGGGTTGTAATTGTTGTGTAATGTAAGAATAAATAAACAAGTCTATATTTTAACAAATAACGATCCATGAACTATCTCCAACGCTATCAAAGAAAAGGAGAGAAAGAAGCTGTCCGGGTATTCCGTTGACTGTCTAAAAACAAACATCCAGTCCCATTAATTAACTCCACAGGTGCCGGCAAATCCCTTGCCAACAAACCCGATATCCAACTGAGGCCGTTCCATCGTTGTAGCGGCAGGCTGATTGCCTCCCAAGTCAAATATGCTCAGGTGGTGCCATCATCGTTGTCACCATACTGAGTAACTATTGCTGACTTGCTTCCAAAACTCATCATCTTGGTGCGAGCGCGAAAATGTCTGACGGTACGGGGCTGTGTTGGCCGTCTTGTAGCGCTCCCACAATGCGCTTGCCCGTAGGGTCTCGTGATGATCGTTGGAGCGGCAAATTTCGTCGTCAATCGCAACATAGTCGCCGCCCGAGGCCTGGATTAGGTCAACGGCGTTGCTCGTTGACGTCGGCTGGTTGGATATATTCTTTTCTTTGGATTGGTTGCTCGGGCGCGTTGGCCAGGTTGACGAGAAGACTTGTGGTCGCGCGTCGCCCAGCGAGCCCATGGTCGAAGCTCGACTCGAAGGGGTCCTTGGTGCCGCCGTGTTGAAGATGCCCCTGGCGCCTGCGGCCTTGAGCCCGGCCGTCAGCTGGGAAGCGGAGCTCTGGGGTCGGCCGGCGCTAGACCCGGGGCGCCATTCGGCGGTGTTTGGCTGCTTGACAGTGGATGCCATTCCGTCAGAGCAGTTTTTTCGGGTTGTGGCATTCAGTGGACGCAGAGAACCCCATGGGGGAGGGGATGGTTTGCATTTTCAAACGCAAACGCGCATGACCGGGCAGCGATCGAGTCATAGATGGAAGATCGATTGACAGGAGCCGGAACAGCTGACGGGCTGCGAGCAATTTCCACTCGGGCGAATAGAGCAGAGTCGTGCGTGAGGCGCTTTCTTTTTTGGTGCTCAGCTCGCTGGTCATCATTACCCGCAGCGACAGTGCACAACACGCTGTCTCGCAGCATGACATCCCTGGTTGGGCTAACCTTGTTTTTGGGTTATGTATTTCCTTTGTATTTTTCCTTTTTGTTAACTATTTTTTTCTTCTTCTCGTATCCTGTGTTGTCTGCCTGTCTTCACGCATGCCGAGCCGTGATTCAAAAGTCTCTTTGTTTCGATCCCTCCCCCCTCTACTGGAGGATGGGATCAGTTTCAGACCGCCCTCTCTTGAATATGGAGGCTGAATTAGCTACAGAGTCGCAACCCTCCTCTAGGGCGCGGCACAGCGGAGAAGCAGCGGCAGCAGAAGGAGGAAGGGTGTGGGGCCGGTCCATGCATGGAAGCATATGATCAATCTGATCCGGAGGCATTTGGCGGTGGAGATGGCAGCGAACCTGGCACTGAGTAGACTAGGTAGGCCGGGTCGATTGGGCAGCCCAGTACTCGGGGCGTGTCTGACTCTGGCGGGTTTCAGTTGGCCCTCTCTCCCCACGCAAGCTGCTTGCAGCCCGTCGCGATGACTCGATCGACTCGCCATTCAGCGACTAACGCCCTCACCCCAAAGCCAAGGCACGGCGCCAGGAAGGGAAAGGGAGGGGCCCAAGGGGTGTCTGTCTCGCCATGCTATGGGACGAGGCAGGGAGCGGGAATGGGCCAGGTATCAGATCTTCCCGCCGCTTCCCTGTATGTTCTTTAAAAGCCAGAGACACTCTCAGAAGTTTGTCCGCGCCACTGACGCTCCGTGAAAGCAATAAGACTGTCCCATAATCATCCAGCCCCAGCACACCCCTCGACGCCGCTCGGCCAATAAAAACACCATGGCCAGCACCATGGCCAGTACCGCGTCGCTACACAGCTACATAGCGATGCAGCGGAATTTGGGAGCCCATGCGGGGAATAAGCCTGGCCTTGTCTGCGGCTTGCTGTATAAAGTTGCAAGTCCTGTGTGATTTTAATTCCTTTGTTTTGCGCCCTTTTCTCTTCTGCAGCTGCACCGCTTTTCAAATCAATCAATCCACTTGCAAGGAAAAAAAGGAAAAAAACCTTCACTCGCCTTCTCTCAGTGCCTACTCTCGCACATCAAATAGCATGTCTTATCCCAAGACCGGTGAACAACTTCGACTTTGGGAGATTGAGCAGAAATTGTTAATGCTTGGCAACCTCAAGTCCGTCTGCATCCAGCTTGAGAACCTGGGTGGCTCCGACCATGACAAGTACGAGACCTTGCTCCGCCTCCAGTTCCCTTCGACCCTGGGCACCTACCAGGAAATCACCGACGATGGCATCAAGGGCGCCATCCTGCGCCAGATAAAGTCGCAGCTCAGGACTGCCAGGAAGCTCAACTATACTCCGGTGGCCGTCTTGGAAGAGATGGCGACCAAGAACGACTGGCACTGCTTCAGTTGGAGCTCCCACGGCTATGACAAACACCTGGCCCAGCACGCAGCTGCAACCGCGTCCTCTACCGAGGCCATGAACCAGTACTCGCCCCAGTACGCACAGTACTCGCCGTATCAGTAGCCCCGTCGCTCCTCGGCAGAGGGGAGATCAGATGATAGGACACAACAGGCAGATTGAGTATAGGTAGTGGGTGAACCAAGCTTGTAGGCAAGGCGCTAGGGCGGAAGGGTTATGGATCAAAGCTACAGATGTATTTGTTATCAGAAAACCCCTAAAAATCAGCATGTCTTATCCAACATTGGGACCTCCCAGCCAACTCAACTGCTCCTTGGAAGCTTGTTCTCGCAGTGCGGTGGCCAGTGCAAGAAGTCCAGCGCAGTAAGTGCACTTCTGCTTAACGTTGCAGTCATGAGGTCCAATGGACCCAGACCCAGCAGCGTCTCCATTGGGTGTCGTTGTTGTTGTTTTTTACCCTCTTGTGTCATCGTTGTGCTGCTCGCGCAGATCATGATGCCTTCTTTGCGGCCTCATTGGTCGTGACCTTGGTGCCCATGTCCTGTCATCTCTGTTCAACAGCCCCCCCCCGCCCCCCCATCCTCCCCATTTCTCCGAGCCAATACAGAGAGGTCAGGACTCGGAGGCGGCAATATGCGGAGCTGGCTGGGAGCGGCTCTGGCATGGGCAGGGGTAGACAAATTCGTCAGCCGCCTGTCGCGAGGCCAAGGTAACGTGACTTTTGCAGAGTCCCGCCTTGCTTTGGCAGTTGTCAATACATATCAAGTCGTGTTGTGGTCAGGTTGTGGTCAGGTTGTGGTCAGGTTGCGGCCATGCTGTGATTATGCTGGACTGCAGTTGGCCTTTCTGTCCCCTTGGAGGCCATGGCATGGTGGGTGTTACTGGGATGCCCCCAGCTGGAGTGAAATGATCGGCTTCGAGGTTGCTGCGTTGGGCGTGCAATGGTGGGAGAATTGCTGGGAATCTCCCAAAAGACTCTCAAAGGACTCCATGACGCAAGTCATGCTCAGACCGTGTGCTTTTGCGGGGAGGCACCTAGTTAGAGCACTGCTTCCTTTATGTAACAGTTTTGAGTTTGACTTTGTGGAGTTGCGGATGCGATCTCGTCGAGCTAATGCCCCCAGCAACCCCTGCCATGTCCGGTTGGCGTTCGTTCCCGGCCACTAGCCTGGCCCACGATCCTGACCCACCACATCGTCGGGGTCAGTTTGCTAGTTAACTAGCTACTGCATTATTAAAATCTAATCACTTGGTTGGACTGCCATGGACTTGGTGCCATGCACGTACCTGAACTCCAACCTCGGGCCAAGATCAAATTATTTGGATTTCCAAGCACAAAAGAGACGCAAGATGCCAAGCCACCGAAAGTCCAAGCTTACTTTTATTCTCTGGACACCACATTAACCTAGTCACGTTCCTGCCAATGGCATGGCATCTGCTTACCTTCGGAAATGTTTCCAGCGGCTGTGTCATAGCCAATTATCCCCGCCATTAGATCCTGATAAAAACCGACCATTGCACTTTTTTTCTTTTTTTCTTTTTCATGTCAACGCCCTCTTATCGAACTCGCGTTAGTGAATATGCTGTTGAAAGGGGAAGGGAAACTTTACTGGCGCGAACAAACCAATAGCAGTTAGCCCAAGACCGTGGTTCGTCACGGCACTGTTTGCATCTGGCCGCACCGTGCGCGTCACTGCATGGACAATAGAGGAAAACTCAACCGGTGTGGGCGGGGCTAGGTTTCTTTGAAAAGGTACCATGATGGGATGGAAGAACTGGTTGACTGTAGTGGTTTCATCCTGGGAAACATTCTTGGTGTCCGTGCACTTTTCCACGTTGAACTGCCATTCTTCAGCCAAAGTTAGCTCGTAGTCAAACTGGGCAGGGTCGGGCAACATGGTCAATTTCAGTTTTGGGTTTGGCAACGCTGAGCGTGTCGAAAACCAATTGAAGCTGCATGCCATTGACCATGAGGTGCTCATTGAGGAGATGGTCAAGTTGGCTACAATGGGGTTAGCTTTGGATGCAGTAGCAGGGTCAAACGCGTCAAGCACACCTAAAACTCAATGTGAGGGCAGACTCGAGAATGATTTTTTCCATGTTAACAAAGTACATTATGGCGGAAACAGTTTCCGGCTGAAAAGGGAGACCGACTCCCTCCTGATAGAAGTTTGGCCACGCTTCAAGCATCAGCTGGACGGGCTTATGTAAGAGCCGTAAGCAACCGTTCCATGGGGCCTCGCGGGCCCCTGAGAAGCTGCGCGACTTCGTACCCCATTCTGCCATCGAGGTTAGCGTCTTCCAGGTACTGTGTCTGATCATCACATTCTAGAAGCGCTGCAAGGAGCCGCAACCGGTCATCAGTTTTGCCATTGGCCTCGCTGATTCGTGTTACGATTTTGGTAATCAAACGACTTACGAGGCAGAAGGGCATGGACTGGTCTCGTATCCTCTCGTCGTCACTGTTTTTAGACATGTTTTACGGAATTAGTAGTGCGGATTGAACGTTACGGGATTAGTGATGGGAAATGTGGGTGCGGATGTGATGAGGATGAAGAGGAAGGCCATACGGGAAATGAAAACTTGATGTATTTATTACAGCTTCACCAAAAATCGGCTGCTTTGAAGCTGTGGACTTGATTCAAAGACACATTTGCACGTGACTCCCCAATGTATGTACTCCCCGTATCCAACTGGCCCTTTTGGTTGATTTTGTTAAGGACTGATGGTTGTTGGTCGAGGAGGTGGCAAGCAAGTGTGTCTGTTGGAGAAATGGCATACAACCTTCGCCCTTCGCCCCTTTCGCCCCGGATTCTTGTTGGGCTTATCCTCTTCACTATTTTCATAACTGGAATTCCGTTCCACCTACAAATAATACCAAGGTGGATAGGCTAGGCATGACTGAAGTGGAGGGAAATGCATGATATGTTGGGTACAACATGGCGATTGTGCGGCGATGGGGTAGTAACATAGATGCATGGCAGGCAGGGCTCAGCTGAACTGCCGGCTTCTTGTCCCCATGTGCCATATGCCCCCTGCGCCAACTGGGCATCGGAAGATGTTGAGTTTACGGGGCATGGCATGGTAGAACATGCTTGCGTTTGCCAGCTGAATCTCACCAGGCTCAGCTTGGCATGATTGTACGTTGATAAATGCCCAAAAATGTCTGATCCACGTCGGACGGGAACGGATGAAGGACAGACTGCGCAGTCACCAAGGAGAGGGACTGGTGAACGTGTAAAGTATGTCTCATTCTAAATGGTGGTGATGGGCTGCTTTCCCTCCCAAGAGCATGTAACTGGGCCTTTCGGTGTCATGTTTGGCTGGGCGGATGTCACTACTGTTTCTGGGACCCAATCTATATGAGAAAACTCCGCAAAAAGTGAGGCGAGGAGGTAGTGTATCAAACTGAGGAAAAAAACAAGCATTACCATGACCATGACCATGGTCATGGCCATTGCTGTGAGCGCGAGCGTGAATGTATCCAACGACGCCACCTTTTCAACTTGTCATTGAAACCCCGACGCCCGCGTCCCAAAGCAGAAGTCCCTGTCGAGAAGCTGCATGCTGCCTTAAAAACAGACCATCCAGCGGCGATGGGGGCATGAGAAGGCAGTATGACAGGGAAATCTGACTCGTCACTGGTCGCGCAGGCTTGGCGGGGAGAGGACGGGAATAGGGCGGACAAAGGTTCTCTGTCGAAACACTCCGATTGTAGGCGACGCAACACAGCATATGCAGCGGGACTGATGGGAGGGAGTGGCAGATTGCACACAGAGCGGGGGTTCAAAAAGACGGACAGGTTTACACGGACTCCATGCAGCCAGCCTGCACGCCTACATCCAACATGCTCGCCGCCAAGCAGCTGCCCTCGGCCTGCGTGCGTGGTTGAGGAGATTTCAGTGGCAGAGCAGCTGGAACATGCAGTCTCTGATAGAAAGGCCAAGCCTGGTGGCCAGATCGGTTCTGATTCTGGCAGACCATGGATGGAGGGTCGCCCTGTTATTTTGTTTTACCTGATGACGCTAGGGGTTGTTGGGTTTAGATTGTAGCAAGCGTTGGCGCAGGTGTGAGAGAGAAGGACAGATGGGATGGAGGGGTATGTAGGGTATGTAGGGTCTGTCGATCAGCAGCTACCCTAGGTGAGCTTGCAATGTAATGGGCATGTACCTGTACATACACACTACACACCTACATAAAGCCCTGGAGGGGGTGGCCCGTGGGTGTGAGATTCCGGGTTCAATTCATTGCAGGGGCGCATGTTGAGGCGGGCTGCTCAGGCCGACTCCAGCGAGACATGGAGAGGTGCAGATTGACATGGCCATATGTGGGCCAGATACGGGCTACCCATGGGCTACCCATGGGCTAAACATGGGCTAGGCACGGCTAGACGTGGGGCCAAATAAGGCACCCAGTAGCGTCAACGCCTTAGCCGTTGCCCCACACGCTCCACTTGCACCAGTCGTCTCAACACACCATTGGCCGTGGCCTACACCATCTCATCAGCCATCCGTCCCCAGATGCGATATACATGTCGTCCATGATCCGTCCGTCCATCAGGTTGAATTGGCCCTGCCGCTCACATCTTATATCTTACATCTTGCAGCTTGCATCTTTAGAATTGTCCCTTTCTATCCCGCAGTCTCCCGCAGTCTCACCACAGTCTCACCAATTTCTATCCCTCATCATCCTCATCTCTTAGTCATTGTCCTTTTACCGCCACTACAAGCTTCTGGTTTTTCAATCATGGACCAACAAGAATTGCCTTGGCAACTGCTGCCTTGGGTGCCGCCTCAGCGACCAAGCCAACCACCACCTCAGCGACTACACCATCCGCTACAGCAGCCACCTCAGCAACGCCAACCACCACCTCAGCCACTACGCCAGCATCAGCAACCACCCCAGCCACTACAACAGCATCAGCCACTACACCAGCATCAGCAACTACCTCAGCCACTATATCAACCACCACCTCGACAACTACCCCAGACTGAGCCAAAATCATCACAACTGCCACAACCAACACCACAACCGCCGCCACAGAAGCACTCGTGGACATGGCTACCAACAGATGCACAAGCCCAGGCACAACTCCAAGCATCAGCCCAGGCACAGGCGCAACCACAGACACAGACACAGACACAGACACAGGCACAGGCACAGGCACAGGCACAGGCACAGGCACAAGCACAGGCACAGGTCCTGGCAGATGTACAGGCAATGCTTTCCCCCTCTCAATCTGGCCTTGACCCATGCATGTCAACTTTCAATCAGGGCATGTCAACTATTAACCCAGCCATACCAACTTCCAACGCAGGCACACCAACTTTCAACCAGGGCATGGCAACTCTCAACCAAAGCATGTCAACTCTCAACCCAACCATCTCAACTCTTAATCCATACCCATTTCTCCTCCAAAACACCTGCATTTTCCCATTGGGAAATCAAGACTGCGCCAACCTGCCTGCCGGCATGACTTGGCCCCTGGACCAAAGTTTTATCTGTCCAATTACCCCCGACGTGAACCAGAACCTTCCAAGTCCAGACGACACTGAAACCCCTCCCCCTCCGATCACCAAAGAAACTAACCCATCCCTGTGTACACCTGAAGATGTCTTGCGAATAGAACAGGCGACGAAAGACATGGGGAATAAGGAGACTGAATTTCTCAAAACTCTACAAGCTCATCTGCACAACAACAACAAGGCGGCACTCAATTGTGTTACGCAGGAAACCGCCTTGCCAACACCCCCTGGCTCCACAAGCATCACGGCCAAGGTCAAGACTTCGCCCTCACCTGGAAGCATCGTCAATGTCGGTGCCTCCCAACCTTCAAAGGCATTATCCCCTGACGTGCCGGCTGCTGTAATCGAATTCAAAGGCGATGATACCAACCGTCCCCATGAACACAGTCCTAGTGCGTCTACCACCACTGGTCGCGATGTAGCGGAGCCCCAGTTTGACTTCGACTTTGCTGCCGAGGGCCTGGACCCTGCGGGCGAAAAGTACACTCGCCCTGCGAGACCCTTCTGGTGCGGTTGGGGTGGCTGCCCGAGGAGCTATGCGACGTTGGATCAGCTGAAAAGTCACACTCAGGATACCGGGCACATGCTCCAGTTTGCCGGACAGGTCAAATGGAAGTGTCGGTCATGCCGCAATTATAGAAACAATGTCAGTGCATGTGAAACTCCTTTTATCGACCCTTAACTAACATCGTCTTTGCAGGCTCTTGGAAAAATGCCTGACCCCATCTGCAAGGCGACCACTCGTACCGGTGCGCACTGCTGCTACGAGGTTGATTGGCCCACCATAGATGTGATTGAGAGTACATCCTCCAAGCTGAGACCAAACTTCAGGAAGGATAGAACTTGGGGTAACGTAGCCTGCGCAAATCAGTGTCTTCGAGGATTGGGTTATGGTCCCAGTGTTGTTCTTGACTGTGAGCAACCCTTACCAGTGAGTTCCTTGCCCCTATAGCCACATGACAGTAAATTGAAAAACCTGAACACAGGAGCGAACAGCGCCAATAGATGCCTACACGGCGGGAAAAGCTATGCAATCCTTGGATCACGCCTCTCTGGAAAAGGCTCAAATCCGTCAGCATGCCCTGTTCGTTTCTTGATTCCTCGCTAACACGGGACCAGTTCCACTGATTGATAAATTCTTTCTGGATGCTTTTACTCACTGCCCTATTCTTACTAGGGATGCTATTTATAAGATTTTCGACTCCTGGATAGCCGCCAGAGAGAAGAAGAGCCCCGTCAGCAAGCGCGATACTTATTTGGTCCTGACAGTTTTGGCATGTGCAGAGCAGAACACAAATCTGACCCAGTCAAAGTCTTTTCAGTCAAAAGCAACAAGATTCCAAGACTCTAACGATTTTTCTATGACTCGCCTACAGGCGCATATGCTCCATTGCCTTTGGTTCAGGAGATGTGGCCAGTTGCAAGATAGTCTTGACATGCTGAAAAGGGCATACCGAGTCTCCCTGCGTCTCGGTTCGTGTTCATTGATTCTTTGCGGGTTTGAAATCATAATGACTGATTATTTCAAGGTATACACCAGGCAGATGGTGCCGAAAGCGGCACCCGGATGGAGCGCGAAACAGAGAGGTGGATTTGGTGGATCATGGTCTTCTGGGATTGGTGAGTCGGTTGCGGCTGATGGGAGTAACATTAACTGACAAGCATAATCCAGGGAGACGTCTCAGATCTTGGGGACACCCAAAATTATTGACACCGATAACTGTTTCGTGGAAGCCCCCTATGTGCCGCTTGACTATTCTCAACCCAATGACTCGTACTTGGTATGGGTAATCGATCTTCAACGGCGTATACGTGCCGGAGAAAATCGGTTGGCGACACATTCGGCGGCCGTGGTAGCTTGGGAAGAGCTTTTACCCTGTAAGCCCCGAGCTGATGTGACCAAGTTCGGCCCGCTATATCTTGAAGTCATCAAGCTGATGACGCTGGTCGCTCACCTGGGGCTTTACCCTGTGCGGTTTCACACGGGCGCGAGCTCCGACGATGCCGAGCGTTTGAACGATATTGTGAAAGCAGTGATTGCGCTCATCAAGCTGGTTAACACCCAAAAAGGACGAATGGACTGTCTTTTCCATCTCCTGTTTGCGTCAGCCTCAAAGTTGTACAACTGCGCCAGGTCGTGGGAGGAAGCACCCCGCGAGGGAGCATTCTTAACTATTCGCGATGCATATTCCTTACTGGTGGAAAGGCGCGAGAGTGACAACAGTGGTGAGGTGCGCTGGATGGTGCAATTGACACAATGCCTTGAGGAGATCATCAAACGGGGGCCAAAACCCCAGGATTCGAAGAAAAGAAAGGCTAAGGCCAGCCAACCCTCGGGCTACTCCCGACTTGCTAAAAGGCCAGCCAGGTGCAACAATGGGGCACTGAACCAACAACAGGATCAGGATAAATATCGGGCTCAGGCCCAAGCTCAGAATATGCTTCGGAAGCAGTCCCAAGGCCAACACCAAGTCACGGCTGAGCCCACCGTGAGCCCCGCGGAACTATTGGAAAAGTACACCCGACCCTGGATAGGGTGATGGGGGTGTAGATGGCGGGGAAGGGTCAGTGTTGGCTAGACCAACAATTTGGGTTATTCCACCAAGGCAAGGAGTTGTGAGTGGGTGAATGTGGGAATTATGAGAATTGAGCGGATTAAAGGAATGGAATGAGCGTGTCGCTAAAGAACGGGTATTTGTTGTATCCTCTTTGTATAAAGCTATTCCTCTGGCGAGAGGAAAACTGTGCATTGTGGCACAGAGGTACAACAAGGAATGTATGTACAATGAATGTTTCTCATACCCGCCGTGAATAGCAAAACATCTAGAGTTCTCCAGATTGGTTCATCTCCAAAGATCACAATGGATGGTCTGCATGAAGCTCGGAATGGGGCCACCAACGTCGTGTAGAATTTACCCGGCGTCGAGGTGTTTCCTCCCATGCTCTCTCTACTTGTTAACCTTTTCCGATCAATGAAAAAAAAAAATTGATGTTATAGCACACGGAAACTCTAATGTGTTTGTAGTATGACTATTTATTGCGGATGGAATCTTTCCCCAAAAAAAAAAAGGTACATGGAATACATAGACTATAACTAAGGGGACTGAGGTTCGAAGCATGACCAATCTCCAAAAATGTAACCAGGGGGCAGCTCATATGGAATGGAGCGATTATATAGCCACTGCTCAATCATGCTGACGGCATACTCGTCCTGGTGGGGGTGCGACATTGTAAACCTCCTGTCGACCCATTCATCGCCTCCCCGGAGGATGGGCAGTGGCTCACCAATGCGGCGGCACATGGAGAAGCCCGTCAGGTACGGTTCGCCTTGGTCATCGACGAGAATGTTTTCGGGACGGATGTCGTTGTGAACCCAGCCAATGGCATGCATGTGAGTGACTGCTGATTTGATAATGGTTATGAAGGCTTCTATGCTCATGGTGACGCCCTTGGCGAGGTAGTGGTTGAGGTCCAGGGGGAGCGTCTGTTGGACGATGCCGGTGATGTAGCCGTGGCGCACCTGGCAGCCGTGATACTGGACAATGTACGGGTGCGACTCGCGGCTGATTGCGTCCATGGCGCGGACCTGGTGCATCATCTCGCTGCTGATGATGCCAAGCATGCCGTATTCCTTGAGGATGATATACTTGTCTAGCAGCGAGCGGTTGACGATGGCATCGGGGGCCAGGGGATTCTGGGAAACCTTTAGTTGCTCAGGGTTCGCGACCGGCCACTTGGGAAAGAGGATTCGGCTAGAGACGTAGTTGAGGGAGGCGTTGAGCCGCCGGATGGTGATGTTGGCCTTGCGTTCCGGGATTTCGGCGACGAAGACGTCGTCGGATTTGTCGACATAGACGGCAAAGGTGCAGTGCAGCTTGGCCCCGTCCAAGGTGAACTCCTCTGACGACCAATACAGGTCCTTCCAGGCTTTGACCTGCGGTGCAACGATAGAAGTCATGGTGGTGGACATTTTTCGAAAGCGAGAACAAAGCACATGTATTGGAGGAAGTGAATGTTGGTTGGAGGGGGGAAATAGAGTAGGTTTCTCGTTGTGGGTAAGAATATAGGTATATGCATGTGTGTGCAGTGGGTTGGGAATCTGCCCTCCCCCCAGCTGGAAGTAGTGAGCAGTTTGGGTTTATCAATGATGCGAGAGCACGCAGGACAAAGCAAAAGTTGCATATTGGGTAGATTTACATCATGACCTGATGCCCTATGGCTAGAGGGTGGTGTGTTGGTTGTCTTCGTTGACTGGGCGCCTCGTTCAATACAATGCTGTGTGTCTCATGTAGCAGCCGCATTCTCCTTGAAGCACCAAGGCCGACGCAGTATCGGCATCCTGTGGGTGTGCTCAGCCGTGTCGTATATTTCAATGCGTCGGTAGTGGCCGCGTACATCCATAAATGCACATCCAGGGATCCAACGACGCTGGCATGTCTTTGCCAAAGGCTGGTACGGTACTATGCGGGATGACAGCCCGGCATCGTACCCTCCTCCTCATACGTCCCTCACACGTCCCTCACACGTCCCAGGCGGCGGCTAGTCGTGTATGTGCTTTTGCTTATCGTGACTGTATCAGCCACGGCAAGATCTGCGTGCGGGGACCAAAGCGGCCAAGGAGCGTGATGGCCCATGCATGTTGACAACCAAGGAAATGGAAAGTGCGGATAGTTGTTGGTGGTGCCACTGTGATATTGGAGTTTGGACCGGTGTGCAAAGGAAGAATGCGCTGCGACCTGAGTGCGAGGTTGGGTCCTATCGGAACCCCGGCGACTGCTTCCCCGGCGTGGTTGACAATTTATCGACGTGGATATATGGGCGAGCATAGTGACATTTGTTTCCTAAAATGTGCACCTATGGCGAGTTCAGGGGGTAGTGGGCTGGGGTGGTCCTGGGTTGGGGTGGTCCAGTGTTGTTGGCCCCCCCCCCCCCCCTCCTCTCTTGCGTTCAGCTGCTCCGAGCATATGCCATTGACCGGTGACTAGGTATGCATGTATAAGCGGGCGGCTATATGTCTCCTCTCCTTGCGAGTATGCGACGTCGTCTTGGATAAATGCCCGCCTCTTACTGGATTACCCATTGTCGCTGCATGTGCAGGCAACCCACTTACAGCGGTATAATGGGTGACATCTAGTTAGCTAGTAACTATTGGCCCCCCTCCCAAATGTCGCACCACCTTGTTTTTCTCGCTTGATCGCATTTTGTAGATAGGATTATAATAGGCCGAAAAGCCCCGACACTGACATTGACAGGCTTCGGCAGTTTGCCAATTGGAGGAGACCCAGGGATTTTGCGAAGCCATGGCTGGGGCTTGCAGCAATACACGGGGGAATTAAATCATGGGTTGCTTGGCTGCCGCGCCAATTGGCGACCCTAAGCTCGAGAATTGGGGTGCGGCCGACGGTTGGATTGTACCGCAGGTATCTCTGGCTAAACTGACCGAAATCGTTGTTTGCTGGCTGGAACCGTATCGCCAAGTCCTTCTCCCTAGACCGGTGTACAAGTTGTTGGTTGACATGGGTGTAACCTAGCTGCCCTTGCTTCCCAGATGCAGCTTTGTGCACCTTTGGCATTCTTCAGTTCCAAAACAAAAAAAAAGAAGTCCTATCCTAAGACTCTTGTGACATGGCTCATCCACAAATGTGGGCGATTATTTCCGATCAGTCTATCACACAGTGACATTGACTGAGAGAGCAAAAATAGTCCGAAACTAACTTGCTGAGCGTCCTTCTGGGTGTTTCAATACTTTGTTGCGCCTTCAAACACTTTACACGAAAATGCCACGGCCACACGTGACACACGATTCTAATCGGCCGATCCAAGCTCTGGGCTGGGCCAATTTCTAAGCAGGCCCAGGCTCGTCAACGGAGCTGTCAACCGTCACACTCTTCATTAAAAAAAATCACATAAAATGGCCGATTCAACGGATGCGCCCGTGGCGCCAGTCGCAGTGTTCAAGAAGAGGGGCGCAAAGGGCAAGGCGAACCTACGAAAGCGACCCGCGACACCGCCGCCCGCCGACGGCGACGACAGCGACTATTCCTCCTCCGAAGACGAGTCCGGGCAGCGCATCAAGCGACGCAAGAAGACCACCACCGTCGCCGCGTCATCCAAGGACAACGCAAAGTCCCGCGAGGAGCTTACGGCTACAGCCCATACTGCTGACCGCAGCGTCCCAATCACCAGCGTCAACGACGCCACAAAGCAGAGCAACTGGTACGACGAGGACTCGAAAGATTCTCTATCTGCAAAGAACCTCCTCGGCTCAACCCGGACGATCGAAAAGGGCGCTCAGCCAGACGGCACCTACAAGGGACTAGCGAACCGCGCGACCTATATCCAGAAGAACCCCGATGCCCCCAACCGCAACATTGGCCCCATCAAAGCGCCGACCAATATCCGCACAGTCACCGTCACCGACTACGCCCCCGACGTCTGCAAGCCATACAAGGACACTGGGTTCTGTGGATACGGAGACTCGTGCATCTACCTACATGACCGAGGCGACTTCAAGCGAGGGTGGCAGCTGGACCGCGAGTGGGAGAGCGTGACAAAGGGCAAGACAAACCTGGGCGGGACCGTCGTCGCGAGCGCAAATCGCAACCAGAGCGCGGCCAATGACGACGACGAAGACCAGGCGATGCTCGAAAAGATTCCCTTTGCCTGCATCATCTGCAAGGAGTCGTACAGGGAGCCCATTATGACCCGGTGCGGTCACTACTTTTGCGAGCCGTGTGCCCTGAAGCGCTACAGGAAGGATCCCACATGCGCGGCGTGCGGCGCGGGAACAAACGGCGTCTTCAACTCGGCCAAGAAGCTCAAGAAGCTCCTCGAGAGGAAGCGGGAGCGCGAGGCCGCCAAGAGGCAGGCGGCACTGGAGGCCGGAGAGGATGTGGATGAGGCCAAGGCGGGAGAAGAGGAGGAGTGATTTCGAACAGACTCACCCTGAAGTCTACATGTATACAACAACAGCAATCAGCCACACATTGTGAACGGGGTTCTGGAACGAAGCGGAAACCACAAAAAGGGGGACAATTAGAAGAATATATGATACCATGCTTTCGATTTGACATATTACAACCAGCCCAAACATTTGTCGTTCCCTCGTGACTTTGGCTGTCCCTTGCGCAGGGGTGGCATGACTTTGATCATGGACACGTGAATTGTGCTGGTCGCGGGATGACGTGCCTTTGGCCGCTGAAGAACAGTGAGGACAGGAAAAAAACAGTGGGCGATAACTTCGGCTCGCAGTCCACTGAGGAGCTGCCTGGCCAGTGGCCCATCCCAGGCGCCCGGCCAATGAGGAGTCCTAGTCACCCCACCAAAATGCCCACCTTGAAGAAAAGCCACCACCGCCTCCATGTGATGGCCCCTCCCCAGATCCCAAGGCCCCTCCAACAAAAGCTTCCCGCCTTTGCGACGTATCAGTCACCGTCCATTTTGGCCAGAACAAGACACTGGACCAGAACACCTGACCTGGGACTTGACTGCTGCGACTGCTTGAATCCCGATACCTTCCACTTTTGCCCCCCAAAAGCCATTTCCACCCTTTCATTCAACTTGGACTACTTTGCCATCGCTATTCGAACCCCGCATCGCCGTAGCGCAACACAAGGGAATAAGACGACAATCCAGCGACACCGCCATTCAAAAACATTTCTCCAGATATACGCCACTCGGAGGAACTCGAGGGCATCATAGCTGCCGCTGCCACATCGAAAATAACAACACCATCACGAAACCGCAAACGCACGAGCTAGCTAGCTGCACCCGTCGCCCGCGATGAACTACATCTACTCCACCGTCAACACCCTCCGGGACCGTTATACGCCCGTCTCCCACAAGTCGACATTCCGCCAGACCGGCCAGATCACCCCCGAGGAGTTCGTGGCCGCCGGTGACTACCTCGTCTACAAATTCCCGACCTGGTCCTGGGGCGACGCCGACTCCCCCGAGCGCCGGGTCAGCCATCTGCCCCCCGGCAAGCAGTTCCTCGTCACCCGCAACGTGCCCTGCCACCGCCGCCTCAACGACGACTTTGCGGGCGACGCCGGCCACGAGGAGGCTCTCGTACACGACGGCGATGACTTCAAGGGCGGCCCTGGTGGCGACGACGAGGACGGCTGGCTGAGGACAGGCGGGCTGGCGAGCTCGCAGCCCCTCAAGGTCAAGGAAGTTAGGACCGTGGATGACTCCGGCAACGTCGGTGACCGGGAGGTTGTTGAGGATGATGAGATCCCCGATATGGAGGATGAAGACGATGATGAGGCCATCATACGCGACTCTGGTGCCGACTCAAAGAACGGGTAAGATCCCAACTGTCGCCTCCCCCCCCCATGCTAACCAACTCATCATGACGCTAACGCTAATCCGCAGCGGTCGTCGAACATACACCCTGTACATCATGTATACTCCCTACTACCGTACCCCGCGACTGTACCTCTCGGGTTATCTCCCCGAAGGCCAGCCACTGCCGCCTCATGATATGATGGAGGACATCGTTGGTGACTACAAGGACAAGACAGTCACCCTCGAGGATTTCCCCTTCTTCGCCAATAACATCAAGATGGCCTCCGTGCACCCCTGCAAACACGCTTCCGTCATGAAGACTCTGCTTGACCGCGCCGACGCCGCCCTTCGCCTCCGAAGGGAGAAGCTTGGTGCCGCGGGCGGAAGTGGCTCCGCTGCCGCCGGGTCTACTCCCGCTGGTATGGAGGGTCTAGTCGACGAGATCGGCAAGCTGGACGTGAAAGGTGCACAGGAAGCTGCCGACAAGGATGAATGGGAGGAGGTCCAGGAGGGAGAGATTGACGACCACGAGGTTGCCATCCGAGTGGACCAGTATCTAGTAGTCTTCCTCAAGGTACATTCTTTGCCCCAACTAATTCTGAAAAGAAAAGAAAAGAAAAGAAAAAAGACCCCGCGTTTGCTAACAAAGTTGCTTGCAGTTCATGGCGAGCGTGACGCCGGGCATCGAGCACGACTTCACCATGGGTGTCTAATCAATCGGATGGGCTAGGAGCAGTGTGCCGGAAACCCTGGGCGTCAACGGTGTTCTTTTGAGTCTGATATTTTTGTTTCTCTGTTTGGGCGCCGATGGGTGTTATAGGACGTTTTTGTGCTCGGAAATAGTAGACTTTCTCCATTGTTGCATAATGAATGGAACGACGACAAGAGATGTGCAGCCATATCCGACGTCGGCGTCTCTCTAGATCCATCCTCGTTGCTTAATGTCGATTCATCGTAAGCATGTACATGTATGTATGCGGCCGTGACCTTGTTACCCCGGCTTCCCGGCAGTGCGAGATAGCCATTTGCCACCAACTCCGCGAGATCCAAGACATTTGACGCATCGAGTATGATCTAGCCCGCTTTGGTAGGGATTGACAACGTGGACAAGTATGCACAAATGGGCCTGTGGAAAGAAAAGGATGATTACACTTGGACAATAATGCTATTGATTTATTTGTAGGTCGACGAGGCTAATGCCCTTCTCTGGCCGTTACGACCTCTTCTCTCGAGTCCAAAACCAACTCCCAATTGCGTCGCCGCTGACAAAGTAAAATTCCGCTATGGAGGGGATGTAGCACTGACTATCCCCCGGGTATTTGATGTAATCCTCCGTAACTCTTGTATGTGAACCATTATTACCGTATTAACAGGTCCGGCTGTGTTCAATCACGCGAAAAGCTGTAAACCTTTTCGCCACCAAGTCAACTTAATCACCATGAAATAAGAACCTGCCTAAAACCGTTTCCCGTCCTACCAACACCGTAGTTGCGCCATCGTTATTGGTCTCGTGGACCGTGAACCCGTATCACCCGTCACTCCACCATCCACCCTAATAAGTCAAGGGACACGGTTAGAAGGGAGCGTCGTGATCATAAATGCGGATTCTCTTAAAGGATGTAGTTCCACTGGATAAGTGGAGTGAATAGAAAGGTTGATTCGCTTGCATCTCCAACTGAAGGCTATCTGGCCATGCTTTTTACATGGCGCCGAATGGGGCACCGAAATTGGATGTCGACTTCAACTTGAGAGGAATATCAGGCTCAGGGCCCTTGCGGCTTGGAGGCTCACATGCGTCATCCTCTGCAGCCACATGCGCATCGCTGGGTCCATCTACACCTACTGGGTTTGTCGGGATGCCGGTGCAGGGCGTCTGTTCTGGAGTGCCCAGCTCCTCAGCTGCAGGAATGTTGTCGGCGTCGTCCAGCGGGGTCTGCACAACAGCTGGGAGAGCATTCTCGCCGAGGCTAATTGGCTCGAGTTTCTTGTTGACCGCTTCCCAGAAAATCTCGTCATAGGCGGGGATGTTCTTGATCATCAAAGGCCCCTTGAGTGGTGCGTCATCTGTGGGGTCCAGCATAGGCTCCGGGTCATCTTCAAATGCCTCACCTTGGTCAAGCTTGCAGGCAGAGGCGGCTCCGTCAAGCCCAGCCGGCTCCTCGAGGCGAATTGGCGCTGCCGCTGCGGTCATTTCAGCTGTTGGGGTGGCGCCCTCACTTGGGCCAACCGTGGAACACGTCTCGGTCGCAGCGACGGTGGAGAAAAGGGAGAGCGAGTGGTTGGGCGTGTGGCCGGCGTGCATCGTCAGCCGCTTGTTCTCCCCGGCGGCGAGAGCTTGCAGTGTGTGCTGCTTGGATGGTGCTGCGCTGGGAACTGACCAGAACTTTCGGCTCAGTTCAGTGTAGTGAGCCGCATCAGAAGGAGGGGTTGAGGTTGCTGGGGATGGAGGATTTTCGGGGTAGTCTCCACCAACTGAAAAGGTGGATCTGCGGACTGCGGTGGCCTTGATGGGGATGCCCTCCAAGTTGGGGTCAATTTCCTGTACGTCGATGATGGGAATAGGCTTGGCGGAATCGTCCGAAGGAGAGGAGAGAAAGTCCTTTGAAATTGAGTTCTCGGGCTGTGTCCTGGGGTCTAGGGGGAGGAAAGAGGAGGGTTCAGTCAGTGTAGTGGTGGGGGACACACGGGAGCTGCCAGAGGCGCGAAAGTGAGGTCGACGAGATGCACCGTCCAGGCCTGGGGGTAGGGAGGCAGCATCAGCTGTAGAAGAGGGGTGCAGCGCCGACGGAGCATGGGATCGTGACGTCAAGTGGCTTGCAGCGGCGGAAAAGAATGAACTTTCCATGGACATGTCACCGCTTCCGCCACGCTGGCTGCCCATGGGCGACACAACACCGGTGACCTGGATGCTCTGAGAAGTAATGGACTTGAGAGTCGAGTTCTCGCCCTCGAGCCGGTGAAGACGCTCTTTTAGAGCACCGATTTCCTGCAACATCGATATCTTTTCCACCTCCCAAGCCTCACGTTCGTCATCCATGATGGCACGCTCTTCTTGATAGACTTCTTCGGCACGACGACGGTTCGCCTCGAGATAATTGCGTTCGGCTTCCCAGGCCTCGCGGATGAGCTTGTTCTGCTGGACCAGGCGCTGGACCATGTATATCGAAGTCTGCTGGGTGGGAGGAGCGGCGTCGGCCGAGACTGACCTCGAGAGGGAGGCGCCGATGAGGTACTGTGGGATGCCCGAGGTGCGAGACGCGGAGGAGGGAGGATAAGCTTGGTCAGGAGATGAGAGATGACCTCGTTGTGTGGGAGAGAGGTTGCCAGGCTTCGAGTGGCTTGACGAATCGATGTGGAGATGTGTTGAAGGCAATGTCTTGGAAGCAGATTGCGCGGCGCGCAGAGAGGAAAGAGAGAGAGGGACGGGTTCGGCAGGAGGAGGGATCGGAAAGGAGCTAGCAGGCGGGATGTGGCCTGGGAGTGGAAGTGATTGTTGGTGATTCGCGTATGGAGGCAGGTATGACGAATTGTTGGAGGGAGGAAACGAAGAGGAAGGCGTGGCGGTAGATGAGATCGCCTGGTACGGGAAGGAGAGAGTCATGTCCTTGTCCAATGCGCCGGTGGGCAGGAAGGCTTCCGATGACAAGCTGGCCGCCATGATGCCGACCGGTGGGAACGAGACGCTTTAAGGGGACTGTAGGCGAGGGGCGGGACGAGAGCAGAGACAGGGAACTATCGAGAAGACATGGGATGGGCGCGCAGTGTCGGCGGATGTTTGTTTATTCGCAGTCGTTTGTCGAGGAAGTCTGCAGTCGACCGGTGGTAGTCCCCCTCGCCGTGGGGGTTGGCAGGCGCGGGCAGGTCAGACAGGGTCAAGCGATCGGGATGTCGATTGGGCAATGACGATGCGCGCACGGCAGCTGCGGCGGGATCTCGTCTGAGGCGTAGACTTAGTCGCGCGGTGCCAGAGTCAAGAGGCTGTGCAGGATGTCCCGGGAGGGCAAGACGGGTGTTGACGTTTGAGGTATGACGCAAATGGGTCCCGCCGCAGAGGCAAGGAACAGGACAGCACACGGGGGCGAGGGAGGGAGTTAGGGACCAGCTACCAGCGACCAGCGGCAGGGGATGCGATCCAAAAGGGTTCAGGGTCTTGTGACAGTGTTTGTCAAGGCAACTGTGAGTGAAGGGAGACGAGAATAAATTGCAGATGAATGAATGGATTTTAGGCTTGTGCGAGGTAGATTGGGGGAAAGACGGTGACGACCCCAGTTGATTTGACTCCTGTCGTGGAACAAGCCGAAACGGTTTGCCCGACACGGCGGCTGGCGGGTATGTAGCGGTGGGCAGGAGAGCCTAAAACGCTACCAAAGGTGCCGCGTGCCCAAGCAGAAAAAAAAAAAGAGGGGAGTGTCAATGTGCTGGCGCCAGTTCGCGCAGTGGACTTTATCAACGAAACGGATCTAGGTGCCCCCAGCAGCAGGCCGGTAATAAGAACCGGGCTAGTGCTCAATAGACCCTATTCTCGTGGCTTGGTTATGCTAGAGTGGGTGCGTCTTGCAAGCTGTTATTTTAGTGGGCACGTCGCTGGAGGGGTTGATCGTGGCGGGGGATCGCTTAGGGGGCCCCAGGGGAGAATCCCATGGCACATCGCATCGCCATCAGGGATACGTCCATCCGGAGGGGCGGGCGGCAGACACAGCACAGGGCCAGCAAACACACACAGGGACCACTATGGCTACGACGACAATGAAGCACCCCAGCCAGCACCCCAGCCAGCAGATTCATCCTGACCTGGGAGGGTGCATTGTTTGGGCGATTCATAGCGTTAGTCCACCTCTAGAAAGCCGAGATTATTTTATTGCTTGCGCTGGTTGAGAGAAGAACGGCGGCTTGTTTTTTGTTTGCGTTGACACCTTGCTCCAGCTCCCGCGGCTCTGCTCGGCTCGTCTTATGGAATGTAAATCGGAACAGGCGGCTAGGCCCGTTCGGCTCCGCTACGCGCTGCCCGCTGCCGATGGCTCACGCAAACTTGTGATTCCGGCGAGACAAGGAGATTTGGTTTTGGGATCCGCGCGAAATTCACCCGCCTCGGCAGAATTGACATGGCTTCCATTGGACCGTCGTGACCGTGTGCGAAGCATCCCGTGAGACGAAACCATTTATAATTCAATCGAGTCCATCTCTGTGAGCACGAGCCAGGTCTGTTGCCGCGGCCAGCTTCGTGTCAGTCATTGCCTCCCGCGTCTAGGGAGAAGCCGGGCGGATGGGACGGACCCAGGACCTGCTGGTCCGCATTAGGCGGCGACGATGTCAACAATCAATGCCGTGATGCTGGTGCATGAATAGAAGACGGCGGTATTACCTCGGGCACTCACATTCACTGACTCTTGGGCGGAAACCCAAAAAAACCCAAAAAAAAACCCAAGGCAGGGGTCGTAAATGGTCGGTGAAGTGTTCGGCCTCTAGATTTTGTACACGACAGCACACCTGGCGCTGGTGGCCTGGCACATGAAATCACTTCAAATCGATCTGCCTGCAGCCGTGTGGCCTCCGTCTCTCCCATGGTATTTTGCCGACATTGCCCATTGCTCAGTGGACTTGGGCGTGAGGTGTAGGTTTCCCCTCTTGTCACCGTCTCATCGCTTGATCTGACATGTTGCTCATCGAGTTATTGGGTCAACCAACGCCTTTTCTTTGACCAAATACTGCGTCTTTGACTTGCAATACCTCGTCACCTTGCAAGCTTACCCACCGCCTCGTCTCGGTGTGCTCAACCACGTAGCATCCCCTCCCCCGCTAACAGAAAACTGCCACTGCAAGGGCAACATCGTCTCCAGCCAGTCGGGTCGCCAGGCGCCATTCATGCTCGCCTTGATTGGGCCGCTAGCTTGTGAATGCTTCCATTCTGGTCGCCGCCCCTCCCCCCTTTGGCCGCCGCTATCGACGCTCAGGCACAGACAACATGCGTGCGCAACCCATGTCGCCCACGGCGACCCAGCTACGCCCATGTACCCGTCGGCCCGGCACACCCACAAACGCAAACACACAAATACACCCACAGACCACACTTCAGCTGTGTTTGCCTGTGTGTGTGTGTGCAGCTATAAGCATGTGAAAGACGCAGTATGCACCCAGTTTATTTTTTTCTTGTTCCCCGTCAACTCTACGTGATAACACGTGTACTCAACAAGTCGTCAGCCGCCCGCTCGTTGATGCTAATACGCCCTTGTCGTCCGGAATGTGGTGGGATGCGCCTCGCCTGTTTTGGACATCTGTGAACATCCTTCGACTTTATTCATGTGCCTGAAAAGACAGACAGCCGTGACGCATGTGAATGAATGCCCGCAATGAACACGAGTGTCTGTTCTCTGCGAGTTGATTCTGCAGTGCTTTTCGCCCGCAAACCCATGTGCGTATGTATGTACGTACGTATATCGCGTAATACGAGAGAGACGTAGACTATCTCGCTCTCGCTCCAACTCACGGCGAGACGCCGAAGCCAGTATTCGGAGTAAACACCCCGCCCCAGTCCGGGCCCCGGCATCTGTTCTCCACCAACTTCGCCGTACTTCAAGCACATCTCGGCTTTGCATCAGGGTTTTACATCAGTTTCACCTCAATGTTTGCTTCAGCATGGATTGTGATTTGGAATAAATAAAAAGTTTTAATTGGAGACCATCCTGTCCCGGAAAAGCTTGGCCCCTCGCTCAAAGAATCGTACCCAGTGGTTTTGGTTTACACCGCTTTGTCCCAACACAATGTCCAAATCTTGGGTAATGATTCCAACAAGACGTATCAGCACAAGTATCTCGCGCTCCCGATGCCTTGTGACAAGACCAATCGTAGGATCTGCCGTCAAGTGCGTGGTACCATGAATGGTCGGGCATCAAATCCCCTGATCCATCGGCATATAGCCCGCAGTAAATGTTTCTCCTGTACGACGTCTTGAGACATCGAGATCCTGATCCTGACCCTGAGCCCGGCACATCTAGACCACATTGGTCTATCTCTATCTCCGAATGCACAAGCGCCGCCACCAAAACATCACGGCCTGGCTGACCATGGGCAATATGACATGCGCGCTTTGGCGACGTTGGATGCTTTATGGTAGGACTTGACGACTTTGTTCCCTTGTCAGTATCACCAAGACAATCGTGCCAGGCAGTACCAAAGCACGCTGCTTCTGGAACGTGTCCAGGATACGCCTCTGGGGCCATGAAACGAGCAGCATTGTGCCGGTACGTCTTGATCACATCCCCCATCTCTGATGCTTGAATCCGACCTGTCTTGTCGTCGTAGCTAGAGAATCTCGAGTGGCCCGTGTGTGGGTTCCAAGACAGAGTTAGCACCATCCCAACCAAGTGCTCCCTGTATAGCTTTGCTCGTGGCCAGGTATCTTCCTTGCATCCAAGAGCATGGCTCTGGTGTTTGCACAACTTGATGGTGGCTTCTTTTTCCTTGCCGGGCTCACTCTCTTGCTGTGCCCAGGATTCAATATCCGCCCACGTAATGAATTCGTGGTCGCAGAGTCGAACATGTCCCTCTCGGGCAATACAGATGCGCTCGTCCCCTTGCTTCCGTACTTGCTGTGAGGAAAACATTGTGCTTGGGTGAGTTGACTTGCAACCAGAACAATCGAGATAGCCAGAGCTTAACCCAGGAGCGCTAAACTTGCATGGTATCCCACCGCCGCCCATCAGCGCTTGTCTATCCTCGTCTCCCTTTTGGCACGAGTTGCAAAGCCGAGAATTGCGTAGGCAAGCCCATGATCTCCTTTTGAGATGATAACTTTCAGGATGGGATGATATGCGTGCAAAGTACTCTTCTCTTGGGAACATTCTGCAGCCCATAAATGCCCCGTCGCATATTTCGCATTCATGGTATGTAGAGAAAACATGGTTTCGAAATTCTTTGTCCCCGGCCAGTTGCCGAAAACGCCGCGAAACTTGCCGGACGAAGAAGAACCAGACGGCATCTTCCGATACAAATCGTACAACCATGAGCAATACATCGTTTGGCAGTCGGTAGATGTTATTCTTTTCAGAATTTTGCAGAGGCATGACCCCACGCAGCATGGCTTCGTTGGGGCGCGGATCAATTTTCCGCAGAGCTTCATACATCTCTGCTTTGCAGTCGTTTGAGCCTTTATTCGGGTCGTCTATCGTATTTGACATTTCCAGATCATGAAACAAAACAACAGAGATTTCGCTGTCCAATGCTACATTCATGGCTTCAGGGCCAATCGGTGCACTCTTGGAACCATTTTGGATGCCTCCTGAAGCAGCCGGTGTTGTTGGGTTGCTGATGTCGTTCATTTTTTGTAAACCCGTCCCAGATACCGGAATAGATTAATTTGCTAGAAGTTTGGCAAGACTGAGCCCTTGGGAAATTTTCCGATCCTGTCCAATGTGACGTTTTCTGGCCATCAAAATGAATTGAGCTCGAAACCCTTGCGGGTGCAAGGCCTATTCATATCCCAAAGGCCAGAAAGACACCAGCTGAAGTCAAGGTTAGCATTTTGTTCAGAAATACAAAAGCATCCATCCCTATTAAACCTCAAATTTGCTCCATGAAGCAAGTATAATAAAATTATACCGACGAAGCCGGTCACGAGAGGAAGTCTATGCTGGCAGCCCAGCACCGAGAGATCTTCGACAGACAGGGACTGAATGAAGATATGAAAAGGAAACCCAAGCTAGGTAGCTGGTAAATACGCCGTGGTCCTATACACGCATATTCCAGTGCTCGAAGGTACGCACGTCTACCAAGACGACAAGATGACACCAAAGGCGATACTATGGTTGGCAGGAGTGAGCAATCGACATCATGGTTAAGTATCAATCGTGTCAAGGACGCCTTTTCCCCAAGATATGTCTAGGTTAATCACGAGAAAATGCTTTTGAGAGGTGCAGTTCGAATATATCGCGCGTCACTTTTTGCGCGATATTCCTCATGCTTCGCTCGCACTTGGCAGAGAAGGCGAAGGTTTGTGCCCCATCCGCGGTGAGGATATTTCTCGCCACCATATAAGGTATCTAGGTTCCTTGATGCAGAAGTGAGAATCATCAGCCGGAACATGAACAAAGGCAACCGCCCGCGTGTTCGAAAGAGCCTTTTAGTATCCCATGTGTGAGAAGATGTCTTGGGTGCTCGGGATCGTATGTGAGTATCAATTCATGAAGAAGCAACGGAAAAGCCATTGTGTACTGATACTGTGATAAATGGGGCGACAAGCTGTTTGGATGGTGAGAATTGCAATTTACTCACTGGCTGCATGATCTTTTCGCATTAGCTTTGCCTACCCCTCTTCCGGTCAATATGTTTCGCCAAAGATGCACTCAAAAAAGTTCTGTTCCCCTCTCGTCCCAGTACTGGTGATGAATTCTTATGGACAAAAGCTCGGCACAATGATGATGTTAAACCTAGGCACAGCTCGCACGTTGCCATAGGTAGGGGACAGAAGCTGACAAGTGGCTGCACTTGTATATTATGTAATGCAAACGCGTATATCCTGCCAGAAAGAAGGATGTGGGTGGCCCTTACTTGCCTCTGTGCAAGGTTAGGATGCAGGTGCCTCATTCACGGCAATGGGCCGGAAAGTTGTTGACACAAGTGGCTGTCCAGTAGATCCAATGAACTCGTATCAATCTTCATACAGCCTCTAACCTAGGTAGGTTCGCGACGAGCATAGCCAGTTGATGTTTCTAGCAGCTTGAGGCGAGAAAAATAAATGTCAATTGGTCTTGTTCCCCTCCCCTCTTCTCCTTTAATCGTAATCTTCTCGTCTCGTTAAATAGTCATCATCTTGTCTTTTTTAAGTCTCCCTCTTCTATTCATCTAGTCTTCGCCTTTTTCTTCCGGTCAATTCATCCTCTTAATCTCCAATTCACACATCCGTACAAATCACCATGCTCCCTGTCAGGCCCGAAACTTTTCAGTCAACCCGGCGACTAGTAACCGACAGAGCCCTCCCTGCACCTGCCTACAGCCAGCCCAACTCTACCCCGCCGGCTCCAGCTCATCCTTACGACTATGATCTCGAGTACCAAAGGCGTCGAATTGAGCGGCGAACGGACCTGTGGATAGAACAGCAGGCATCGTTGCCTCAGAGCCAGTTCCGCGCTGAAAAGGAGGAAATGATTGACCTGGTGTTGAAGTCCCACCAGAATCAAACCCCAATGTTTTCTCCAAGCGACCGCTCGGGCTTCCATCGAAACATCCACAACCTTTCCGAGAGCCACTGGAAGGTCCAGGGCATCTGGAACGAAAACTGGTCACGCCGTGATGCAGACACGTGGAAATGGAAGTCCGAGGAGGATCCCCTGGCTGGGGCCGAGTCCAGCTCAAGGCCTGGGAATTCCGTCCCACGGCTGCGTGTAACAGCCGACAACGTGGACAGGTCACGTCCGTTCCATCAGTTCATCCATCAAATGGTTGAAGAATTCAGATTTATTGAAGATGGAACGACCGGTCCCACCAATACCTCCCCTACCGACATTGGTTCCGCAGCGTACGAAAAGGTAAGGAACCGGTGGACCAAGAGGGGAATCTGGTACTGGAGATGGGGTGTGTTCCCTGGTACAACCTGGAAGCACGAAATACCCACCGAAGAGCTACTAAAGGAAGACTTTGGGCATCACGGTGGTTCTCATGGGACGGGACAAGGGCCTCCACAGGCCACATTCGAACCAAGCCACAACACTTTCAGCAACCGGAACGCATCTGAGCAACAGTCACCCGCAAGTACTCTTTCAAGTAACATGGATGGTGACGAATATGGACTCGTAGGAGGGTCTACGACGGGGCCCAAATTCCAGCAACTACCTACTGGACCATACCACAACGCATGGTCCGGTAGGCTGGGAATCGCCTGGAAAGAACCACCGTTGGCCAAGGATTCTTCTCCCGGCAATCCTTGGCCTGCCCTGAGCTCTAAAATTGGCAGTGGAGCCAGCCAGAGCGTCCCTCCACCTTCAACACTGCAGCCACGGTCCCGAGCTGGGAGGATTGTACGCAACGAGGGCGGTAGGGCACGAGTTCCGCGGACGAGGCCTGCCCCTCTTGGTCCAGTCTACCCCATGAGAGTTCCCAAGCTGGTTGGACTCGACAATGCTCCCAAGGGACTCTCCCATCGACGGCAACCTGCTCCAATACCGTCTCTAGGAATGATGCAGGAGACACAGCTCCGAGCGACCAAGCAACATTCTGGCACCACTGCTGTGAGAAATGTTTCTCAGTCATGATTCAGTGGGGGGGGGCATCTTGGCCAGATTCTTGCATGATCAACGAGTGAATGAGAGTCGGGGGAATTAAATTCGGCGTGTGGGAAGATGGGGCGAACGGGGTGGGTTATTCTCTTGTCTTTTTTGCCTTTTGTTTTCCTTCACTACCTCTCCTGAACTCGGGGAAGGTGACCTGGATATTGGGCCAGTCAGGTTTGCGATGGTATTCTTCAACAGATTACCCGTGCTCTCGGAGGTGTTTTGTTTAGATTAGGATTGTCCATTGGATCAGTGGGAGGAGTAAGGACCATTACCGCGGCAGTTTGGGAATCATAGTTGTTGAATTGGATTCATTTGGAGCAATGGTCATGAAGTCCGCCTTTTTCTACAATTGACCACGTAGATCCGAGTTCCCCAGACGCGATCCTTTGTCTTTGGACGACGATCTGCTAATCAGCAGAATGACTTGCATGTTGGTGCCTTTTAAATACTCGAGGCCATTCCGAGGCTGATCTTGAGGACCCTTGGGCTCTAGTGAAAATGGTTTTGGCCGGTGGGGAGAATATTTGTCGTTCGTTTTCTACTTAGGAACTGGACAAGAAATAAATTGAACATCTGTCATTACTAAGTTGTATATAATCGTCGTGAAAATCTCGACTCATGCCGTCGATCGTTCAGAGTGTCTGCCGATTCTTTCGTAGGCCTCCGTTAGAGTATTCGTCGCCCAGACGCGTGGTTCCGTACTCGTGCACGGTACGTAGTGTGCGCAAAGTAATAAAAAAAATCCATCACGAAAAGAAGAAGAAACGACCAGTTTCGCCAAGTATACGAATAGATTGGAGCATGACGTTGAACCGAATGGGGGAAACAAGAAGAAGACAATAACCGTGGAGACCAAAGCTCTTACAGATTGTCATACGATGTATTTAATTTAAATGGACAGGAAGGTAGACGACTCTGCAGCTTGGCCAGCCAGAAATATTATAGCCCTTGGCCAATTTCACCCGGGTGAAATGTGACACAAGGGACATCGAGCGTTTGTTTGCCTTTGTCTCGGCAACATGTATTGTATTCGGTCGTCAAATCGCGCCCGAGGGGTCGGTCGGTCGGTCGGTCGGTCGGTCGATTCGTTTTTCTGCATCGTACGCGCAAACGGTCGGTGTAATTGGCAGGGTGCTCAAGAAATCCGATTGTCAAGCTCCCCTGAACGCTACCCCAGGCCGGCGGCCAGGATTTCTGTACAAGAAAAAACAAAAATCGCCCTAAATTTAGCCCGTAGACTACAGCAGCGGGCGACATCGTCGATCGGTGGTTTGTTGTTAGTGGGGGTTCGCAGGGGGACTTGTCGGGAGCACCCGTGGTGGGTGGTGGTGGTGGTTGCCGCCTTTGGCTGCAGTAGTTAGTTAACGAAGCGTGGACGGAGCTTGAAATAGCGGCGAACAAGCTAGGGCGTGACTCGCTCATTAACATCATTTTTTGCTGGAGAGAGCTTTGGTTTGGGGTCTGCGGCAGACTGTAATTGCTTCGAACGACCGACATAGCTCGAGGAGACTGGTCCAGTGGTTTGGTTTACAGTGCGAATGGTAGTAATGGCGGCTCCAAGAGTGAGGCTGCCGGGGAGGATGTGCCTCGGTGAATGGGGGGGGGCGGGGGCAGCCAGCCGCCCAGCCTACCACAGCCACAGCCTTTGGGTAGGACAAAAAACAAGACGTGTAACAAACGCACAATTCCATCGCAGCCTCGCAGCCTCGCAGATAAACAAACCAGCATGGCCCAAATAAATCCCGATAAAAACATAGCATTCATCCAGTCCAACACCGTTTCGTTTTAAACTTTCCCCTTGAGTTGCCTAATTCATCCAGATCACACCAATCACTGTAAGTGAAATTCACCGGGGTCGCGGTAGCGTCCAATCGACTCAAGGTAAGAAAAGGATGGACGGTCTGTTATTGACAATTTACAATCTCGAAACAGATAGAAAGATAAAAGTTGCTCTGACAATTTCACCCTTTGACCGAATTACAAAATGACCATACTTGGTTTGGTGATGGCAGATTCACACACAATCTTGACCCCACACACCCACACCCGCTGCCATGACGAGGTCTCAAGTACTGTCATGACACCCAGTACCTAGATGACTGCCATCAAAGACATTATTGGGTAGTGTATGACTTACAGACGAACTTAAACAAGCACCAGCAAAGAAAAAGAACTGCCCACCCCCGAATCAGTTAAGCGGGGGGTGCAATCTGGCTGGATACTTGGGCCAGAATCCAGCAGGAAAAATCTCATCCACCCATCGGTCGTAGTCTTCCTCTGTCCCATACCACCCATACTGCGTTATGTTGAACATTTTGGAATAAGCCCAGCAGTCTGGGCACAGGCTCGACTCTCTGGCGGCCCACTCGGATAGTACTCGAGCCCACTGTTCGCATGCCTCTTTGCTGGGGTCCAACCTTCTGTAGTCATCGCCGTGGATTCTCCAGTGGCTCTTTTTGGTGACCCGATATTTGCAACAGTGCTCGCAGATGGCCAATCCTCGTTTCCGCCGGCCCAACTTGTCCACGGGGACTAGCCTGTGGAGCAGCTCGATGGCGGGCTGGGACACGTTCCAGGGGGAGTGTCTGTACTTGGCAACCGAGGGAACGTTGAGTCCCCGCAGCGCACAGAGTTGGAGCAGACGTTTGCTAGCGAGAGCCACTGCGACTTTATCGATGAGATCGGTGACATATGACAGAATTTGAATGAGGACTTCGGTCGGAAGATGAAGTAGGGTGCCAGAATAGAGAGTCTTGGATTCGAGTAGCTGTGGGACTCTTTGTTAGGCGCTCCCCCGCAGCAGCAGTACAGCGGAAGTGGCAAAGGTTCTTCTTACCTCTGGTGGGATGACAAAGGGAGAAGTCTCCGTCCACGGAATTACTCTTCTTCGCCGTTCTTTTTCTCTCAGGATGTAAATTTCGTCCATGCTGTAGTCTGTCCTGGGAGGGTTCAGCGCTGTACGCTGCTGCGATGTTACAGCCACGATGAGATGAGCACCCGTTCCTGGGTTGGGTTTAAGGCTGGCCGGCGCTGCTGGCCCCGCTCCCTCCCCCCCAAAGAGCGAGGCTGCAACCGTGATTATGGAACCTCGCACACAGTGGGCAGCCGCCCAAGCTTGCGGGCATAGGAGGGGGGCACCGCACCTCAGCTGTGGATTGCAACCGACCCCCAAGGTAAATGCCCAAGGAGTGTCAAAGAATGCCAAGGCGGGTTGGCGACGATTATTAGCTGAAAGAGGAAAAGGGCAAAGACGGTGTGCATGAGGATCGCGGGTGGACAATTGAGCCAAGTAGAGGAAATGGTTACTCACGTACTCTACTATGACGTACTCCACTGTCAGTACACTTTCGCGGTCAACGTTAGCTGCCACAGCTCACAAAATACCAATTTTTGGTAGTTTGCAGATCTACCTGTATATATCACATATGTGTGAGGTTTGCCTGTCGCGCCCACGCAGCTTGCCGTTTGTTGCTCCCCGGATTGCACAAGTAGGTAGGTCTGTCGACGGCATGCTCCGATACTCTCGGGCCGTGTTCACTGTCTGCAGCAGCTGCTGCAAACCACTTTTTCCTACATCTTGCCTCGATTTACACCAAGAACCCAAGGACGGATTCTTCTACTGCGATCTTTGATATAATTATATGGCGAATCTTCTCTTGTCGCCTTTCCTCGGAATTAGTAGCTTTGGTCGCTGGGTGCCCTGCTGACTGAATGTTGGTCGTAATGGTCAATAATAGAGGGAAACCCACCCCTATTACACGTAATAAATTCCAGATGTAGACTCTTTTTTAATTACTGTAACATGCAGTGTCTTGAATTATCAAAGGAAATGCATTGACGCGTGACCAGGCTTTACAAAGAGTCCTTTGGAACACCGCCATAGCTACCATGAGCCCATAAAAAAATACCCGCGTCGTCATGTCCACATTCACACGCACCTACATCTACGCGCAAACGAGAGGTACAGATACTGCCCAAAGAAAAAAATTTCTGCTATTCATAGATACTCATAGATGTTTGTTTTGTCTGTGCGAAATACAAGAAAACATGTCGCATTTCGCCCTGAACAACATCTCTTTGAGCGGGATTCCTGGTGACGGCGACATCTGCCTCATGAAACAAAGGAAAACCAGTAAATCACCACAAATAACTACGGGCTTTTTTTTTTTCCCTCTCTATATAAACACCGCCCCAACCCGGGATCGCTTTTCTGGCCTCAACAAAGCACCAGCAATCCAACTACTGAGCCAAATTTTGCAAACCAAGAGACCCGTGTCCTTCTACACGGGAAAACCTCATTGAGCATGATTAGCTTAAAACCCCTAGTCATTCGCCGCGTCGGGGCCACCACCGAACTGCTCCGACAAATGCAGAAGAACTGGGAAGACCTGATCAAGGTCAATGATCTCCCGGTAGTGTTCCAAAAGATAGCCGAGCATCTTGGTACCGTCTCGCAGGTTTTTGATGTTGCCATAGAGGAATTTGAGAATGAATCGTCTGGCAAAAAGTGTAATTGGGAAATCAGGATGGATAGCATCAAAGAGTGCAGGAATTATGCTGAGGCTGTGGAGGAGTTTCTCTACTCTCCCCCGCATGTTATCGGGACAAATTGGGAGAAATTGTTGGCATTGATGAGACACGTGCTCGATAGCGCCAGTATGCTTTTACCGTTTGGTATGGCCAGCCTCACATGGCAAAGGCCTCATTACAGAGCACTTTTGAGTGCTGGAGGTGAGCTAAAGGCATTTAAGCGAGTCGAGCAGGATGGCCCACAAACCCGCCCAGGGCTGATTATTCATGGTCCGGCGGATATAACTGTAAATGGGGTCAGGAGAAAGTTCACTAACGGGATCCAGAACCTTGGTCAGGGTAATGTCACGTTTCAGGGTGGTCTGCACTTTGGGTAAATCCAAGTCGGAAACTTGATTAGGGTAACTAGCTTGCATAGTTCGACGTCATATCACCAGGTCATTTCTTTATTCTCATATTTCTCTCGACATTGTTCTCTGTATTTGCGTATGTATACTCGATGCCCTAAGTCTTCCTCTTATAAGTCTCCATGTGAAGGTTGCGTCGTATCCGGCCAAGCATTGTGGATAACAGACAAAGGCACGTCCGTCATTGTCATTCGGTCGGGTGTTCGAGCAATGACTTGCGAGAGGGTTTTGTTGGCAAGTAGTAACTTGGCGCTAACAAGTTTGGTGACACTCTACTAGCAGCAGTTCTATTGAGATGAGGTCAGGAGTCGGGACATCTTGGTCTGCGTCTTAGTTTATTGAGGGTTCAGACATCTGGACTTGAGTATCCAATTGTCTGTTGATTCACCAGTTTCAGTTGCATATTAGCAATCAAACGGCCGTGTCTGACATTCCGCATGTTGTATTATTCGGTGCCGAAGCAGTGAAGCTTCCAAGCAGTGCTTGAAAGGTGCAGACTAAATTATAGCAATCCGAGTTTATGTGGGCATGTAACTGGTCCTCGAGACTATGTGATACGTGTTGACCCAGTCGAGCTCTCGGCCGCGCTGTCCTTCGGCACGTGTCCAGCTGAGGTGGGTGGTGCCTTGTCACGGTTCTAAGCCGTGTAGTTAGCAACCGCAACGCCCTGTAAATATGACGTGAGGAGACTGACATTCTCCTTTTCGCCTGTATACCTTCGTCTTGAACCGCTCTGCTCGACAGCCAAAACATTGCTGCTTGATACCAGGGCAATTAACTGACTAAGCTGCCGCCCCGATTATTACTCCGGCCAGGAAAGAGGAGGGTTTCGGCTTGTCGTTTTGTTGTGAAGCACAGCATATTAAAGCGGGCAGCCTCTCAGCCTGCAATCCGCCGCGTTTTGCTCGCTGTCGTATTTACCCCGCCGTGTCCTCCTTCATTACAACTCTGCTCCCACAACACTCCCATCACTGCACAGAGATACAACAATAACTCATCCCCTTGGACAATCACATTACATCTTATCATCATTATCTTCAATACATATCATATCATAGCTATGAACCTAGAGAATCTGCCAACCGAGATACTGGCCGAGATCCTCAAGGCCGCCGACTCGCCCAGTGACCTGTTCCGCTTGATCTCAGCGTCGCCCGCGTGCTACCGTGCATTTCACCAGGTACCAGAGCTTATAATACCGTTCTCAATCGCAAGGGCGATTCCCGACTATACATTGGGCCAGTATCTGGCCATTGTATATCTCCGGGCCTGTCCTGGCTCCCCAGAAACTTGGCTCCAGGAAAGTAAACCTGGCTTTCCTGAAGCCTATTTCCAGTTGCCGCAGTTCAGACCACCTCTTCGGCTTCCCGCAACCAGGGAAGATTTATCTACAATCCTTGGCATTCATGTAAAGCTTCAGTACTTTCTGGGTGCTTATGCCAACACCATCTCGGACTGGCTTTACGAGGGCGAGAGCGCCTCTTCGAACGGAGGCGACCGCCTCGAAGTAGTAGACCCGCTCACTCTGTCGGAGTCCGAACGATGCAGGCTCTACACGGCCTTCCTAAGGTTCGAACTATACTGCAGAATATTCCCCCATGATGATGTGGTTTCCGGGCGTTTGGATATTACTGTGGACGACCGGTGGGAAATATTCATGGGTCCCCTATCCCCCTGGGAGGTGGAGGAAATATATACTGTTCACGACTATTTCACATCCATTGTGGAATCGTATATTTATGACCTCCACCGGGACTTTGTGGAGGCGGTGCTCAATGCCCCCGGCACGGCAACTGGGCACAACCCAGCCGGCGAAGATTTAGTCCACGTTAGCATTCTCTATCCTGGCGAGGTACATTTGTCTTCCAATGAACAAAGCCGTCACATACGCCGATGCGCCAGGTCCATGGTCTTAAGAGGCTTTGGATTCCTCTATGACCTTATGCGGGCTACAAAGGCCCGTCGTTTGGAGCTAATTCGGTCCTGTCGGGAAATGGTACAGGTTAGTGACGCAAGCGCGCTCAATGTTTTCCCCACTGGATTGCCAGAAGACATTCGTCCTTACGAAGATATCCCCTCTTCTGAGGATATAACCCAAGGGAACTATGGCTTCCGTATGTTCAGGCGCAACGATGATCTGCAACATGTTGGAATCTTGGATGACGGCATGATCCATTTATTCCTCAGGCACGTCGGGTACGTGTTCTGGGATGGAATCAGGATTGACAACCCTGTCATGTTCAGAAAGCTATGTGATGGGAGATCTGCGACATGGTACGAGGTGGAGCGTCGCTTTGGGCGTTATGCTCATGTGGGCATCGAGACTAGGCTACTTGCCTTTTGGCTGCCACAGAGGGAGCTTACACGGATCGAAGGCAAGTTTCGCTCTACATATACTCGCCCTTAAATTATCTTGTACTTACTAGAGATGGGGGGGCTCCTTTGTTATTACATTGAGCTTGGTACACTCATTGACGGTGTAGATGGTTGATCAAGGACCGAACATTTAACGTTAGGGGCGCTTCGGCTTGGATTTACGGGGTCTAATGTTTTGATGATTTTATTTTGGATTGATCTATCTTGCGTGTGAGGTTATTTAGTTTCCTTATAGCTGGTTTTCCTGCATTGGTCACATGGTGAACAGAATAGAAACGCAAATTCCAATCTCTGTCAATATAGTAGACATATCGCTAGCCCTAAGTCCATCCTAATTGGAACCCTGCGGACACTAAATAGCCAAATTGGGTATTTAATAAACTGTCACAGTCAACATTGACTGCGACAGGTCAGAGTACTGTTTAGGGTCTTTCTGGGCGGATGACTCCATTGTTCACCATCGCCCGAGCAGCTACCCTATAAAGGCCGTTGGGTGAGAATGGAGGGACGAATAAAGAGTTCCAACAGTATAAGAGGCTGATAGAACAAAGCCACCCCCTTGAGCGGATCTATCCATAAAAGCACCGGCCTCTTACAAAACAAGACACATTAGCAGTCCCCATGTGGGAAAGGGTTGCAATGAGACTTGTATTCTGTCCGGGCTGTGCGATTCTTTGAACTTTCTAGTCCCGTTCGCGGTATTAGAGACTATCATGTAACAAGGCACAGGCAGAATAATTCTTCGGTCTTGAAGACTTTGGCTTGAAGGCGCTGCCCAATTTTTGGCCTCCATTCCACGCCTTTTTTTTAGACTGAAAACATTGTGGTCAAATTGCAAGTTCGTTTTTTGTCCCTTTCTTCGGTATCGTTCATCACTGCATTAGTAGAAACAGTGGCAAAGCCACCTCATGCAAGATGCTTGCTTGACACTCCCTCCCAGGCCAAGCTGCCGCACCGACTGCCGGAAATCATTGGAAAAGAGGTGGAGACAGGGTCCCAGGAACCTAGAAACTTATACCTACTTGACAGATAATCTAGTTATCTCATGGCATACCTTGTTAAAGTAGCTGGTCGCTTCTACACCATGAAAGCATTAAGCGTTGACCACTCCGTAGTCAATAACGTTATATTTCGTCGCCATTTTGACGACCATAGTGCTGCTACCTAGCCCAGCACCCCTCGAAACACTGGCCAACAAACCGCAGCAAGCCACGCTGCGGCGCGGTACGAGCCCATGACCAAACCACGAACGCAGCCCGGACCGAGACCACTCCTCTGTGCAGCTGGTTCTGCTTTTTTGCGCGTTTGCATGTACAGAACGCCGTCGTCGTCGCCGTCGTCAACGTCGTCGGGATCGGCCATGCGGTAGTGCTGTGCGAAGAGCGTGACGGGCGTGTTCTGCCAAGGACAGGATGTCTGAGCGTTCTGTTTCTGGTCAACAACGGGGCCCAAAAGTGTGGACCCGCCATGGAAGCTCTCTCACTCTACTCATACTCGCGCCGGCTGTTCTTCTGCAATGTCGTTCAGGGCGTTCGTGGCTGTTATTCCCAATCGCTCCCATGGGCAAGAGGGGGTTGTATGATTCTATAGTTGATTTTTCGACCGTGTCTCGAAAATCTTAGTCAGGGACGTCAGAAGCGGGTTGGCTGTCGGTCTTGGGTTCATGCAGGATCCCCGCTGCTGCTGCTGCTGCTGCCTTCTCAGAGGGGGGATGAGAAGTCGTGGCTTGCCCGACAAAAGAAATCTGGGCCAGATGAGCGTAAATTGCGTCGTTTAATTCCCATGGATGGAAAGGCCTCTTCTCTTGCACGGGGATTTTCACGGGGATTTTCACGGGGATTTTCACGGGGTGTTGCACGGGGTGTTGCACCGAATTTCCCTCTGCTCTGGAGCTCTTGTAGTATTAATCGTGTCGTGAGTGTCTGGGCACATTGGAGGTTGAATGTGGCCAACTCCCCGCAAAAAATCGCCCGCTCAAAGTCCCCCAACCAACTTCCTCGCGTCCCTTTGTTTAATTTTTGGCCCACCAGATGCCTGCACTTGACAAACCAGCAACTTTAACCTTGACACCCTTTCCCTTCCAGCTGCCGCAATGGCTGTGATTGATGTGCGTAGAGCAAGGTGTGCAAACAACTCAGCGTGGGAGCAAATCTCGGCCGACGAAAACGGAGCAGTATCAAAGTATTTCCAGCAACTTTCCACATTTCGTTACCGGGTACAATTAGCCAGGATTTTGTTCCGGTATACCGAGATTGCCACCAGTAATACAATACCGCGGTGTTAGCCCCCTATACTAGTTGGAATGGAGTTATTAAATCTACATGGACAACTCACCACTGCTTTCACTAGGAAGAGTGGCAATCTACAACAGAGATGTTCTCTTTTGCGGCATTATAAATCGTCCACATCGAGGGCCTCTTGCTCACTACCGCTGCCAATGCCTGTTGGCATTCCCACAACAACTATACTCAACTCTTTTATGCGCCCGGATACCCCTCCCTCGCCACGTGTTCAAGTTAACATGCCCAAAGCTTGAGCCAACATGTCAGCTTTGTAGCAGGTGGCCCAAAATGTCAAATTGAAGCATGATGAAAGTAAAGGCTTGGGTACGGTTAAATTTTTACTAAAAAAATAAAAAATAAAAATTTTACTTTTCAAATATCACACCTCGACTAGGTAGGTAAATTAAGCAGTAGTTTGCTGCCGCAAATGGGCAGTAAACTACGAGTTATCAAGCTGGATGGCCCGTTCTCGCCGTTTGAGTTTTAGCGTACCAGTGTAAGTCGCTGACGGCCTATTTCGAGCCAATTTCTAAGTCGGCTCAAACGATTCAAATTCATTTGATTTTTTTATCTTTAAGTAAATACCCAGAACAGAAAAGGCGTCCAGCAAGGCATCCAGCAAGGCAATGGCATGCATATATTGATCACGTGCAGGCCAATCGTGTCAGCCTTAAAAGGCCGAAGCGGGCTGTAGAATCCCAAGGAATCTTGGAAGTTGCACCACCACAACTAAGCTATTCTTCAACACATCACTAAAGCGTCTTTATTAATCATGGTCCACTGTCTTCTGTGCGGACTTCGAATAAGCTGCCAGCCGGCGGAGAGCGAATGGCTCGAGGAATTTCGAGCCGGTGGGTTTGTTGCCCAAGTCTGAGGCGAAAGCTAACTCTTGCATCTAGTGTACACTGTGGGCAAAAATTGGCACAACGCCTGGTGGCCCATCGAGTTGTCCGGCGTGGGAACATGCAGAGACGACCATTCCAACACCCTGTGGGCTCCATTGGATTCCTCCTGTCGACACGACGACCTCGATACGGATGAAAGTAGTATAACTTTAAACCCACACAACCTAAGTTATGTTATGTACTCTAATCGCATAGTTTGGGGTTACGCGTTCCATTCGTCCTGCTGGGATATTTTGGAAGCACAATATCCACCACGAAAAGGTCCCAACCGTCGACGCATTTTTGAGGCATGTCTCTCAATGCCCACCGGCGATTTTGACATTTTGGACTGGGGACACGACTACGGCGGCGTGACAATGAAAGGAACCAGACGAGGCATATCCTACCAGCAGAGCCGTTTTCATGACTATTCATCTACTCCTGAATACTTGCGATGGGATCCGTTTGAACATTCCATGGTCAAGGACCTCATCAAACGCTCCCATCCCCTCGAACTCAATCCATTTCGGTCCCATGTCAGCCCTAGTACATCTGCCCTAGAAAAGGACATGTTTTCCCGCCTGGCACCCGAACTTCTTCATCAGATTGTTGGCCAACTCCCGACCCGGGATGTCCACTCTTTACGCCTCGCATCCCCAGCATGTGCTACGTTGGGTCTCCCGGAGGAATTTTGGAAATCCCGTTTCCAAAAAGGCCACGAGTTTGAGTTTGTAACCGAAGTTTCTCGTAACCACCCCAAGTCTTGGGGAACACTCTACCACTTTCTTGTAAGAATTTCTGCTCGTGAGATGATATTGGGCAACCGAAGACGCGTGTGGCAGCTTGCGAAGCAGCTTCAAGTGATGCTGCGTCAGATAAAAGATGCTCCTTGCCAGGGGTACAAAGTAAGACGTTGGTTCGAGTCGTGGCCCATGCCAGGTCAGCCCCGTCGAGACCAGCCCTACGACCATCAACCCGACGGAGTTGCAACATACGAAGGTGAATACTACGATTATTCCTACGACGATGAATCCGAATCAGACGAAGATATATTCGAATCAGAATATGAATCCGAATATGAATCCGAATATGAATCCGAAGAAGATGAGCCCCAACAGGGCGAATCCCAAGAAGTCGAGCCCCAACAGGGTGAACCCCAACAAGTCGAGCCCCACGACGATGAATCCGAAGATGAATCTGGCGAAGATGAATTCCAAGAAGTTGAGTCCCGCGAAGGTGAGGGGCGTGTCTCTTGGGTTACTGCTGAACGCAGTGTTGTGCTTATCGATTCCGACTTAACAAACGGTTGCAAGGTTTTACGGGCCCGTAAACTTCGCTTCAAGGAACCTATTGAGGTACAGTCCATGTCTGTTTCGTTTGTTGATGTTGGCGGCAAAAGGTTTGTTTCTGGTTTATCGTTTGTTGACAAGGATGGCGGCTGTCACCCTCTCGGGTATATTCACGATGACCAAAGCACCACGATACAAGTGTCCCCTGCCCAACATATCCAGGGGTGGCAACTTGCTCTAGACGTGTCGGGCATGCGAGCAATAGCAATTGTCAACGAAGATGGAACAACGTCCCCGTGGGCTGGTGAGCCAGGAGATGCTCCAGTGTGGCACTTGGCCAGGGCTGGAGGCATATCTGCAATCCGGGCAAAATTTGATGTAGGTTTCCAACCTTGTTTAACCGCTGCACTCTCTCAATATTGCAACCCATAGTGGGCGGTGCCTTCTGCTAACTTTTTTCAGGCACTAAAACTGGTTTCCTTGAGCCGCAACAGACCACCTAGGGGTTCGGGTCGATGCCGATGGCGCGACGGTTGCCTTTGGTCTCCTAATGTGCCGCCAGCGGGATTACTGTACAACGCAAGTATTGGGCAACCAACAGATCTTTACGATTTCCCATGTACCCATCTCATGTTTGGGGGACTGGATGGTCGCCGTCTCCAAACACTGGAAAAAATTGTTATTTGGAGACATAAATTCAACTGGATAGGCGGTATAGAATTCATCTATGCCGATGGTCCACGGAGCACACATATTGGGAACATTCGCCCTGTGGTTCCAAAATGTCCTCTGTCTCCCCCTGAAAGTTACAATGTCTCCATGTCGATCAACGGTGCTGGGGGTGAGGAATTACAAAGCATCGAGGTGCAGACTGATTGGGGACATACTTCTGATACACTCCCACGGGGTTTGAAAGTATGTCGGATGCCTCACTTATCCAACAGCGCTTCTGAGAACCAAAGCTTACGATTGCTCATATAGATACGGACAACCTTTGGCCAGGAACTTGTCTCTCAATATGCTGAAAGTGATTGGTTGACGTGGAAGGCTATTCATCCAACAGGTTCAAAGGTCATCGGTCTATTTTCTTCACATGTGAGCTCCATTTTCTCTTTTTCTTTCATCCTCCACCTTGCACTCAACGATACTTTCCGTCAGAGAAGAAGCGATCCTGATAATTATCTTTAGAGAGACTACCTTTACGACATAGGCCTCATATCAACATACTAACACGCTAGTGCCCCTACCTCGAGTCGAAATGCCTGACCTGGGATTCAACATTCTCTCTTATCAGTTTGCTCGAAGGTAGATTTTATTTTTATTTCTGTTGCGGTAGTAGTATTGGCAGGATCAGGGCACCTCAATGTAGTGAACCTGTCATTTGTAACCGAACCCCATTGCAAACTTGTCTCGAACACGCTCGGACCCCAGGTCATATGCATTTTACCATTATTTCTATGGGCTTCTTTTTTTTTTTACAATTCTTTTTATTAAAAAATCCCGTTTATATTTCTTTGTCTGTACCGTTTCATGAAGGGCTGTGGGATTATTTATCTGGCCTTTTCTTGTTCCTGGGCCATTGGTTAGATGCATTCAGAAGTGGTGTGGTCATCAAGCCGTTTCTGATTTAGGGCGGGGGGGAAGCCCCTGCAAGAGCCGTTCATCTGAACACAGTTTCTACGAGGAAGATTGTCTCAGGAGAGTCACTGCTTATCGCTAAATGGATGGTTCCAATTGCAAGAGTTTTTTATCCAGTTTCGGCAGTGTGATGTTCGAAGAGTGACATCCATCCACTAGCGACTAGCGGTCGGGAGTGTCAAGTTGCTGGAGCTCGCAGGATGGCCAATTTCTTTTTTTGAGGGGGGCTGCCGTTAGGCATTAGTTCTACAATAATCCACTCATCTATACCAACTTAGATAAAGAGGCTAACTCAAGGTTGAAGACATTTTTTGAAGTGTCACCGAGTGAAGGAATTGGAGGGTGGCAACCGTCCCATGGGCCGTGGTGCATAGTGTCAGTAGAGCCATTATCTACGGTTTTTTCTTTCTATCTGAGCATCTTTGGCCGCGCCCGTTTCTTTTTCCTCTCCCCTCATTTAGCGGAAGCTAAGGCTGCCCCGCTTTCTCCCAGGTTGGCCCTTGACTGCTTGGTAAGCTAGCTAGCCTTGGCTGAGCCCGAGGAGCGATGGGCGGCAACAGTGTTGTTGGGCGGTTAGCGAGATGTTCTGATGTAATTTGTCTTATTTTGGGGCTGAACATGCCTAGTTGCCTCTCTTTTCGCTCGATGGGCCAACTGTGGGCTACAAAATGCGCTAGTCTCCACGGCTCCGAGTCAGTCTACGCAATGGACGATGATGGGCTTGGGCAAAACCAGAACCAACTGGCTAGCGCTAGTTTTAATCCGCGACTATCACCCAAGGCGCCCGCAGAGAGTTGCATAGTTGGGTCGGCTCAATAGAGGGAGACAAAAAACATACATTCCGTACACTAGGACTGACGCTTCATAGAACGAGCGGGAGAACGAGCGGGAGAGAGGGGAGGGGCGGGAGAGGGAGAGATAGAGTCAAACGGTAAAACTTGCCTTTTTTTTTATCGTACTCAGACGCGCATCCCATGCATCCAACCCATCCTGTCAACACGGCGGCGGCGGCTGCTGCTGCTGCTACTGGCGGGGTAACCCATTGGGTGGTTAGGCTACTGAGACACCTTCCACAGTCCCATTGGAGTAACCCGGACTAGAGGTTGAAAAAGACGGGCGACATGGTGCAAGGAAAAGGGAAATACTGCCGGGCCAAGACGTTGGTTGACTGGGGCTTTTTGGGGGGGGAGAAGTCGCGCACCAGGCCGCCACTGTGCTGAGTGGCGGGTTGCGCGGAGTTGGTGTGTGTGGACTAGGGGCGTGTTTCGCTGCCCATGGACGGTGCATATTTGCTCTACCTATGCAGCTTGCAGCTCGCATGCGTGACTGAGACAGTGAGAGACAAGGGGAGGCGCCTCTCAGAGCCTCGCCGTGTATTCGTGTATTAGGAGCTAGTGTGTCGTCGCTCGACATGACCCACGGCCAGCTCCAAAGCTGCCAGACCCAACCGATCTGGTCAATCAATCTATTTATTAGCCTTCTTCGAACCCCCAAGTCTCCCCCTCTCCCTCTTAGTCAAAGCCGCTCCTCAAAGGCTACACTACTACACACAGCTCCTCTTTGTTTTTGTTTTGTTTTTTGAACCACCTCCATCTGCTGTACCCTGCCCGCTCCAGAATAACGTGAATTGCTGCTAGGAAAGACATCCGTCTTCCTACCTCTGTCCGTTAACATGTCCAACCAGCCATCCGTGGGTGGTGCTAAAACCAGAGGTGCAGAGGTATGTCACTGGTCCCGTCGCCCATGCCTACTACTAACTAGTGCCCCCGCTAACAGCAATCTGCCAGATGAACCTCGAGCGGGTAAGAGAAAACCAGCGAAGGTCTCGTAAGAAAAAGCGAGAACACCTGCATGAGCTCGAGCAAAAGGTCCGACGGTATGAGCTTGAGTGTGTCAACATGTCTGCCAATGTCCAAAAGGTGGCCAGGAAAGTTGCAGATGAGAACAGGAGGCTCCATGAAATGCTCCGTAGGGCCGGCGTCGACAGCGCTACCATCGCTGCCGTGTTGGCAAGCCCGGGAGTCGGTGCCATTTCGCCCCACTCCAAGAGCGAGCTGGTCAGACAGCTCTTTGAGGTTATGGAACCCAGGCATCTGGATCCGCCACAGCAACCTCAGCAGCAGGTTTTGAATACAGCACCGCCCACGGCCAACCCATACGTGGCGCAGGCCCCAGCTCCCCGGCAAGGGAGCCATTTCCAACCCCAGCCGCCGCCAGCAGCAGCAGCAGCAGCAGCGGCGGCGGCGGCGGCAGCGGCCCCGTTGCAGCAACTGCCTGCATCGTCCCCTCAACTACCAGAGGCGGCTTCGCAGTTGCCGGGGACTATACAGGTGCCAAGGACTACACAGTTGTTCCAGCAACCACTATACGCCATATCGGGCCTTAACGACCCCCATTGGACCCCGGTGGACCATAACCCGGGTTTCCAATTTGATCGGTACCACAACCACCCGCAGACCCAGGTCCAGACTCAACACCAAGATCTGATCTTGCCGCCCCCGGCCCCTTCGTACCCGCAACATCAGCACTACTTGCCACGCCAGGAGCAGCATCAGCAGTACCAGCAATACCAACGCCAAGAGCAGCACCAACATCAACAGCACCAACAGTACCTGCAATACCAACAACAGGAGCACCAGCAGTACCAGCACCATCATCATCATCACCACCACCGCCAACAATACCAACAATATCAACACCACCACCTCCATTACAACTTGCCCCAGGCACACCCACTGCCAGGCTAAACATTTTTGCGGTCCTCTTTATGATTTGAACGGCCTCCTACAACCAACCAACTCCTTTTCTTGGGTCTTTATTATTCTACTCAATTATATTCTACCCCTTAGCCCCTCTTTCCCCTTACCATCATCATTCCTTTCCTAATGAATGACACTTGCGTTGACAATAGCAGTGCATTGGGTAGCAAGGCATCTTGGGAACCTAATTGCATTCATGATAGAAGGGGACATAAGACGTAACAAAATGTATGAATTATCCGTTAGTGTGTTTGGTTTATAGTATCATGATAATTATTTTTAAACAAAGCCTTGGCTTGTCGCCTTGGACAACTAAATAAACCTAGAACTCCAAGAAGGTCCGCACCCAGTGTAGACGACACGCTCATTCAGAGTCAAGTGACCATCAGCCAGATGACACCAGCCAGAGAGTCAGGCTTATAGTGAAACTGCATGGCTTGTATGGGACGGCTGGCTGGGTATGGGCCGCGGGCCCGGGAGCAGCCGAAAATAGAACTGGCCTCTTTATGTCACGCTCGTAGAATGGGTACCGACAAAATAGCACAAGATGTCGGGTTAGTCGGTGGCGGGTATGTTGGGCTCGTGTTGTGGCATCAACTGGCAATGAACAATGGGTTCATTGGTTGCTAGGCGGTCTAGGCTCAGGGCTCTAGACGTTTCTGTGCGGGCCGTGCAGCGAACTCTCGGGAGCACCAGGTGTGTCAGACGAATTCTGGAGCAAGCATTGGCCCCCCACCACCAAAAAAAAGAAAGACAAAAAAGAACACCAGCAGGAGGCAGCGCACTCTTCGCCTTGTCAGGCTCTCGCCCTAAGAGCTCCCCTCCCCGTCAATAGCAGCGATCCCGAGTGAGGGGCGAGCAAGGGACTGGCCAAGGTAGAGCATGACGGCGGCCTGGCGATTGTTGCACTTGATTTCGATCCTGCCGGGCACATGCTATGTATACAATCGGGGCTGCAAAATGGCTGCGTGTAAGTGCAGCATAAGCATATTTTTAGTGGCCGCCCCCGTAGGCACCGCCGAAGTTTGTACGAAGCATTGCTCACACCTTTCACAGCTTTGACAGGCTGCTAGACATGGCATGATTCCGTAGTAGAGTAGGTTCAATTTGCTTTATGATGGAAATAAAACCAGAATTTAAAATAAAATAAAAAGCCTCATTCATGTAATTACTCACTGTTACTTTTTTTTTTCTGTGGGCTCAACGCAGCCTGATATTTGGGCTGTACGGCGGAAATGTCTGTCTGACAGCTGGCTCCCCTAGCACGGCCGATCCGAGACCTACCAAGGCTCGAAAATGCTTCTAGTCTCGGCGGGGAAAAAAACAAGAAAGCCAAGCCCTCGACCAGGTAGCCCTGCGGAAAAAAGATGCTGTAGCGGCAATCCGCTTGCAGCTGATTGAACATATGACTTGTCACTCGTTGTGGTATCGCTGCTGCTGCTGCTTGCTACTGCTGCGTTTTCCAGATACGGTCTGTGCAACTGAGCGGGCGGCGGAGAAGCACTATTCCTGCACCCAGCTTATTGCCCCCCTTCCAGCGGGCTGCATTAATTATGTAAGGTGACTGTGACCGTGACTGTGACTGACAGGACTCCCTGCCTGAGCACCACCGGAGTCGCGGCACTCTTCCACCGCCAACGCACCAACACGACATTAACCTGGCCAGGCAAAGCGCGGTGCAATGGCTAGTGACGATACTATCAGCTCGTTGTCGCTGAACCAGTTGGTCCGCCTAAATTCTCGCAGGTCCATCTGGATCCAACCCTTGCTATGGACCGCTCAGCATCTGGCCTTACTGGAGTGCTACTTCGTAGACGAACCCCCTCTAGACCAGGAGACGCGGGAAGAGTCGTCCTCGCTGCCGCTGGCCCGCATCTCGAGCGACCTCTTGATGCTGGCAACTGGTGAACCCTCGGCCGTGAGGCACGTGGCCTTTGAGAACCTCCTCCCAGATGAACTACATCGTGGTTGGTAAGTGTAACTGCACTGCACACGCACATGCACACGCACACGCACACGCACCGCTGCTGACACTGACCCTCTCCAACCTGCATAGTCTTCAACTTCGATTGAGGGTTAACCGCAAGACCATTCACACGTTCATGTCCTTTGTCTTCTTTGAACAGTACGAGGAAGACCCAGAGCTGCTCCACATACGCTTTGCCTACCTTGACCACAGTGACATCATGTTCAGCCGAAGCATGGCGGAAGCTGACCTTGGGCCCTATGGCGGCGCCGAGTGGCATCATGATCCCTATCTAGCATGTGTGCTAGTATCGTTGGCCCAGAAGCAGAAGCGCCACGTTCGGCCACCTCTCTCCTTGGAGGGCATCATCTTTACGGTTAGTCAACCCTCCTGGTTTAGGGGAGACTGCTGACGATCAAAGCCATGTCTTCTTATAACCTGTTCAGCGGGCTCTGGCGTCCAGCTCTACAGAGCCGAGATACCATACACCTACCTGCGCATGCTTGAGGACCCTAACCTGCGGCTCCCCAATGCGGTTCCTTTCTCGATGCACCGGTCAGAGATCCCCTACATGCCCGACCAAAGCTTCCAGGGCCGCCTGGCTGCAGCCGTATCTGACATAGAACCTTGGATGTACCAAACCTCCAACAGCGTCCCCATGGATGAGGCCGCTTCTGTACCGGTGAATGAAGAATTCGAAGCCCCATCGTTGTACCCGGCGATCGGAGAGAAACGGAAATATGACGGCATGGATGAAGAACCAAGTCGGGAGACGAAGAGAAGTGGCCCTCGAGACTTTACCCTCTCCGCCGATGGTCCTTCCGTAACTAGTGTCGCGGACGGTACACTTTAAAAACTGGGGTTTCGGTGGTGAATCAGTTGAGATTGCTTCTTTGCGAGAAGACCACAACGCTTGTACGCTGCATATCTCCTCTGGAGATGGCTCAGAAAGCTTCAAGTTTGGCTGACTTGTGATTAGCTCCATAGATTTAGTTCGCTGCTACGTGATACATGGTTAGTTAAAACGGCAATGGAGTGGTTTATTTATCCATAGATAAATGGTTATTTATTGGGAGAATGTCGCCTCTACAGTAATGTGTCGTATTCTACATATCGAATGTAGTGAGGCGGCTTTGGATGGGTTGTCACCCCGGGAGGCCCAAGACACTGATTTTATACCACAGCCATACAAGTCTCCAAGGCTGTGGTCTTAAGAAGCAGAAACAATAAATCCCAAAAGGTGGCTCTGCTTGTACATTGCTTAGATTTTGGGATACTACGCCGGCGGTCTTTGTCAATCGTTATTGTAATCGAGTCAAGCGTCAAGCTTTGAGTTTCCCAAGAATGCTAAGAGAGTGTATTCATTCGTTTCCTAAAGCCAGGCAATGGCGTATTTAGTTATTTATTTGGTATCTGGCAATTTAAACAATGACAGTCGTTGGCTAAAACCTATCACTCTATTGTCCTTCTCAGTCCCCTCTTCCCATGTCAACGGTTGCTGTTCAGTACAGTTCAGGCAAGCATTCCCACAGATTAGGACAAACTCGGATGAAATATGTTTTCTCAGAGGCTTTACTTACTGGTTCCGTTTTCAATTGGACACTGATTACAGCAGCAAAAGGCGCGCGGGCGAGACTTGGCCTGGACTTCAAAGCGAGGATGAATGAAACTAACATAACATTGTCAAAGAATAATCGATCGCATCAACCATGCCATCGCGAGTCAGGGCCATTCCTTCAGCGGGAGCCAATGCCGAAAAGTTGGAGCTTGGCGTCTCCGCCCTCCTCCATTCAGGGCAGAACAGCCCCGATGGGCAATATGGCTCAATGACCATTGGGGCGGCTTGCCCTCCACCTCACCTTAAGGCAGGCACCTGCTCGCACATGATGCCCCTGGGTAAGCATCAGCATCACACTAGGCAATCACTACAAAACCCTCCCACATTTCGTGCCCAGAATCCCACAGTCTCCTTGGGCTTCGACTATCAATAACGCCATCTCAACGCCAGGTATATATGTTCATTCAGCAAATCTTCTGGTCAAGGCTTTTGAGCAAGGGCTTCTTAAGTTGCCCAAAATGTTCTAAACGTGAACACCAAAACAAAACTGTTGCATATCGCGCCACAATCAAACCCCAAAATGGTGATTCAGAACCAGAACAAATCAGTGACATTTTAGTCCATGAATCCATGCACCCCCTTCCTCTTCCTCTTCGCTCCCACTCACGAGTGCAAAGCCTGGCTATCCTCAAATGCGAGGACAAAGGACTCTTTTTCCATGACCAGCAGCTTCGATTTGATTTGGGAGAGCATTTCTGCTTACCCAAAACCATCTAAGACCATCAGGATCCATCATCAGGAGACGGAGATTTTACAGACTCTCACCCTGTTATGCGTTAGTCCTCAGCACTGGAGAATCCCCTTGGGAATATCATCCCGCTCCGCGCTTCAATACAGCACCAAAATGTGTCGAAACCAGCCTGTTTCGCTCGGTACGGAATATGCTTATCCTCTGGTATGTTATTTACAATGTCTTTGGTGACTGAGAGAATTCAAACTGACTATGCTAGAGTCATTAGGACCATGTCCCTGCCCAGGCCATGTCTCTAGCTTCCAGAGTCCATCGAAAAGGGTGCCTAGTTCTCTAAGCATTTCCATATTATTCCACTGCCGTATTATTCGGGCTCCTTTCAGCAAAAACCCAGAAGTTCTTAGTTGAAAACTACTCCTGGCCTCTGATTTTTCAGTTGGAACATCAGAACATAATCCGGGAGGCGGCTGGCAAACCCGAAGTAGGCTTATAGCATCATACCCGCGCCGACGACAGAAAGACCTTTGGTCTTTGTACCCTTTACATGCCCCACCGAAGACTTGATATCGCCGTAAGTGAGCCTGTTCTCTCTATGACTAAGTCGGGATGAACTAATAACCTGGTCGGAAGCCAGAAATGTCCAGATACAAGACAAGGCTGATGTTACACCTGGCTAGATCGCCGAGACAGAACACCGGGTAAATTACAAGACCAAATATTACATTGCTTATGAAAATTTATAAATAGCAGTACTGCCTTCTTCTGAAAGCTCTGGGTAATGTGGGAGTGTGCTATGATCGCAAGTTTGCCTCCATTCGAAACCCAATCTTTCAAACTGGAATCGACTCCTTTTGCCAAGGTAAGAATACACATTCGATTAATCAACGCCTCTCTCTGCTAAAGATTTCAGCTAATTGTAATCAATAGAAGGGTCTTCAAGATAATAATTGAGGGTAAAGTCTGAGTTCGAGATCAAAAGAGGTCAAAAAAGACCAAACCTGAGGTCTGGGTGACAAGCGGCTGATCGATGGTGACAAAGTTAGGGCCCGCTACTCAAATGAGGGACGATTTGAAGCAGAGGCCGATGCCAAGATATAAGACCGAAAATATGAACCTGAAAACCAAGGTGCAATTCCTCCGGTCCAGCAGCGGGACCAAAAGCAAGAATACAACAGAAAATGGTGAAAGACGAAATCTCACGTGAGACTGGAGAGTCGGGGCCAAGAGGTAAGTCCCAAGTCCGAGATCAACCCCGAAATGAGTCCTAAAGATGAACGCTAAGCAAAGACCAGAAAAAGTTAAATCAAAGGCTCTAGAAGGCGTGGTCTTCATTAATTTCATTCAAGATCAAGATGACAAGAGGCTAATAGAAACCATTGCCAGCACCGACTACGATAACTATAGCGCTCGAGACCAAAAGACCAAGAACAAGATCGAGAACGAACCAAAACAAAGATCAAGAAGAATCAAAGATTAAGACGTGGGTTAAACCTAAGAAGTCCAAGACGATTAATGACCATTTCCCCAGCTCCCAAATTGTCTCACACAGGGCCGACCCAACCGATACGGTCATGACAGAGATAACACACCTTCAACTTTGAAGTGGCACCAACCATATTTGTTCGTGTTAACACCTTTTTTGGTGTCTGATGAGTGTCTACTCTGGCATCTTAACCTCACGTTCCGTTCATCCTGTATCGCCAGGTTTGCTCAACAAAAATGGTCCAGCAGTTGGCAGGCTAGCCAGTCTGCCGTTTTCCAACGTGGACCCTCATCCTGTGCTACAACATTATCGGATGTGCAGCAGACTCAATGTGTCTGGTGAACTTAGAGGGGGGGGCGAAAGTGGCAGAGACGGCGCAGGGCAGAGGGGCGGCTGGATTTCCACACAATGCCCGACTATGGAGGCAATCCAATCGAGGAGGTCTATCCCAGCGAGGGGTGACTTCTCCACTATTTGCCATACTAGATACCGATTTACCGGAAACTTCCGGGGTGAGAGACCGTTGAGAAAGGAGAGCTGTTCTAGGACCCCCGCCGTCGTCTCCACGTTCAGTTGCGTTGCCGCGCAAAGCCCACATCCAGGCAATGAAATTATCCAGTGGTGAAAGACTACGAGATAGCCAGTGCTACCATATCTGCGTCTGTTGCGGCTGCCTCAGCATGTTCCCATCGAGCAAAAGTGAATACCGGGATAAGTTGCACTGGCTAGGGCCACAATTTGGATACTTCTGTGGGTTAAAGAACTGGACCTCTGAGTATCAAAAATAATACGCTGAGATAAGGGGCTAACTAGCACAAAGGAGGATACCCAAGAGCGAAAACACATCCTTCAGAAGATCTGCAAGACCTACAAGTGGCTGTTGTAGTTTACTCACTAGGGAAATAGGATCACATCAATAAAGCTCCGCTAATGCCAATCCAGAGGACATTGTCCATGATTAAACAACTACTCTAGCGGAAAATCTGGTTGACAACGGACTGAGAACAACAAATACACCACCATCGAAGATTTCACTCGGTATTATCACTCCTGAGACTTGCTTGGACAACCTCTATCCTTGAATGCCCGATAGTGACCCGGACAAGAATGACCGTATCGATGAAGACATTTACAGCAGCAGCATCAGCACAGGCATGTCAAACCCAATAGCATATTAATCCTGCGCTCAATTCCAACCAAGTCAACCTCACCAAATTTGATCTCTCAAAAAAGGTTTGCTGTGAGCAAGACATCGTTTACAACCCCGTACTAAGTTTTATTCTCTATTCGCTTGAGTAGAGAATATGCTGGATACGGTTCAGCTGGGATGTGAAATCGTGGCAAAAATATTGAGGCAAAACGGCAGTCCACAATGATATCTGGTCTCTCTGTGTCGTTTTTTTTCCTCACCAATAACGCATCTCTGGCGCACCCCTTTCACGTCAGAGTTAGAAACATCATTGTCATGGCTAAAGCGGCCTGCCTCGACGACGACGCAGCAGTATGAAATTTTCCAATGCATAAATATTAGCAACAGTGAATACCAACGCAAAAGTGCCGATGGGAACAACGAATAAGGCAATATCTTCCGGAGCAGCGATATACCACGAAAAAAGTCTGCCATGAGCTAGACCAGATACAGAAGCGGAGGGGGTGGTCGGGAAGGTATCCGGTATTGGGGGGATTACCACAAACAGGCAGGCTACAAAAGAGCGGTAACGCACAATATAGACTAATTCACAGGTGTGATTAATATTATCAAGACCTAATCACCCGGTGATGGGCGATGAGGCTCATAGACCAGCGAAGATGGGGCAAATAGAGGTTGGGAGTTGCACAATGCAGCCAGGCAAGGTTTGGGTGTCGCTCAAGTTGAATCGTTTCGCCCGTTTCGTGACGGGGAGGGGCTAGAAATACGAATGACAACCCGGGAATCACGCCGACGCCGACGCTTGTGTTTGTGTAGCTCGTGCTCGCGCTCGCACTCGCACATACATCATGTGCGTTGGTCAATCAGTCCGCCGTCTAATCTGCGCAACATGGCGACATGCTCTAATCAGCCGCCAAGGCGTCCGGGTGAGACTATCGGACAAACATTGTGATATGATCTTACGTTGGCAGTGATACGGGATGTGGCGGCATCGGGCTTGGTTTGGTTGTATAATCTGATGGGCACTGAGCCTGAAATTCTCAAACAAACTGGCTGTATTCAGTTCATATAGCTTGGCGAACACAGGCTGGGTTCTGAACCTGTCTCTGCATCACGTCCCAGGCGCAGATTGCCGAGTTGCCAATCTCGCGGGTACGTTTATGCCTTCCCGGGAGCAACTCCGAAGCTGAGACAGCCATGCGTCGATGATGACATCCAGGGCTAACCCAAAAAGTAGGAAGATATCCGCGAATGCCCTACCTGTCAAAGAAGGATCAACAATGACACCCTCCCTCCCCCCCATGGGGCCCCAGGGATTGAGGAATCCGGGGCAAATCCCACATCACGATGCAGCATGTTGAAAGTCTCGCATCCGGTTTTTTTTCCTTCTCAAATATCCTCGGCTTTCAGTCACGGACGAGTGGCAAGGTAGGCAATTGTTTTCCCGCCGCCTAATCGCGACAGGAAAAGTTGCCAAGAGAAGACTGGGAATGAGTGAGTGGTCTCGGTCTCCGCTTGGGTGATGATGCCGGGGTCTTGATGTACAAAGGGCTACGTAAGTCGCTGCAGTGACAACTACACCCTGCAAGCAGCAAAGCGTGTGCTAGTAAAGCCAAGAGCTACCAGGGAATCCAACATAACAATGTCTAGCCAGAAGGATCTATATATTAACGGGAATATCAGTCATTTTCTTGATTGCGTATGCAGCACTCCTTGTGCAACGGCGCTTTTATCCTCGTCTACTCATTGTCGCCCACCAAGAGTCGTTGCAGGGTAGCAATCCTGTGTAAGCGGGGTGATGTTGCAGAAAGCCAAGAAACGCCATACAGAACCAGAACCAGAACGTCTCTTGGCTGAACTTGCAAAATAAGGCAGAATGAGAGAATAAAAGAAAAGCCCCTCTTTTTAGCACTTGGAAATACATAATTAAGCCCATGCCCAGACACTACGCGATGTTTGAACTGGCTGCTGCACGTCGCTCCGTCCGGAGCTTGTTTTGCAACCATGGCACCACGAAGAAAGCTTGGCCGCCAAGGCGCGATTGAAATTAAGCTTGTTGGACAAGGTGGCCCATCTTCATGTCTCTAAGGTTACGGCCAAGCATCGGCGGGCGAGCGAAAAGAGGGAGAGGATTGGAGAGAGGGGGTAGTGGTGGGAACGTGACGGATTCGACGACGGGGTGCCCATTCTTCGACGCCCTCCCACTTAATGTCGACTTCAGGTGAGGAGCAAGGCCCCTAGGGCTCTCAAGCTCACGGCTTGTTCAAGGTTGTAGTTGTGGTAAAAGGCTGTCCCAATCTCCGCGCAATGATCTTTATCGGTGGTGTTGCTTTTACGTCGCATTGCCACTAAAGGCGTGCCCGAGAGACCAAAAAAAAAGGCTTTCGCCGCCACTCCAATCTCGCCCCTGCATTAACACGACCAACGAGGACATTGACTTTGCGGCTTAGTTACCTGGTCAAGGCAACTTCGACGCCCATGCACCATCAGAATGGCGTCCTTGGTCGGCGATGGCGATGGCGACGCCTTTGGGGAAATTGGCTTGGGAGCCCCTCACCCCGTCACCGAATAGCTGGAAATGATCCCGTGTCCCACGCATGATTGGGGAAGAAAGCCTTTCCCCGGATTTCACTCATCATCTTCCATGCACACCGTCAACAGGTTACAGTTGTGGTTCCAGATCCAGTCTTTGCTGCAAACTGCAAACTGCGACCATAATTGCAACCCCTCGTTTCATTCCACTACACCCACATCTCACTCTTTATCTGTCCTCCCTCCATCCCTCCATCCTACAAAAGCCTCGTTCGTCATGATGGACGGTTGAGCGGCACAGTATGGGGTTGTAATTTGGAGACTAGCTGGTACAAGCCCAATAACAAAACCGCAAAAGCGTGGAGACGGTTATGGGGCATCGTGAGTCGTAACCATGGGAAACTTGCCGAGACACGACACATGACGCTGTAAGAATGGTGGCCCATGCCCTCCATCCCAGGGTCCTCAAACGACTGGCGCTTGTTTTCTTGTTGGGCGGGAGAGCCCGTCAATTGGACGAGACGCTGGATGGAAGGACGAAAAAAAAAAAACCGAGAGCTTTACGGCCCTTGCGGCGCCTCAGCTTGCCCTGCCTGGAAAATATCCGCGGAAAACTGTACGCAGTGTGCCGCCTCGAATTGCATTGATGGTGAGGCATTTTTTGCCGGCTCCGGGCTGGGGCCAGACAAGCGCCTTCCCGTCGTCCCATCAGTAATCCGTGTTCGCGCTATCAAAGGGAGGACGATGGATGAGAGGAGCCTGTAAGCGGGCTAAGCGGGTCTGGGCCTTTGGCATGTCCCCGGCTTCCTGGATGGAGGGATGGGGACCAGGGTTTGCCAAGGCCTGGGGGAGTCCTGTGCGAGACCTGTACATCATCATGGCTCTTGCATTGTGGCTGGATGGATGAAAAGTCGGGATGAGCCTGGTGTTAGCCTGAGGGATTGCAGCGGCAGCAAATAGCCCGCAAGCTTGACACTCTACTCCCCTCTCAATCCGTGAACATGTAGCAGCTGTGCGACCAATTACAAGCCGGCTGAGACGAATCTCAATGGTCTGATGTGTCGGTAGCCCCCCCCCGCCCCCCGAACTGAAGCGACATGGGATAGCAGCAGCTCTGCGAGTGACCGGCCCGACATGCTGCCTCATGGGATCTGTATGAGACGGGATGCCATGATGCGTGACTTGTCGACGCCAATCAAGCCGGACCTGGTGATGAGAAACTCCCCGCCGTTCCAACTCGGGCGACGATGAATTTTCGTGAAACCCGATCCAGCCCTAGCAAACACACCGGTCTGGCGGCCAGTGCCGATAATGGTGGCCGCCTCGCCTCGATGGACGATGGGATGGCTTTGCTTGGTGGTTGGCTTGTTCGATGCACACACTCCCTCCTACCAACCCGACGAACCTATGGGACGACAAGAGGACCAGTCCTTCAGGTGGATGGGCCAGCCACCCGGCTGGGCGAGGCACAGTGGTGGAAAAAGGCTTCCCACCCGCTGATGGTTCCCGATCCGAAAAAAGAAAACCAAAAAAAACAGACCAGGCGCCAACAATCAAGTTCAAACTATATGTATAGTGTACCAGCTGAGGCGAAACCAAGCCCACCCACTGGGCTCTAGTGCCGCGAAGGCGGTCGGGGTCTGGGCTGCGCCCATCCTTGCTTGCAACGCGTTGCATTGGGCGGCGCGAGCAAAGAAGCTTGTAATGTATGCCTGATATGCGATAAAGTATGATCCGGTAGTTGGTCTGCCTGACCTTGGATCCCGAAAGATAATCTTTCCTTGTGCGGGAGCTAATAAGAGTCCGGATATCGGTTGAAACCCTACTGAACAACGTGGCCATCGTGGTTGGACATAAAAAAGTAAATGCCCAATATTCCTGCCCCAAAAGCCATGGATTCATAACCTTAGTGTTTCATGACTGGTTCGCCGGCAGGCTTGATGCATATCGGGAGATGCCTCAGCCACGACTGCATACGCACATGGCTTGGCTTCAAGTGCTGCGTCCTAAGGGGTTTGCTTCAGCTGAAAAGCCACCCAACAGAGATGGACGAGCGTACGCCACAATAGAGTCTCTTCGGGACTGCAGAGACGCTATAGAGTTCTGGCTGGCCTTAAGGGGCCATCCACTCGGATATGGTTGCCGAGAGGGAATGCCTTGGTTTCAAGAATTGCCGGAAATTCGACAATGGAGGCCAAGAAACACTTTCTGTTCTTCTCGGGTTCTACTCCCTTGAAGATATCTACATGGAAATAGGATGCATGATGTCAATGGCCAGCGCACAATAAAGTGTTCTAGGCGGGTTGAGGGGTCCCGGTGATTGGTCTACAGCCTTAAAAGAACAGCAAAACTAGCTCGCTCGAGGCCACTAGAGCCGGTGACGAGACGGACCTGAAGAGGCGCCCGGGGGAGAAGCGCATCTGCAAGCTGCGTACTGTATGTCGGCCGCAATGCTGTCGACCTTGCCTATTCCTTTTGCTCCTACTTTACTGGCACTCAATTTCCGCACTGGAGGATTCTGCAACCTGTCTCCTGTGCTTGTGCATGCAACAGTGTGCGACCAGGATGCTTTCCCCAGCGGCAGCAACCAACAGTTGGAGTGACGATGTGCGCGGATTATTCTCCGCAAGCGAACCAGTGGGAGGACCGGAAACATGAATAAATCCGGGGCGACCGTGGGGGCTAACACGGCCAAAAGCAGAGAGATGCCAAAGAAAACAAAACTGTCCCAAGTCTTGGTTAAACTTTGAGACAAACGTACAGTCTCGCCTATGTCGCTCGCTACCTTTTGGCTACTGCTGCGTTCGCTGACACGAATCCCCGGAGCCGTTGAGTGGTTCCAACCTAATAGCGGATAGCCTTCTGGTTTTACTACTGGGGGATAGGGGGGAAGGGGGAGGAGGAGGGAGGCAGGTCAGATGCAGCAAGCTGGTGGGCGCCACATAACCTCTTTTTGCTGTCCGGTCGCAATCCAAGTCGATTGCTGGGGACAGTTAATAATTGGCATTACATGTTTCTTTTGGCCCTCGTCAACTTCCGCGTCGCACGCACCCCGTGCTATTTACAAGTCAGGAACCCTGCATGGACGCGGCGTGAAGCCGGGGCGGCCGTACTGCATCGCACTGGCTAGCAACGTTCGGCTGTGTCCCAACAAGGGTGCTGGGGAACAATAATTGGCTTAGATTTATTCGTAAAGTTGCCTTCTGTCTCAGCGCTGCGCATGTTGTATCTATGTGCATGTGTATGTGTGTGAGTGTGTGTGTGCAACTATCTGCGCGACGTCGTCGTGGCGGTTTTAGCATTTGTTTTTAAAACCATGACGGGCACACGCATCCTTGCAGTCTGTGTTTCCCCTAAACCAAACTTTGCGTTCTGTCTTGTCTTGGCTCCCGTATTTGCTCTCACCTTGCGAGAGACACGCCCGTAGATCGCTATCAAGCCTTGACAAAAGAGCTTGACCAGGCGCTACACCGAAATGACGATCAAGCAACTGCCAAGAGCAATCGTCGTTGGTCTACCGCATGGGAATGCGGCAACCCAAGAAGCGCAAAACAAACGACCATACCAGATCTCGAGGGGCCAAAAAAAGAAGAAAAAAAGAGCAATGACCGGTATACGTAGCTCGCCCGTCTAAGGGGGGGGGGACGACGAGAAGGTCACGATGGCTCGATTGGATGATGAACAGCACTGTGTGTGTAAGCAACAGCGGGTTTACACGACGTAATAGTCCATCAAACAGCCAAACAAGGGAGCCGAGCCCGTTCTCCACCGCGGCCTCGGGAACGGAGGCTATTGCTGCTGACACATGGCAGCATCTGGGATGTCGACAGCCTCATTCAATTAATTGTCTAGTCCCATGGAAGCGAGGTGAGGCGAGACGAGCACAGGACAGTCATTTTGACAACTAATGCGCCAACTACCGATATCAACCTCCTGCCAAGACGACGAAATTTGCCATGGTGGCCGTCAGTCGTCGGGGACAAGACTTTAAATCGCCGTGTGTCAGCGCACAGCCAGGTTTAATCATAGAAACATGTGTCGATCCTTTCGGTGGCTTTATTGGGTGTGTGCATGTCTCTCATCTCAGGGCAGCGCTTCCGTTTGATGCCAGCGAGAGGCTTGCTATACCCCAGCAGGCCGACGAGTGAGCGTGGGTGAGGTGAGACAAAGTGGCGTCCCCCCCCCCCCCCCAAAGGGACCTGGGGGCGTGCCATGGGACAGGGATTGTCCCCACCCTCTGGGGCGCATATGACGCACTCGCACCCGTGCAGAGTATCCCTGCTTCGAGAGGCGAGAGGAGGAGCGAAGTAGAGGGCGATTGGGTGTAGTGTAGTGTGGAGGGACGGATGTGTGGAATGCTGTAGAGTCCCGGACCGGTTGTGAGAGCGGGCGTTTGATTTCGGGGTTTCGCACGCGATAACAGAGTCGTCGGCGCGACGAAACGGGCACATGGCCATGAGCTTGCTCTGTATGGTTAACGGAGATGGTCCGCTTGGACGGCGACGAGCAGATGAGCTAGCGGGAGCGACAGTCGGCGGTAGACACGGGACTTACTCGGCATCCAACCCTCCATCCACGGCCGAACTGGCTCCCGCCAAACTTTGGGTTAGGACCGGCCTCTTCGCTAGAGGGCCAGTTTAATCCAAACAGCGATTGCGCACTGCACCAAGCAAGTCCCTGAGATTGAATGAATGGAAATGGCCGAGATCTCGCCCAGGGCCCTGCTCATCTGGACAAGGTGCAGACAGACAGGCTTGGCAACCAAGGAGGGGCCCCTGACGCTCTTGTGCAGAAGCGTGTGGGACCGACCACTGTTCAAGCTTCTCATGTCGTGGGACACGATGCCTCTTTTCAGACTTATTCACAGGTCACGTTGGAGACTGTCTGGCGATTGTTGCTCGATGAAGCTGCTGATCTGCCCGACCTTTCTCCCGCTCTTCGATCACGACAAAGTCTAAACCGCATCGATAAGAGGGAATGCCGATTTGAGTGGCCGAGCACGATAGACTTTTCCCCTTCATCTCTCCCCATCGGGGAGTAGAAAATGACACGCCCCCCAAAAAGGCATAAACCAAGCCCAAGATGGCATCGCCAGGTTGGGGTTATTGTGGGAGGTACGTAAATACCTCTTGTCTCCTTATCTTGCAATCAGAGCGTGCGTGACTGACGCGCGCACGGGTGGCGGGCCAGAAGGCAAATGGATATTAGATTTCAAGCTTACTTGAAATAATCTCAAACGGCCGCGCAACATGTCTTTGGTGTCGCTGGATCAACGGCATCAACTACCGGATTGCGAATGGTTTGCGAAGGGAAAGAGATGGATGACGGCCGTGATGTGCTGGCCTGTGTGTGATGGGCAATGTCTGCGACACAGGGTGGGGATGCAGGCTAAGTAGTTTATTTTAGAGCTCAGGCACGGTACAGCACGCAGCAGGCCCTTGTCGCAGATGGACGCGATGGTTGAGCTTTGGCAGCGAACCAAGAGGTTCCGAGGCACCCCAAGCGGCCACCGAAGGACGCCTCCCGCGGGCATGGACCAAGGATGATGGATGTTAGTGAATGCCGATTATCGTCAAGATTGATCGCCCCGAAACGCCAAGAACCGACGGCGACACAGTCGTCGCAATGGTTGAGGCTTGGCGATGCCAAAGCTGCGACAGGAGTCGGTGATACTTTGCACAGTAAGAAGTCGACGCGACGGGGACAGTAGACATGTCTTGTGTGAGTGGGCAGCACTGGCACTGTCCGGTGTCTCTCGGGTGCTTGGCGCTTGGCGGGTTGTTCTCTCAACTTGGCCACTTAGCTAGGGCCAGTGAGGCATCGCTCGCGATGAGAGGGCTATTGTCGGCCATATGGGCAAGGGGGATCCGCTCTGGCGCCAATGTCGCATTGGCAGACATGGTTCTGACAGGTGCGGCCGATGCAATGCTATGTTGCGGCTGTCGGGGATGTGCCGCAACGGATGAAGGGACAACGCGGAAGGGGGGCACACACGGCGAGCACACGGCGGGCACACGGCGAGCACAAGAACAAGAAGGAGCACGAGCACGAGGGGAGGGAAGGAGGAACAAGCCTGGGCCAACCAATAAGGTTGCCGCCCTGTGCAAAAAAAACCACCAAAAAAAACCAGCTGTGCGTTGCGTGTAAACGCGACAGAGCGATAGATGAAGGCGCGCGGGCAGAAAAAAAAGGAGACGGACAGATGAAATTTCCGAGCGCTGCCACTCCAATGCAGCGGTTACCATCGCTACCGCAGCCAGTGACTGCTTGTTGGATTGTTGGACTGGACCGGGCTTGTTTTGTGGTCCTGCTCCCACCGCACTGTTGCCGTCTGTACCGACCATCCCAATCATATTGAGCCTCCTCAATGGGCGGCTGTCGCGGTCGCAGTGGTTGATGAACGGTGGACTTGGGGGGGGGCGCGGGTGGACGTCGGACCCAAGCCCTGGACCTGGACCCGGACCTGGTCAGCAGCGTCACTGACAAGCTGATTGCACCCAAAGAGCTGGCTGAGGTACAAATGGTAGTGGGCCAATGCTCTCCAGACCCTCTATACGCTAGCAGGAAGGTGCCTATATTTAATTTGCCTAGGCTCCATTTTCCCAGATGCAGGGCTCCAGTGCCTCGGCCGCCGCCCTGTACGGTTTGGCGTGCCTGGCGTGAGCTGGCAACCTGCTGAAAAGCCTCGTTCGACGCGATCTTGGGGCCTGTCCTGCAAGTATCAGCAAACAAGCAATGACAAGCAACGCGGTGGCTGTTCCGCCTCCTGGGGGGGGGGCTGACGTTCATTTGGGGTGTCCAGGGTCCTTGTGCCAGGACCGGCTCAACGATGTGGGCTTTTTCTGGACTGGGCGTGAAGGCACACGAGTGAAAACGCAGTCTGACGTTTTGGTGGAGGTAGACGAGGCGCTGGCTTGAAGAGGGCTGCACATGCACGTGGACCATTCTAGCCCGACAACGATGTCACTAAAAATTGACGGATAAAGGCATTGCGGCTTTTGCTATTCGGACCACGATGAAATTTTGCCGATTTTAATTGACAAATGCACAAATGTAACTGATGCAACAATCAAACAGCTGGTTGCCTGCCCGAATTGCCGGTCTGCCAATTCAGGTAACAGAGCGGGATCTACCCGGGGCAGCGTCTACATGGGGGGCGTATAAGGCATTTCCTTGGGTGCTGCATCATACTGCATATTGGGAAAGGTAAGGAGTAGGGATGGCAGCGGCATCTTTTTCTTTGGTCAGTAGTAAAAATCATCGATATTAGGGGAGCCCATGCCCGACCGCCCATCATGTTCAAATCAGGGGATCATCATCAAGGCGGGTGGGGGAGACAGTCATGATGATGGCCGACATCGCCACGACAGAGAAGTGGACTCCCTCCCTTGACCGCTGGTGGGCTACAGTCATTCATGACTATGGTTTGATCTGGACAAAGGTGAATCGAGGACATGTTATTTTTTTTTATTTAATTTTTTTTGTTTGGCTTTTTATCGCAATGCGGCCTGTCCCAAATGTCTGACAAAGTCTCGGTGAGACTTGTCGGCTTGGAATTTGGGTGGTTCCAAATGAATTAAGGTAGCAGACAAGAGTGAAGCCAAGATCAGCAAGAAAGAGACAAGGACAAGCCCCCCTCTCCCTTCAACAAGTACTGACGCGGCATCGCTGTGACATCAAGGCCAGGCCAAACCTCGATTCTTTACTTTAGAGGAAAAGAAAGAAAAACAGTTAGTTTTAGCGTTATCGGCATTTGGTTTTTTTTTGTGTCATGGCATGAGATAAATCGGCATTGGAGGAGAATCTATAAAGGTCGGTCAAAAGGTTTGAGGTGAATGATGGGCAACAAAGGCGCTTATACGGCATAACGGCACGATAGTGCAAACCGCAGTGGAGGGTGGCATTGTCACTTGTCAGTCACATTACCTTCACCAATGTGCAAGATCGAAAATGCCCCGGACGGGGATCCAGGCTCCATCGTCCACATGCATCCATCTTATCCAGGGGCAGACCGGGCGAATCGAAATGGCGTCAAGTCGACTGGCTGATTGGATCCGGGCTTATCCATGGCCCCAGTTTCACCTGGGGGAAATCAGGTATCGAGTACCTGGAGAGCACGCACATATTTGCCTTCTGGAGTGGGTATCAAGCTACAACGAAGTTATGGTTAGTTCATGCCCACCTAGAGCATGGAGGAAGATGCAAGCCAAAAAAGATTAGAAAACAAGAGAAAAAGATGGAAGAAAAAGACACATGAAAACAGTCTGACAATTAGTTTATTGATGCATTAGCCAATAAAGTGATTGTGTGAAGTCAATGGATCTCCTTGGAGAATGTCGAGCCTCTGCTACAAATGATGGCCCCCTCAGCGAGAATACGTGTGGCGTGTATACCATAAAAAACGCTCGGGACACCACCGTTGTATCAACAAAGGACGGTCGTCAGCCATGTATGAGTTGTGTGTGTGTGTGCGTGTGTGCAAAATCATGGCCCGGAACCCAACAAACAAGGACACGACTGGCTGGCCAGGTGGGAAGAAACGGGGTCTCGGTCGCCCTGAGCGAGCGAAAAATAGCGCACTGTGTACCCGACGAGAATCTTATCCCAAGAAAAAAAGAAGACGGCGAAGAACAGCAACAGAAGAAGGCAAATCCACTATTTTTCGGCACGCCCTGTGGCGACCTCCACACTCCCACCTTCACCCAAACACTAAGCCTTGGCAGCTTTGGTGGTCATCTGCTGGAAGCTGTGCGTAACGTACACTCCCTTCACCCCTATCCTCTCCCTCTGATACACCACCCCCCTTCCTTCCCCCCGTCGCTCATCGTTCCCCACGCCCCATCACAGGTAGCGGAGCGCGGCTTCATTCATAACTCGCAGTGGTTCCCCCCAGCAAGACGGGGAAGACACAAATACAGCTGCGCGCTTTTCTAGTCCACGATCTGTCGACTTCTTTCTCATCTCCCTTCTTCCCTCCCTCCTATTCTTTTTCTTTTAATCCTATCTGGGGATTCCTAATTCCTGTTAAGAAAAAGAGGGACACGCTCTGCTGCTTGACTCTTCCTCTACACGCATTGCTCAATTTCATGCGGCCGTTCCCTCTGCCCCCTCCCCCTCCCCCTCCTCGCCTTCGAGCCCGTCCCCGGCAGCACCATCTCACGTCCAGTCTTTGAACTTGGGCCTTCTTTATACTTAATCTCTAGGTTTAAAGCGTGAGAAGAAGAAGGGCGAGTGAGAGCATCGAGACGAGCAAGAAAAAAAAGGTCTCCCTCGAAAAAATTGGACGACAGCGCGAGGAAAACCAATACGACGAACCGGATCTTGGACCTGTTCACCATCGTTAACAACACGGACAACCAAAACCACACGACGAACGAGACGGCCAAACGCCAAACACCAAACGCGAACAGGTCAATTCTTTCCCCTAAGCCTTGACGACTTCAATCAAGGCCCATCTCGCAGTTTATTCTTCGTTGGCACTTGGTCAAACTCAATCACGCTTCGTCTTGTTCAACACGTCTCATCAGCTTCTTGTCATCCAGCAGCCAACCGCGCCATTCAGAGAGCTGTATCTCGGAATTGCCGTGGGAAACCCCAACCCGGCCTCACTCAATCTCTCGTGCTTTCCCGGTGGCACCTTGATCACAACCCCTCAGCTAAATGGGCATTCGACCAACCGTGGGTCCAAGTAACGAATCCGATTCAAGTCAAGTGCCTTTCGGTCCTCTCCAACCATCAAGTTAATGGTGTGTGGCCTTGACGCCGTCTTCTCTTGCCGCTCTCAGTGACCGGCCCCCGCCCCCAACCACCGCCTCAGGACTGCTGTACCACCGAAGGCTCCAGTACCTGGAAGTCCTGTACCCCCCTTCACCCCCCACTAGAACCACTTTCCCACACCGGGGCAACCCCCGTCAGTTTGTACCATTCAGCATTACATCTTCGTTGAGTGATCTCTCTCCGTCCTCTCGCCTTCAGCGTTCAGCTAGCGACTGCACCCGGCAATACCCACCAGAACACAACGTTTGGCAACCGAAAGCGAGGACGCACCCCCGGAAAGAAAAAAAAGTCACGAACTTCCCAAGTAGCTCGATCCGTCATGGCGGCACTCTCGGCCTCAGGGATGTATGTGGCTCCCCACCAACAGACGCTCCAGCCGATGCAGCACCAACCACAGCAGGTGTCGCTGCTCGACTCAGCAGGTATGTACAGAAGCTTTTTTTTTCCTATTGATAATCTTGATCTGGTTGTCCCCCCCATTGCCCATTTCGGATTTGCCTCTTGTTTTCGCTTTGTTTTTGGTAATAGTCATTTTTTGCCCCCACTTCCCTGCCCATAAAGTCATCACCTTCACCATCATCATCATCGTCACGTTCGGTTTGTCATCCGGCCCGCACTGGCGGCGTCTCGTCGGAAAGAAGCATTTGGGCTTGCCCACCCCCTTCTTCCCCATCGGTTCGCCTCGCTTCGTGCTCGCGACCTGTTATTCCCGGGAGACCAAATGACGTTGTTGCGACGGGAAAAACGGCACCTTCTGGATGTCGCCAGAGTCTAGTCCTCGTCTAGGTCCGTGACTTGGTCCAGCTGCAAGCCAACCCAAGCCTCCATCCCTCCGTATGCCACCCCCAACCCGCTGGATCCCGCTGGGCGCTCCCACTGGCCGCCCGGCGCTGTGCCACCTGGGCCTGGGCTGGACCTCGGGAACTGGGCTGCTGCAGGACAAGGTCCTACCCGGCCTGGGCGTCGCCGCCAAATTTGATTCACCCTTCCCTTTTCCTTAAAGCTGCTCTCCGTGCCCGGTACCCAGTGCACTTAGCTTGCTGCAACTGCGTGCTGCGCTGCACTGCAAACAAATCCCTGCCATATCCTGGCAGCCCTGCTGCTGCTGCTGCCTCCCCCTCCGCTGCATCACTGCATCATCTCGTTCGCGCCCTCCGCCTTGTTCACATTGCATTTTTGCCTTTTCTCTTGTTCCCCTGCCCCTGTTCATTCTCCCCCCTGTTTGTTCGCCCGTCCTGCCTGTCCATCCTTGCCTTGCTGACGTCCTTATTCGCTCGTCCACCTGCAGATAAAGGTTCATCATCTCCTCCACCAAGATCCAACTCTGCCAGCAGTTTCCTATCCGCATCATCGCCTCGAGGCTTTTCCACGGACCTAACCGACTCGATTCTTGAGGAAGGCGGCGAGTCTGGCAGCGAGTCCTTTGCCGAGCCCGTCACGCCCGTCAGCCGCCATTCCCAAGACTTCACCCTTGAAGGCCAGGAGAGTGCCGAGCTACAGAAGTTCCAATCCTACCAGGCATACTCATCCTCGGCCGCACCCATCCCAATTCCTGGCGCAAACCAGGCTTCTGCCGGCCCTGCTTCTCCCAGCAAGTTTGGAAGCTTCTTCCCCTCTTCGCATACTTCCAGCTCGTCCCGTCGACCCTCTTATACCACCGAATCAACAACCCCTAGAGCCACCGAGACCGACGTCACCTCGACCGGCACCCCACTGTCTCGTCGCTCAACCCGCGGCTCCACCTCGAGCTTTAAGCGCACAATGTCATCGTTTTTCCGTCGTACAACTTCGCAAATCCAGGTAAACGGTGGTTCTGCAATCGTGGATTCTGCTGCACCCTCAATCTCAGGTGCTTCAGAACCTACCAGCAGCCTGCCTCGTACAAGCCACTCGCGCCGCTTCTCCCACCACCGTTCCTCAACCACTACCCGCTCGAATTCGCCTCCTACTCCTGACTCTCCATTGGAAATGGCCCCCCATTCCCGCGAAAAACATGTCAACGGCACCGCGACCGACCAAAACGACATGAAGAAGAAGCGTGCCTCGACTGGGTTTTCTCTACGCGGCCGCGCTGTCAATTTTGTCGGGGGCACCATCAATCGTGAGAAGAATCGGCCTGAAATCCGCCGTCGAGCTAGCAGCTTCGATGGCAGCAGACCCAACACGCCGGTCGCTGCTCCTAAGAAGTCAGATAATGAGGCAACGTATCCTCCCGAGCGATTACCTTGGCCTCTCCCTCCTGACTCTGGTACTGGTGCCAAGTCCCGTCGCTTGAGTCTGAGTCTCCCCGACGACTTCTCAGTGGACATTGCCGAGCTCCAGAACGAATTTGAGTACCAGAGCAAACTCCTGGGGCGTCACGGCAAGCACCTGGGCAAGGGCGCCGCCTCCAAGGTGACAATGATGATGCGTAAGGGGTTCCCGGAGGAACTCTACGCTGTAAAGGAGTTCCGTGGCAAGTCCAATCGCGAAAGTCAGCAGGAGTACGAGAAGAAGATCAAGTCGGAGTTCAGCATTGCCAAAAGTTTGCATCATCCCAATATTGTTGAGACGATTCGTCTGTGTACCGACCACGGCCGATGGAATCACGTCATGGAATACTGCTCCGAGGGCGATCTGTTTAGCCTGGTTCAGAAGGGCCACCTCAAGGGCGAGGATCACAAGAAGGACCGTCTGTGCCTGTTTAAGCAGCTGATCCAGGGAGTTGGCTACTTGCATGCCAATGGCATTGCGCACCGTGATATCAAGCTCGAAAACCTACTCATTACCAAGGACAGCAAGCTCAAGATTACCGACTTTGGAGTTTCCGAGGTTTTCTCCGGGACGCACCCTGGCCTCCGTGAGTCGGGTGGACAGTGCGGCCGCAACATGGGTGAAGTCCGTCTCTGCTCCCCTGGCATTTGCGGCAGTGAACCCTACATTGCCCCGGAGGTCCTTGCCAAGAAGGAATCCTACGATCCTCGTCCCCTGGACGTCTGGAGCTCGGCAATCATCATGATCTACCTAACCTTTGGTGGTGCCATTTGGTCGCGCGCCGAAGCTGGCAACACCCACTACGATAAGCTGGTCAAAGGATGGAACAACTGGTATGCCAAGCACCCCGATCCTGATGCCTGCATCTCGGACACGGATTACCCCAAGTGCTACGCTCTGGATGTCGGTGTCAGCCCCCCGGCCCTCCGGCGTCTTCTCCTTCAGATGCTCAACCCCGAACCCAGCAAGCGCATCAGCATCCAAGAAGTCGTCAACAACCGCTGGATGAAGAACGTAGAATGCTGTCAGATGGAGTCTTATGATGACCCCACCCAGATCATTGACGCAACCAAGAAGGATGCTACCAAGACGTCTGGCAACAAGAAGATCTTCTGTCACAACCACTTGCCTCCAAAGAGCCTTGGAACTCACTCACTTGGCAAGATGCCTGGTCAAGCGGGCTACTAGACGAATTTTACGACGATCAACGATAGGGTTTTCTCGACCAAGCCATCCGGGCTACATTCAGCAATTACGAGCTCCTTAATACATCTTCCTGGATGGCACGAGAACCGATCTTTTCTTTTTGTTTCCTTTGTTGAATCATTGTCATGTACCCACTGGCGTTTAGGAGGATGGTGACCATGGGATAAGAGGGGTCGGAGAGCCCGCATGGTCTGGAGTTGACGAGTTTGTGTGCATTCTTTTCCCAAAGAACATTTTCAGGCAACGTGATTTCTTTACCGATCTCGGGCTGTGTCCGGGATCAGCATTCAAATGGTACATAGCCGAGACATGGACTGGATCCATTCACTTGGGTCTAATTCTCAACTACTGTTGTCCTCATGCACTTTTCTTTCTTTCTTTTCGCTCTGTCGCAATCGGAATTGAGGGAGAACGAGAACAACGTACTTGCTTAATACCCGAAGACATTCATGGGATATGTCTATTCTTCCCTTTAGGGAAGAGAAAAGTTTCGAGACGGGTTGAGGTTTGATGTTATGGATGATGCGACGCTACAATCCTCACACATTGCGTGATCTGAGGATGGCTTTTGCGGGATGGGAGAGTCTTGGCGTGGACGCTCTAAGAATCATGAGCTGCCCCGCACTATCAGATCAGGTTTGCGAAGACATAATAGACTTGCATTGATGATCTGCATAATGTTCCTGACATGATGGGTGACTGAATCGATATGCACAGTGACTTGAATGCGCCGAGGCTCTGCCTGACTCGCGCAAATTCTCCAGTATCAGCCAGGGGAGTCAGGGGAGGGGAGCCAGGGGAGGTGGGGGTGAACTAGAAACACCTGCCGTTAGCCACCAGCAGACAAGGCTGTGGTGCCGTAGTCGCACCGAGGTCACCATATTGAACTCGGGGTCTATGAACCAGGACGGGATTGGAGCCGGCGGTAAGTCTGCGGCCGGCATCTCTCCACTCACGATTATAAATACGCCCGAGGACAGGCCTACGAATGAGCACATTTCGAATAGTGGAACTACACTGCACTGCACTGCAGTTCCATCGCGTGGGATAAAATGGATTCCGCCCGACTAGTAACCGACACAGCCAGATAGGCAAAATACTGAGGATGGGGGTCACAGCCGGCATTGATCCCTTGCATGGGGTGCCAGCGTAAGGGACCATTGACTCCCGACGTGTGATGGTGTTGATACGGAGACTCCGTGGTGCTGGTTCCCAATAGCGACAACGAAAATCGACTTGGTGCACTTCTTGGCGGCACATCGATCAAGGATCAGTGGGCTGATCATGGTTCACCATGGCCAACTTCAACTAGCCTGGACTTGAAATGGCTCGGGCGTCACGTTGTAGCACTTTTCATCTGCCATATGATATACGGCTTCTCATCTGACAATGCGACTTGTCAGTACCTTGGGGCGGTGATTCAAGCCCGCCGAGCCATGCAGCCCCTTATCCAAGGCATGTGGTGAAATGGAGACGAGCGGCCTCTCCGAAGCGATGTAGGATAGGATGACATGCTCGTGCACGAGATGGACACAGCCGAATTTTTTGAGTGGTTCCGCTATGTAATGTGGCAAAATTCTGGACAAAGGTGACGTAGAAAAACAACAAGGTCGGGTGATAAAAGAACGCAGCCAAACCGATTAGGATGCTAGCTTCCAGAATTCGACTCGCCAGTTTTAGTCAATGGGGGTACATCTGTCAAGAATTGGTACACTCTTAACAGTTGTTCTTTTAGTTCATGGGACGCCCTGAGAGCCGCAAATCCAGCACTAGTTTTCTTGCATTATTCACAGCAGGCGGATGGGTATGCAGCGTGCATCCGGCGATGCCTGTTATTGGCTGCGATGAGTCGTTGAAGAACCCGAGTCGGAAGGTCATGGGATGAGCAGCAGGCACCTGATCAAGCACACATGCGTTGAGTAAAGGGGAAATGCTAGATTTGGTTGATTGTATTTTTATCATCATGTGAAAGCTTCGACTCGTGTCAATTGGAGATTTGCGGATCTGGACAACTGATTCTGAAAACATCGACCCCGCTTGCGACAACCCAACCTAGTGTGGGATGTTCGGCAGGCTCACATCGAGTACGCCTTTGCGATCGGAACCAGCTCTCTTTTACGATAGTAATAGTGAGATTCATAGCAATTTAAGGCAAAGTAAATGGGTGTCTGTTGGTCATTCACTATGCGTAGTCCAGTAGCGTGAGGAATGTTGGTTCGGAGGATGACTGGATGGTTTATACTTGGTGACCACCGAAGAACGCGAGTAAAATTTAATTCACAGTGCAAGTCGAAACCGTGCACGAATTGGAAAAAAACAAACAGGCATGGGATCTAGCTTGGGAATAAGAAGAAGAAGGGGAACCATGAACATGAGGGTTGTCATCTTGGGTTGGTGATGTTGGAGGAGGCGGCATGAATGGCCCCGCTGTCCACAGCGCGATACATAAAAAACGTGGGCTCAAAATGGAAGCAATACAAGCAAAGTTGCCTTATGGCCTGCCAATTCCATGTGCGCTGTTCTAAATCGACCTATTTGGAACCCGGGTCACTCAAGCATAGATTGTCGGAGATGTGGATGATGAGCAACGAAGGGCATTGCTTGCATAACTACATCCACTCCATTACAATGTATGACGGGGTTTCAAACTGCCATGAACTTACACGAACATGGACACTGAGAAAATGACTGGGTTTTACTCGGAGGAGGCCCGGACAGTGAGTTGACGATTAGGCATAATTGTAATTGGCCGGTAGAGGCAAAAGTTGCATTCTAAAGGAAAAGGCGACTGGTAAAAAACCATCTGGGAAAGTCAAATCCACCATCGTGGCTGGTGGTTAGGATTGTAACTCACCATGATCCCAAACAACTGAAGAATTCTCATGACGTACAGTATGCCCACCATCAATTTGCAGTGGGATAAGGGAGCTGGGACGGGGCAGAAAACTTGACCAGTGACCGAATCGCCTCAAAAGCCCAGGATAGTGAGGCTCTCATTGGGTGCTATATGGATGCGGGATGTAGGTCTGGCTTTGGAACCCTCCGACCCATCTACACCTTCGGTTGTTGCGGTTGGAGATAGAAACACCACGATAACTTTGGGTGCCAGAAGAAGCCACCGAGTTCCATGAAGGTCCAATACCCGCGAGCAGATGTCATGAGGACTTTAATTGGTGGTTTATGATTCTGATACGAACGGCAAAGATGCTGTATGTGGACAGTTGCCACACTCACAAATTATCGGGTTGTGTTACCGATTTACTAATGCATCCTCCGGGTGAGATACCTCTGTTAGTCCAATCATATACGCAGGCCTAACATTGAATCGTTGAGAGTTCATGGGCTCGCCTCTTCACCAGCCAGTAGCTCCGGAGGCCCTCCAACTGTACGTTCGGGGTCGGAGGCCACATTCGGACTGTCCCCGCCACCTGGAGCTTTTAGGGAGGCCTAGCATGGCATCGGTCAGCCAAGAATATCCGCACCAGGAGGCCCATTGCCGCACCAGAAGCGGACCGCATCGGCCGAGACGTGGGAGCCCAGAGGCCGGCCGACCAATTCACCACAAAGTGCAGCTCTCTGTCCAGAGAGGCCTACCTTGCCTCGGCGTTCGGAGTTTGGAGGCCCATCACTTACACCATCAATCAGAGGTTCTAGAGTAGTCTATGCGCTTACTGCATGGTAGAGAGTAGGAGATGGGTTGGGAGCCAACCATCTCAACCTGCGGCGTTCTCGGAGGCCCACTGCTGTGTCTCAAAAACGCAGAGATGGATTGTCCCGACACTCAGTACCGCGGTTCATCAACCAGACATCGATATGCCACGGAAATCATCATTATTCGGCGCTCGGAGACTCACATGCATCCTCCAGAGGCCTACCACTTCGTCATTCGGTAGTCGGAGGTGTGCTCCGCCCGATTCGGAGGCCCACCATTCAATCATCCCGAGCCTCACCAATCACGTCACCCAGAATACGGAGGCCTGCCACTTTATCAGAGGCCCACCCCACGGATTAGGTACCTTTTGCTCTGCGCTTAGTCTCAGTGGAGGCCTACTGTAGGTTGGAACACTCCAACCAGATGCCTACCGAAGTTAGGGACTCCGTCGGACGGAAGACCGATGCCCTTCAAACGTGTGAAAGTGCTTATGCGCTGTTCAGGCCATGTTGTGCAAGAAACCCATCAAGTCACTGATGCTGCGTCTGGATTTGGTTAGAAGAGACTGCATGTGATCTCTTCAGTCTTCAAGGGCGTACATTGCTCGGTCCAGCCCAGAAGGATCACTGCTGCATTCCGAGAACGCCACTACAACGCCTCGTTATAAACCACGTCACTTCGAGAGCGGCCGATGATGTGCATGGTTTATGCGAAAAAAGAATTTGCCTCGTGATGAATCGTAGTGCGAATTGGGAAAAATATTCCTCGCCCAGACGCTGCAAAGGTTTGATTATTAACACGACCATTTGTTGGTCCACGTGACACCCCTTCGCAATTACTATCGTGTATGTTTTCATAGCTTACTATAAGTATTGGCATGACGGTCACTGTATCATTAGATATTGTGGCATCATCAGCAACTACAAGTCAGTCAATCTCAGCTTCTGTTCCTTTATCTACCCACCCAACATGGAATGTGACCATAACGCAACAATCGGCGTGCTAAAGATCAAAGCCGGATCATCAATGCATAAAGATATTCAGTATGCAACGCGCAGAGGGCCTACACAGCCGGGACCTTTCAAGGACTCTGGTTTACAAGGCACCATCTAGTTGACAAAGTCGGAAACGCTGTGGAATCTTGCCAATAAATGATAAGTATCGCCATCTTCCACAGAAAATAATGTCACTAACGAAGTGTTTCCGCAGTCATGAAGTCTCCGAATTATCCTGTTGGCATAGTCGGAAAGCGCGGCTAAATTTTGTATTAATCGATGATAAGTACCGCCCGATTCCCCGGAAAATAATGCCACTGACCCAAATTTTCCCTAGATCATGAAACCTCCGAGTTACTAGAGCCAACAACTAATGGGTTGAAAGATGCCGCATGGTACTGGGCGACGACATTGCGGCTTTCAAACCAGACCATAAGATTCTACACGGCTTCTAGGAGATTCATTGCATTCAACGCCAAAGTTGATTTCCATTGCCAGCTGTAAAAATACCAGTCTTTGGCCGAAAGTGATGTTTATCACTGCTCCCACGATGATTTCTCTAAATCTATCTTCCGTGGTTTGCAATTCCGTAAGAAACAATTGGCCACATATTTGCCGGGGCGCGAGTATGGACAGATACGGCCATGCGAACCAAGAGTACCGTCCAGCTTCAAGGTGGCTAGCATGTTTCAGTTATCCAACATTTCTGGTCAAACCTCGAGACGGCTAGATTATCAAAAGGCAGGCGCTTCCCCTCAGCGGCGATGGGCACGCGGCATCACCTCGGCGGAAGAACTAACCATGCGGCTATAGCTCTTCGACAGCCCCACTGCATGGCGCAGGTCTTAAATTTCACTTACCAGGCTCAAACCCCTTGGCAGTAAGAGTCCCTCAATGCCACTGTGATCAACAGCTAGCACGTTGGGCCTAAAGACTCCATTGCTTAGATATAATCACAAGAATCGCCCACGTACTTCTACATGGTAAGTGCATCTCTCAGAGGATCAACCAACAGTAACTAACCAATCGGCCAGACAAAACAATGGCAAAGGGAGAAAGCTTTGGTGCTACAACGTGGCTTTTGTATGGGATACAACATGACCTGGGAATAGGAAATCACGGTAGTAGACTGAGCCCTCGTGGGGCTGGAATAGTCTAAGGGCAGGAAGAATATCTTGTTGTTTCGCTATACTCTGTATATAACGGGAAATGCGGCAACGTTCTATGAGGGGTTGGAATTTCTTAGGCCTAAACGCATGTGGCAATGCATACGGCTTTGAACGGTGTCTGGGAACTTTATGCAGGAGGCATATGAGATCAAAATCATGGGTTAATGGAGGAGCGCAGAATCTGGCCACGATGATATATGCGGCAGTGCGATATTTTCTGCGGTGGAGGATTTGTTGACTATCGTGTTAATAACTTCAACTAAGAATACATGGGCTATGAGTTGGCACACGCCGTTTCTTCAGAATAATCATTCTATATCGGAAGGGTAGACTTGGTGATGTGACATGCTCTACAATACGCAAAGTCAATGAAGGCCCATCATCTTTAATCTTCCGGCAACAGCTAGGCTCGCTACTCTTAAAGTGTTCGCTGATCAAGTTGATTTATTATGCGACAATACATCGGACCGCGAAAAGGTGTGCGCAAGTGTGCAGGCCATAACGATAGGGACACCGCGGTGGCAGTAGCAGAGTATGCTCGGATGACCGGCGCCGACCGTGTGGAGGGATGCTTCTTTGGAAACGGCGAGCGTACCGGCAACGTTCGACCTGGTTACCCTCACCCTGAAATCTGTATAGCCAAGGAGCTGCTCCTGGCCTGGGCCTTTTCAGGCCCGAGTCGAACCATTGATGTTGTCGAGGAATATAACAAGATCCCCCGTCCATGCGAACGCTCCAAATACAGGCTCTTTGGTTTTATGTGCATTCAACAGTATGACACCAGGGCGCGATTTATAAATTAAAAAAAAAAGCGCCAGAAAAACGTCAGTGGGAGGCAAAGACGTCCGAGGACTACTGGCAAGTACCATATCTACCCATGTTTGGCCGTACCTACGAGGTCGTCATTCGCGTCAATTCCCAGAGCGGTAAGTATTCCACAGGAAATCGCTGTATACACGGAAATTGAGCTTATCATTGGCTTGGCAATCACGTTGGTCGACCATTTTCTAAAACGATACAGGCCCCAAAGCCCCTTGCCGAAAACCCTCCTAGGGACCACACACCCTCTGCCTTTTCAGAAAGCCGATTTTGACGCGAATAAGGTCTCATTCCTCTTTATCATACATATAAGGCTGGCTTTTCTTTCTCTCACGGACTTCCAGGGGTTCGAAATCATTTGTTTGCACGTTCCCACATGCGAGGGAGGACAAAGGGGCCAACAGGATCGTAGTTTTCCTCATCGTTTGGGGCTGAGAAACTGGCCGTAAAAAATTAAAAAAAATTTATAATAGGGGAGGGGGAGGGAGAGTAGCATCTGTTGCGAAATATTATCATGTCCTCTTCTTCGCAACTACTAGACACAAATTAGAAGCACATTAGGCCCCCAAATTACTCATCAAAATATCGACGAGCACCTTCATTCCTCGTCCATGATTCTAGATGTTGAATCCAAACTGGTTCGCACTAATATTTTAGCTCCATTCGCCTAAATGCTCTACCTCTCAATCGCCTCTAGATACTCTGATCTGACAGTGGGGCAAGCACATATTGTCGCATCACAGCAAAATGCAAACGCGATGAGAGCAGCCGAGATAGAGCCGACGTTTCAGCGGATGCAATGTTTTTTTATAAAATAAAATAAAATATAAAATATAAAATAAAATAAAATTGGTTTTTTTTCTGCGTCATTCTTCTTTTTTGTTTCGGGGAATAACAGGCGTATGGATTCTCATTCCAAATGCTCAGGCTTAGACATGCCGTCTGATTATTGCCCGCCACCAACATAGCCACCACAAGTTTAGGTGACAGCATGTAAACCATAATAATTGATTGGTGCGGCTTTTTTTGGCAGTCTTTTTTTATATCCTTTTCGGGTCTCGGGCGCATATGCAAACTCGCGTTTTCTGGGCTGATGCCTGTGACAAGTACATGTAGGCTGTGTGCGCGTCTTGGAGACTGTCTCACTTGGGGTCTGGAGTTTCTCAGCTGCATTGCGCCTCTAATAACGTGCTTGATTTCACCTAGTGCACATGCAGTAAACGTGCCCTGGACGCCAAAAGTGGCAAAGATCTCAGGTTGGGCTCCAGCTACTCCGCTATTGGCGCCCAACCTGAAAGTCGTCAGACACTCGGTGTTTGGAGAGCCTATTCGGGCTGCATTCGAGTCGAGCGGTGCGAGTTGGCGATGACGAAGGCGATGAGAATCAGTGGACCGACTCACACCGGTTCCACCAGTTCCGCCAGGCTATCAGTTTTTGTTTTTACTCTATGTTGGCTGACTGCTTCATGGTCCATCTCGCTGGTGCCTGTCCTGACTCGCGCAGGGTCTGAAACGGTTCGGTGACATAAGGAATCTGACAAGCAAGCTCCCTTACCGGTAAAGATGCCTTTACCATTCTACTGATTCATTGAAAAGAACACGTTGTAATTGGCTGCATCGGCAATGTCTGTCTTCTATTTTGCCTCTTTTTTCCCTTTCTTTTGTTTTTTCAACCTCGCCAGAGTCAATAGTGTTTGGGATGATCTCACACATCCACCGCCACCAAGTGATTTATCACCTGCACATTCACAAAGTGGCAAGCAATTCGCAGCGCAGTTCCTCCAATCGGAGCTTGTCCCTCTGCACAATGCACATGTAATCCTACTCAATAATACCACTCTGCAGTTTTTTTTGCCCTTGTTGAGCTGGCAACATGCCGCCCCTGGTCGCCAGAAAACACAACAGGCACATATTCCCAACCACAGACGGGCCGGATAATGATGGAATAAAATAAGAAGTACATATACACAAAACGCGAGCTGGCCCAGTAGGATCCTTGTATGGCAGGATTCTTTGGTCGCGGTATTCTTGGATTCATTTGTAGTGCACGTCATACCCCACCGATGTGGCATTCCAGTGGGCAATCCATGGCTGGAATTCTGCAGGGCCTCCCTGGCCCTCAACTCGCCCATTTCGCGTTGCGCACTGCCTGTTGGCGCAAACTTGGTTTGTTGTCTCTTATGAGCACAACCAAAAAATGCATCCGATTGGAAGCACCACCCCCCAAGAGTACGCCATCCAAAATTTGGAACTTGTTAGCCGGTGTCGGATTTTACAGCCAGCTTCTTGATCCAAAATCATGGTCCACCCCCCATCAATCAAAGTCTGGTAGAGGGCACTTGAGCTGGGAATTTAACTAGGTCCACTTGTGATTGGACGTCTGTAAGCGCCAACTCCCAGGATAGGAGTATGTAGGCAACGCGAGTTTGTAGTAGTTGATGTTTTCCATGCCCAGATGTGAGAGGAATCCAGAAGGCGAATCCATCGCATCTCAAAATTTTTCGAGTCTGTTTATTTTTTTATTTTTTTTTAACCCCACCCCATTGCCGTTTGTGGTGTGCGAATAATTCGACAGCCTCGTCCAACTTGAGCCTAAAACTTCAGGCAGAAAGTAAAGAAGAAGGCTGTTATATCTCGCCGTGAGCAGTATGAAAGACGGCTTTCTCTTTCTTTCTCCGTAATGTAAAGAAAGCAGTCCACCACCAAGAAACAGCATATTCATCAAGAGGCAAACCGCGATACAACCTTATTCTATTGCACTCTCAGGATCTATTGCCACGATGGATCTAGATCAGGATGATTCCTCAATGTATTCGGATTCAGAAATGGGTTCGGGTTCCGACATGGATTCGAACTTCACAATAGATATGGATGAGGGAATAGATCTAAGCCTCATCCAAGATCCAGAGTCGAGGGAGTGTCTCGTCCGGGACATACTCAAAATGTTAACAGGCCGTGACGTAGGTTAATCCTTCAAGGCACGTTTCTCTAAGACGTATTCTAACCAGCGCAGGTAATGAGCCTGGAACTTCTTGGGGGTCAAGGATGTGACTTTGTTTACCTCTTGCATCTCGAGCCTCGTCCTTTCCAGGGCTTCAGGGCGTCTAGGCTACCCCGCCGCCCCGGAACTGTAGAGCTCACACTTGACGTGTCTGTTGTTGTCATGCGTATCCCATGCGTCACCTGCGGAGCTGACCAGGGTGCTCGTGTCGAAAATGAAGTGGCTGCAATGAGCCTGATGCGAGATGCTCTCGGGGAAAGGCGGGAAAGCATCATCCCCAAAGTTTACGGATGGGGCCCAACAGGAGCCGATTTTGGTTGGATCCTTGAGGAGTACAAGAGTGGCGAGGTACTCGGGAGTTGTTTTAACAACTTGGCAGTGGAGCGGAAGCAGTCAATCATTGGCCAACTGGCCGACGTATACAAGCTCATTCAAAGTTACAAACTTCCAAATTCAGTCCGGGGCTACGGAGGACTGGTTTTCAACGAGGCGGGCCGAGTTGTTACCGGGAGAACAAGTTTCCCATGCGGAGGTTCTTTTGAGTCACTCCCTGATATGTACGCCGAGTTGTTCCACCAACAGCTGAGGGATCCCTCCGCCACTGGTCGTTGGAACGTCTGGAGCAGAAACGGGCTGGGAGACTTACTGGTTAAATTTGCCCTTTCTAATCGTATCGTGGAGCTATTAAGGATCAATTCTGTAAATCGGCCAACCTTGGTCCATGGCCATTTGGGTATGTTCATGGCGCCCGCTCACTCCCCATGCTCCGAAAGAACATTTCCTAACTGGCTTGCAGAGACGGATGGCATTCTATTTGATCCGAAATCGAATCAAATCACAGCACTTACCAAATTTAACTACTCTCATATTGCCAGCCCGGTCGACGAGTATTTCTACTCGTTTCATACCTTAAACTCTTTCCTCCCCTCTGTTTTGGAACCACCGGGTCTCCTTGTGCTTCGTAAGTGTCTGCTTGAAGGGTTTGACGGAAATGTTCCAGCCGGGTCTGGCGGCAGGGAAGGCATGTATTGGAAGGTTGCAGCTATGATGGACGAGGAATTCACTCGAGCGGGGGTATCCAGACCAAAGGACATTCCCGGCAGTGGGGAGCTGGCCAACTTGAGATGGTTTCTCCACGAACTTGCTCCTTCTCACGTTTCGAAAAGCCCCGAGAGGAGGAACCAGGTACAGGCTGAAGTGGAAAGGGCTCTCGCAGCACGGGTTGAGCGTGGCTTATGGAAATGCCTGTTGAGGTGGTGGTTTAATGGCAGTCAGAGTCACGATGGCCAAGCCTACCCAACTAGTCTATCGCAATGAATTAAATAAAATATTATGTGGTTTTAATACTAAAGAAAAAGAGAGGCTTGTTGTTCTGGTATCATCCGCATGAATTACGTGTCCAGTGCCCTTATCACGACTATCGTAAGAGGTCAGTCAGCCGGAAATTGCGAGTGGATGAGAGGTTCCTAGACAACGTTTTTAATCTCGCCTTTAGGCAAATAATGTCTCGTCGCCCTTGCTCTCTTGAAATTGATAGCCTGGTAAAAAAGAAAGGAGATAAAGGCAGCGCAGGTTTCGTACTTCAGGATGGAAACGCAGGCACACGAGCGCTAGCGGGAGGGATAGTGAGTAGGGCTTAAACAGAGGCTGAGGCTTGATGGCCACCATAGGTATTCACCCCTCGTCGGTGCAGGGAGGTATTTGGCTTGTCTGCCGCGGCAGGTGCTGGACAATTTACCTAAGAAAAAAAAAAAGTCACGAAGCATCAACGCCGGCTGCCACCGCACATTTTCGATTGGTGTGCTATGGGGGCTATGGAAAGTTGCAGGTATGATATTTGTGCCTTCAAGATGGTGATTCAGAGTCGAGGGCATATTGATGTATAATTGAAAAAAAAAAAAGTGAAAAATTTGTTGAGGTCAACTTTAGTAGCCCTCTTTGTAACACGTTTGACAAGTTGTGGCTCAAACCAAGCCCCTACGTGCTACCATGCTACGAACTAGTCAGAGCCTCTAACGAAGAATGATGCGAGGAACACAGGCACCAGCTGGACCACCCATAAAGTGTCTGATATTGGTTGTGAGGGCGGCCATTACAACAGATCATATCAGTAGAATTCGGTATTCTAATTACTATTGCGAAATTAGCAGACTGAGCTCGAAGCTGGTGTCTACGTTTTACGACACAACGAGCTTGTCAATCCCCCTGACAGAGAAACACGTAAGACACAGGCGCCTGTCGATACAACCCCTCCGAATTTCTGCAACTGCTTCCTAAAGGCATTTGTGATGATAGTTCTGGCCTTTGGGGAATCTGGATTTCCAGAACGATTTTGATAGAGGTAGAGTGGAAACAGAAGAGGAACGAACCTCGCTGGAAGTTTAAAGAGTAGCCACACGACGCGGACCAACACGCTTTTCCCTCGCTCCACGGTCAGGGGAGGGCAAAGAATTCAGTTGGCCAACCTCCCTGCCATCAAGCCTGTAGACTACGGCACAAATTCTGGCATTCACTTGACCAGCGCCTGAATACCACAGGGAGCAAAGTCAGGTACGTTCAGGGTAGGCTTTGTCTGTTCTACGTAGGTGCTTGGTGGAGCTATGGAGGGTTATAGAGGGAAGACTGGCACAATGGTTTAACCCAGACAAATTCATGGTCGAGTCTTGTAACGTCCTCGGTGGAAGTAATGGATGATGGATGATGGATGATGTGTTGATCTCTGGCTTGCCCTGAATCCGACCCTACATCCGGCCCTCCATGGTGGCATGTCCCCAGAGCGGGGATGTCCAGATCTAATATTCATACTACACAGACGCCACTTGGGTCGGTCACTGGAGGCGGTAGTTTGGGGCTGACAATACGAGGAGTAAGCGCTGCAGCTGATGAAGTCAGGGAACAGTAGGCAAAGTGCGGGGCTACTCAGGTTGGCCATTCAGGCTTGTCTGTTGGGCTGAGCAAACAATGAAAAGTGGCGCTATTCAAATCAAGGGCAGGTCATCTGCCTCATGTCCCATCGAGGTCATGGTCTGGCTCGCTGATGCATGGAACGACAGATGCCGGGCCAATGTGTCAAGATGCTGACGGGCGAGACCCCTGCTATTTGCTTTTTGCTCTTTGTCCGTGGTAACCTTTGCATGGCTTCTCTGCCGGAAGAAAATGCCTGCATGGGCTGGACCAAATATTGCAGCTGTGTCACCGGTGGTTCAATCACCATCAGGCTACTTGCGCTGCGTGTTGGTGCTCTTCCAGGGCTATTCCAGGGGGAGCCTCCAAAAGGTGGGGACTGGTCAGCCCCACACCGCGGTCGGTCAACTGTCCGGCTCCCCGAAATTATCGCCGCCAGTTGCAACTCAACCAACTGTACTACGAAACGGTCATGCATGGAGTCAGATATCATATTTTTGGGGGGGGGATGATATTCTTCTTCCTTCCCGGACTTGTTTTATTTTTTCTTGACCGAAACCCATCGACCAGGATCGGGATAATGAGCCTGTGGCTGACCGACCACGGCGACCACCAGCCATCTCGACACCGCGTGTTTAATGTCAGAGACGAGTCAATGCCGCTTCTTGAGATGCCGAACAACACATGCTGCCCTGTCAATTGTCATTTCCATCTGCCTTGCAAACAACCCCAGAGCCATAGGATGGATACCCGGCCCTGGCGACGTCATCATGCATCATGCGTCCCCCATTCTGCACTAGCTCTAGGCCCTATCCAAAAGGCGTCTCGTGTTGGGACTGTTGGTGGCAGCGTCTCTTTGTCCTGAATTCTCACACTCTGTCCACTTTCTGTTTCATTAGCCCGGTCATTCCGATGCCCATGATTTAGCAGGGCCAAGCGTGCGGGGGAAGCTAAACCCACCCAGGCGACGAACCAGCCAATCTTCTTACATGCCTTGTTGTGCTAATCTCAGCTCAATCATCTTAGCGCCGATCACCGTGATCCAACTCAATCATCGCCATCTTCCGAAGTGGAGGAATGCTTACCACCATTTTAGCACCCTCGTCTTACTGAAACAGAGCCTCATCCATGGGTGCCACCCTGGCGAATATGATATCCGATGCCAAGCACTTGTCGCGGTCCCGAAGTTTATCGCATTTGTCGGCATTCCAAATACCACCCCTAAAACCCGGTGTGAGAATGCATGCAAGCGTCCGGATGGTTTCCAAATCAGGGGAGGTGGTACATACGCCCTTTAAGCCCGGACTTTGATGGAAACACGTGGGTTTACAGTTGGTGTCCAAAGCTAAGTGCAATCAGGTAGGAAAACTTTGTGATCTCTTTCAACATCCAAGATGCCGCTTTGTGTGATGCCCTCGGGACTGGGACAGGATATCTGAGGACTGTATGCCAACTCAGGGATCGTCGATCCCAGAAGCAATAAACTGTCCCTGTAGCGAGTGGTCTCAACTCGACCCAGCGAGTAACCGGATAATGACAGGACGAATCGTATGCCGATAAACACGGGTTGTTCAGATTACCTTGCGATCGGTAGATTTTTTCGATCCACCATCAGGTCATCGACGCTGACGAGCGGACCGAAAAAACACCCCTGCTAACATCGGGGAATTATCTTTATCTGCTTTTTTGAGACCCGAGAAAGTGATATCCGGTGCCAATGGAACAATGCAACCCGACAGGCCTTGGTTTTCCCAGAAGACTTGAGACGGTGTGTAGCATTACGACTGAGAGCTGAAGATAATGAGCTTTTCCCATGCAGACGTGTTTCAAATAATGGCTTGATATTTGCTCAGCTCATATAACGTTGCTAAAGACAAAAGAAACCCTGTTTTATCAATTGCCTCTTCAATATAGCTGATAGTCTTGGCATGGAAAAATCAAAGGCCATAATTTGGTTGCGAGTATTGGAAGCGACTTGACTCCCACCAATAATTCCCCGCATGCCGGCCTGATTACGGGTCCATCACCTCACCAGAATCTGGAGTCATTTGCGCATGCGACGCAACCTCCATGAACCCATGGCGCCATTGTTGATGTGCCGGAATATCTCCTATAAGACAGTATTCCTGCGGTGTGCAGGATACGACTGGGGTGATTGGACAATGAGCGGGCTATCACACCGTCTGGTGCGCGCATTACGTCTTGGCTGCATGCCACTCCAACCCCGCTAAGTGCTCAGCTCCACCTGCGTTGAAGCTCATCAGCCAAGAATTCCCGGGTAACCACAGCCTTATAGACTGGATTTTCTTTCTTTCTTCTTTCATAGGCGGTCAAGTAGCCGTGGCCTGACCCCCATATGTCTAGCGCAATGATTGAGATCACAAACGCCACCTGAGACTTGCGTTATAATAGCGTCTAAAATGCGGTCGCTGGGTTGGTCCACGGTAAGCGAGTGGCAGGCTGAAATCGTCGTCATCGCCGAACGATGCTTAGACATTCCCCCCCGCTCTTTGAAACCGGGCACTTTACCAAAACGAGAAGGGGAGAAAAAGAAAAGAAAAATAGAGAGGAAGAAAGAAACGACCTATACACACCAAGGCCTACTAACTGGGGATTGAGAATCCTTAGATGTGAACCTTTCGCAGTGGCTGAACAAGTATTTTGAGATTAGCCTATGGCGCCGTGAGGTGGCGGGCTGGAATCCCATTGAGAAAACAAAATGTTGGGCACGAGACTCCATTGTGCGTCTCCAAAGCTGGGGTTAAACTATTGGATATTTTCCAAAGCCGCAGGCCCTTAAGACGCCCAACACGTGGATTGGAAATAAATGTTCGAGCCCAGTAGTGGCCAGGAGCTACGAGTCAATGTGCAACCACACACACGCTGTTCAGTAATCAAATACAAACACTAACAAAGTTTCCGCCAATGAGGCATGCTCAAGTACTGAAAAGCTCTACGAGGGGGGGGGGGGGGGGGGGGGTAGTAATTGAACCGAATCGTGGTTGTGATACGCCGTGTGTGGTTGAGTACGTGGTGTGTGAATATACAACAAGGGTGGTATTTCTGTACAATGTATCAACTCTGATAACAACACAATGCACCTATCAGCACAGACACCCACCAGATACCCCTCAATAGACACAACACTTCACAGCAGATCGCG
>JAHVYB010000066.1:66608-106149 GCA_020623695.1 Calonectria henricotiae | reverse complement strand
GTGTGCGCGTGCATCAACACTGATGAATGATATAGGACGCGGCACAATGCGCAGGGCGGAGCAGAGTCACGACGATGGAGAAGAGTGGAAAAGTGAACTACAGACGTAAACCAGCGAAGACACAGACAGACAAAACCAACCAAAAAGTTGTGTGTAAAAGAAAATAAAGAGAAGGAGGGGGGGGGGGGGGCGGGGGTGTGGGGGGGGGGGGTGGGGGGGGAGGGGGGGGGGGGGGGGGGGGGGGGTAGGTAAAATGAGGCTCCAAGTTGCTTTTTTGGCACCAGGTGCTGATATGATACACATGGCATTAATATGCGACATGGGGTTCACTACTTGACAAGAGATCAACTCTGATCAACCTTCATGTCAACCTTAACGACGAAACCTCATCCGATCGGCCGGAGAGTGGAGAAAGCTTCCACAGGAATCCGGCCGACAACACCAAGCTTCCTGCTTGTCAAGATGCCAAGAATAAGACTAGTCGGATATGGCTGGCTGAGGACGCCCGTGATCACCGAGCTGCTGGGCTTTCTGACCTGATCCCTACCCTGCGCACAATCAAAAATTCCCGGCCAATTGGATCCTTAGCTCTTTTGGAGTGAAAACACACCTAGTAATGATTGACCAGAAATACTGGGGCGTGGCTTACAGGCTGCGTTTTCAGCGTCACTTCCCGGATCGGGTCCGGGGGAGGATTCCAGCTGGACTGGCTAATTTGATGCTACCTACCTCAGGGCCGGGATTGTATTTAATTTCCCTTGTATCTGAAATTGATTATATGAAATAAAATAAAACCATAAAATGAGTCGAGGGAAATGGCGACTAACCTAATTTCAAACCATCTATTCCCCGGTCACACGCAGCAGACTACCCTCTTAGTAGCATTCTATAATATTAATAACCCCCCTCCCTTGATAAGCAACCAGGGTAATTGTTTGAGGGAGAATGCACATAGTTCCCAAATGGGCAGTGATTAGTAAATGATTTTGTTGCTCTAATTGGGCGAGCGAAAAAGAAATCACTCAAATGCTGGATAGTGGTTTTCCCGGCAAGTAATAAATTATTGGAGTAATTTGTTTGAAATTTAGATGAATGGATCATAAATAAGGAAATTGGAACTGACACTCCAAAAAAAAAAAAGAGCAAGTTAAAATTCACATGGGAATAAGTCTGTTCTGTCGTGATATTTATGGACATGTCACATTGGAATTGGTCACCAAAAGCCTTCCGCATCGGGTGCGCAACCTCGTCTACCGTAACTGGTAGTGAGAGGCATGCATTTCCTGTCAGTTGCTTTTCTGCCTAGCCTAACCGCCTTCCATTTATTACAACCCCTCAGCCCACCTTTCGGGTTGTCCTGTCCAAACACCTGCCTGCGATTTAATTGCAAACCTCCATCCAAATATTGCCGAAACTTGGATCTCTTGTCCGTCGCCATGGCCTCGACATTCGCCAACCTCGGAGGCTTTTGTCAGGAGTGCCAGGATGTCCGGCTTGATGACAGAATTATCAATGGTTCCGTGAGAGTATCAGAGGACGACTATCTCTTCCTGAGACGAAATGGCGCCGACATGGACAAGCTGAATCGTGAGGTGGGAAGCAAGGATGACACTCTCCCTGGGCTGCCCAACCTGCGGTATTCGATCCTTGCTACCGGATGCAGGATGTGCCAGTATCTCCACCAACTCATTACTCAGTTAAACATTACGCACTCACAGCCAGAAATTCGCATCAGTCTATCATACAATTGGTGCGCCTATGTGAGACACGTCCATCAGCAAAACGAGCAGTTGGTAGAACTCAGGGTGAGGCTCAGTGGAGAAGGGATCTCGGAACGCACAATGTGTTTCAAGGTTGAGTCAAATGATGGTGAGGACCACCCCTCCACGCCCAAGGTAGTTTCAGGAATGCTCATGCTAAAAAAACAAAAAATCATCAGAGAATGTTGCTGCTTGGCTCGGAATACCCAGGTGCGCCCGACAACAGCCCTGGTGCCGAGAAAACGTTTCCTGGGCTAGAAGAGCCCTCCAAACCTCCGATAGATTGATAGAACTAAAAAATGCCATTCCAACTTTCCTGCCTTCCAGGCTGATTGATCTTGGGGACGGAAACGGCGCCCCTATCCGACTAGTTAGCTGTCTTCAAGCAGAGAGGACCCCCATATTATCCTCGGACTCGTGGCCGAGGAAGTACTGTGCTCTCAGTTATTGTTGGGGAACCGAGGCTGATGGTCAGCTGCAAATTAAGACAACCGCACAAACATTTGGGGATTTCAGCCAGGGGATCCCGATCGGGGATTTCCCTGAGGTTATGAGAGATGCCATCACCGTGTGTCGCTCGCTGGGTGTCCGATACCTCTGGGTTGACTCGCTTTGCATTTTGCAAGATGATACGGGCGATTGGCAGGAAGAGGTCGAGGCCATGAATGACATTTACAGTAATGCCTATGTGACAATCTGTGCTGCTTCTTCAGACTCAGTTCATCGCAGCTTTCTTCAGCCCCCTCCACGAGAATTGACCCTTGATGTCAATTTTCGATCCTCAATCGATCCCAAATTGTCCGGCGTCTTTGTGCTCACGTATTGCGGAACCGACGACACTCAGCCTACCGCATCGAGGGATATTTCTCGCGAATTGAGCAGTCCCTGGTCCAACAGGGGATGGACCTTTCAAGAATCTGAGCTGTCGACGCGAAAACTCATTTTCGGGAGCCACATGCTCTATTTTCAAGACCGCAGGCTCCTACACCAAGAAAATGGGCGGATACTCCCGGCGGAGCCAGGCTCGATAGTTCTTACTGCTCTGATCAAAGACAAGAAGATATCGATGAGAAAACTATTCAGAGAATGGAGTCGCCGCCTTAAACAGTTCACGGAAAGGGAATTCACCTACGAACACCAAAAGCTTTCGGCCGTATCCGGACTGGCCCGGGAGTTTAGCAAACGAGACTCGGGCGCGTATCTCGCGGGGCTCTGGCGGAATGATTTCCCCATAGCAATCTTGTGGGGTACCTTGTCACACGGGATGGCAGACAACTATACACAGTTGAGGAAACAACTTTCTGCGCCAACACCATATCTTACTCCTTCTTGGAGCTTTCTTGCTAAGAAAGGTTGCGGGGATGAAGGCATTTCTTATATACATAACCCAAGAAATGAACCTCATTTCCGAACCGAGGCGATATTCCAGAATGTTGAAACAACCATATTGAGTCTAGATGGGTTCGGGCCAGTTCAAGGCGGCAAGATGACCGTACAAGGAAAGGCCATCCCTGTTCCGAAATTAGTTCTGGTAACATGGGCGAATTTTCTAACGCAGGTATGGATCACATGCGATGACGGCATCTACAGCACAACATGCCAGCTAGACTGGCGTGGCTGTGTCAACACGGGGCAAGAAAGCGTCATAGAGCAGCAGAAGGATCTTAAGCTGCTATTCATGGGCAGCACTTGCGAGCGGGACTACTACGCACCGTATCTCACGGGCGAGGCATGCTGTTTTGGAAGAGGAGGTATGTTGGCTTCGAGGAGAGTGATATCCCAGAACTAACTCATGAATCACGCAGATCTTTATGCAGACGAATGTGATGAGGTAATCCCAAAGCCTCCCCCTGAAGAGCCAGATTTCTGTAAGTCCACCCATTCCATCGCCGTCTCTGGCGGCAGAATGCAGCTTCGGCATCAACTCACAAGAGCAGGCTCATGCTACAAGACTCCTCTCGATGAGTGTCGAACCCACAAGTGGTGCCCCGTTTGCCATCACTGCGAACTATGCTGTACATCACCGCTTCAACACAACCGCAATGCCTGGGGCCTTATTATCAGCCCTACTGCCCCGGGTGCCGATACATATTACCGAGTTGGAGTGTTCACTTCGCGAACCAGGGAGGATGGCGGTCCCAGCGGGACGAAGCTGTTTAACAATGCACTACCTGAGTTCTTCAACATTGTCTAATACAGCCAAGCGAAAAGGGCGGGCTTCCAAGGTAGGTCACACATTTGGTTCATGATAATGGATAGGAATGGCGCATGGTAGCGATGGGTGATTGGGTGTCTGGAAATTGTTGCTTGAGGGTTTTCTATGCGGCATCTGGGCATTGGAGTTTTTGGTATATGGGTTTGGAACATGGAGTTTGGAAGCTTAGAATGTGTGTTTGCCATTTTGGTATGGGTCATTTTTAATCACAAGATTGTATCTTGTCAACCGATGTCTTGTCCGAAAACTCGCAAAGCCGAGTGACAACTGTCATCGTTAGTTAAAAGTTCACTGTATTTACCTACTTTTTGGGCCACCAGTTCTGATGGATATCTGCGCGCAGCTTGACCATTCTCTGATGGCTTTGAGAAGAGTTGACGAGTTTTTCTTTTTCAGGAGGCATGCTGATGCGTTTCTGATTTCGCCAAAATGTGTGGTCGCGCGAGCGGACCACCGTTGTAGAAGTGCCAACACAATACTTTGTTTGGTGTCGCTGCGATCGTAACTATCCCATCTTTGAACTCGTAATACCGTCACAACGAATATATATATACAGAGAGAATATAATAAATAATAAATAAACAAAACGGGAAATATTAACAGCATACAACAGAGGATACAATGTTTAATAGACATGAGCCATCGACACTAATCCATTTATTTCCATGGTCAATTCTTAGTGGTTGGGGTGCCCCACCTAAATATTGAACTAGCACTCGCCTATCCGTCTGTGGGATGGAGGTTGCACTTGTCCTTTGTCAACCTCGTCCATCCCGCCAATCCCGCCAATCTGAAATCAACCATGGGCATCAAGGCTGCACGGGCGTTTCCGTGTGTATGCCAATCAACCCAAAATTGGCCATGATTTACGTCCCTCAACCCTCATGGAGCGCAGCAACGGTGGGTGCTGGACCTGCAGGATTCGCCATCGAAAATGTGACGAGGCGCAGCCCGAGTGCAAGGAGCCCTGTAGTCCCTGGGATTACTCCTGCGCTGTCTTGGGTCGGCCTCGTCGGGAAACAACATGCATTGCCTGGAATAAATCATTTCTATCCAGTTCCCCTACCATGTAAGCAAACCCCAGATCGGCGGTCGTGGTTGGCTCCATGGCAGAACAGGAACGGCAGCTGTTTTCGAGACTCTCATGACTAAAATCCCGTCTGGCGTAGGCTCAGTGTTCAGTAACTGTTCTACCATTTCATATATCATGAAACACTGTTGGCGACAACGGGAATTGTGCCCAGGCACCCCGTTTAATTGGTGTGACGCCATGTCTGCCCTAGGAATATGTGCACTCCTTGTCTAAATACTACTTATTGGAACTGCCAAATAGATGGGGGTTGGTCTACTTGGTCTCGACACATTGTGGATACCTCTAATTTGAAAAAAGATTAAGGGGTAAATGGTTGTATAAATCTAGCACCGGGCGACAGGGAAGCAATCTGCTTCTCACATGAAGTCTTCAATCTTTACTCTCAATCTAATAGAGGCTTGTTCGTCCTGACCTCCGGGTCCTTGAGGCATAGTGTGTTCTCGGGGTGCCTCTAGCGGTGGGCTCTTCGGATGGCTATGGGTACTGAAACCAAGGTATTGATGTTAGCAATTTGTTCGTGAAAGCGTTGTGGACTAAAAACAGAGGAGAGTTGGGTAAGAGCATACTTGAGCGATGAAGAAAGCAATGAAAGGAATGACAAGAAAAAGTTCAAAGTGTAGGCTGCTTTAAACAATGCCTATTGGAAATTAGGAGAAAATTTGTGTTTGTTTGCTGTAATTTGTATGTACAGAGCACCTGGTCTCTCTCCTCCAGGTAAATGAATCGCAGACTTTGCACTCGCCAGCACCTGGCAGCAATTCCCCAGGGCCTTGACACAATAACCATGGTCGCCCTCAAAATCTTCCTTTCAAATAATTTACTACTCTTCTTTTCGAGGCTCATACTAAGGCAACATTCGCAATATTAAATCCCAGGCTGATCTTCATCCCCTCTATAAACCGTTCTTGTTCATCGGTCAGGGGGTTATTGCACTCTAGCTGTTCCCAGAGCTTATATAATGCAGCCTTTTCCTTAGCAATTAAATTTCAAAGATCTGGATAATGGTTTCGATTTCCCCAAAGGATCTTGTATCCTAGGATGGCTAGATTGGCAAGATCTATATCTCGAAGATAACAAGAGCCTAGTATAATATTCAAAGGCAAATGGACTAGAGTTTTTTTATTTTATAATATATCTTCAATAAAGATTTATTTAGGCTTAGTCTTAAAGATATTGTTTTACGTCTTTGAGTTATTGTTGATAGCCCTTGGCAAATTGCTTGTCTTTATTAATTGGGTGGAGAAAAAGGTATTAGGATTTAGTAGTAAGGGCAGCAGTAGGAGCATTGGAGGCTATTTTGATGTTTGTATGTGTGTGAGAGAGAGAAGGCAAGTGTGCTATTGCTTAGTTGTGTAAGTTTTCTGATGTATTTTATAGCTTGTGTGATTATTGTGTCTATAGAAGAGAAAAGAGAATAAATTAAAGCTGGCTAGGGAAGGCATTTTTTTACCAGTTATTAGGATTAAGGTTTTCTAAGGAAAAAGTTATCAAGGTTATTTCCATTGGGCTATATAAGGCTAATGGAGTTATATATTGCATTTAAAAGGCTACTTATATTTAGCTCAATTGCTAACTTTGCTGTGTGAAGCTTATATTGTGCTGGCTGGGGCCATGATTTGGATACCTCTGTGGGTTGAAGGTGGTTCAGACTGCTAGAACATTGTCGCTAATGGCACCATCTGATTTTGGTAATTGGTCGCCAGTCCTCTAGTACCTTGAAAAGGTTGTATTCGCCCTGATGCATGAGCTATTGGATTTTCCCAGTTAAAGAATGCAGGCTTGTTCATGTGGTATGATGTGCCGTGATACATATCGCGGCCAATTCCAGATGTTGGGTCCCAGGTATCATTTGACCGAGTTCTTCGCTTCGCATCATCTTCCATCTGTCTAGTTTTATTGTTTCCATTCCAGATCTGTCGTAAATTATTACCGTGTAGGGTAATCTGAACTATGGGACAGGGGGAGTAGAATATGTTGTTCCTCTTCCAGAAGCTGACCGACTGGGGCCAGCTCACCAGTTCACAGCGTGCCAGTTGTCAACACTGTTCTTGGACCCTGGTTATGGTCTGAGCCTAAAATGGCTTTAATGTTTACTTTATTATAATTTATTTCTTTTGTTTATTTCTTATTATAATAGACGATTATTAAATGTATAAGTCAATTAGGATCAAATGGCATTTACACAATTGCGTAATTGCACTTTACGACGCTTGGCTCTAATGTGTCACCACCATAACACTGCCTTCAGGTGCCAGGGCAATTTCGCCCCTTGTGCCTTTTACACCCTGTACCCACATTTATGAAATGGCAGTCGCCTACGGGGTGCGGGTAAGACCCCTGGAGCAACACAGACGAAGCCACCAAAATCTTACAAATGCAACACGTTGTGATTCCTTGCAGCCCACGCCATTTTGGTCATCAGTGTCGAGCTTCTCTCAGTAGCAACCCTCCGCGAGGTACCCCCACATGTGAATTCTAGCTATGTCAACTGGTTCCCTTCTTTTCCGGTCGAGGAACAATCAAATGGAAGGTCGGTTTTCAGTCTCCCTCTGTGTCTCCACGCGTATAGTGCTGTCAACCCGGATTTTTATGAACTGACAAGAAATAGTTTCATCAAATCTAGAAATTGGCATGCCTGGAATGGCTCATCCTTTACACGAATCTGTCACGAGACTCCCGCCTTCCAATCGAATGCCTAATACACCTACAAAGCATGATCCCTGACCATCGTAACCTTATCCGAAAGCTCCAGGCCAGAGATGCTTTTTTTTTTAATAACGACCGAAAGGGAATGGTGTATAACCCTGGGGGAAGTTTTTGCCTTCCATTTGGTCCCTTAGGCGCCTCTGAGCGACCCCATTCTATACCGGCCGAGGTGAGGACTGCAACGGCTATTTTCAAGCACAGTTTATCCCCCTCTGTCATTGTATGACGCCAACCATCATGGCACAGATATATACTTGATCACCAATCGGAATCAGTCATCTCGCACGGTGGGCCTGCTGGCGCTGGTGATATAGTACGAGAGCACTACAACCCAACTGCCGAATCCTAGCTCGCCTCAGCGGCACTTGATTGCAGGGAACTCTCGTTCATACCAGGAAAGAGGGCGCCTACGTATCTAGCACAACCAATCCAATCGCAGAAAATTCGGAAGAATCTGCCCATGGTTCGGAAAGTCTTTGGGCAACTGTGTTAAGTTCGCCTGTGGCGTATTCTAATGTTGCCGAGTCCGTACTCGTCACAAATATCAAGATCGGAAAACTCAAGCAATCCAATCGCCCCTCGCGTCCATAACGATATCAACTATTGTTTCTTCTACTCTCAGCGGGGGCGAGGTTTCTGGCGGAAAGGAAACAGTAAATTGTGACATGGGGTCAAAACCATGAGTGTCTGTACAATAAAGGTTCCTGCCTGGACATTGGCAGTGGCCATGATATCTGGACTGCAGCGAGATATCATCTCAGTGAGTTTCTGAACCTTATTTATACCGCCTCTCGAGTTAATGGAAACTGTTGTGGGTACCAAGCCGTCAAACCTTTCCAGGTAAGGCGGTACATAGCTCAAGCCACAAAGGTCTTTTCGGATTCAGAAACAAGTCACAAGACTATTGCCCATATCAATCACCAAGTATTCAAACTTTTCAGCGTGCAGTACACAGCCCGGAAGACCAATAAGGGTCTTCGTCGAGGCAGAGGTGAAGGCTAAAACCAACAGAACCAAAGGTTGCCAAAAAGTCTTGACCTCTGGGGTCGGAGATGGGTCTACACCTTTCTGGCTGCAATGCAGATATAAAGCCCGACGGACCACAAAGATCCCAATCCCCAAACTTGCTCCCAAGCACACCACCAGTCTTAAGCCTCGACAGTACGAGGCCCTCAACATCATCAACAGCAAACCGGCTAGGCCCTATACAGGGGTTTTACGGCATGTCTGTTCGGGCGTCATTTCAACCCTCAAGCACCTTCAGGAGATTGGTGTTAGGGGCTAGTATCACGTCCTCCCGGTCGCGCCAGCCCCCCATATTTTGTGGCAGTCTCTCTCTTCTCACTCTGAACCACCACGGATTCGTTCCGAGCCCCGCCAATCTCAGTAAGTGCATCTCTCGAGGCGCCAATTAACAGCAGCTAATCAATCAGCCACCGCAATGACCAAAGGGAAGCCCCAGACTCACAACAGTCTCCCTATGGGAGAGATCGGAGACCAACCAGCAGAAGGGCGGCGGGCAAGGTATCAATACATACGGCTTTGAACAATGGCAAGGCAGTTTATGCCCCGTGCCCATGGGAAGTTGTTCGATCGAAGGGACACTTTGAAGTTGTTGAAAATAGACCAATATATCTTTACCGGCGAGATTTCCAAGCTTGGAAAACTAGGCTTGCGCATCTCTACGATTGGCGAGCATTCTGAGGGGCGAAGGTGAGGGACCCAGGGTTCAACCATGAGCTTTATAACTACAACAACTTTAATATACGCTATTGGATTAGGAATCACTGTAGCTTCGGGCGCTAATTATGTACTGTTTCAATCGATGATATTTCATTAATGCTTATTGCCAAACTCCAGATAAAAATATAACTCAATGCCTCACCGGAGCACCTCTTTCATCCTCAACATGGGCACCACCTCGCAACAACACAACCCCAAACCAGACAAGGTTAAAAGTAAATTACTACCAGCCATGTACCGCCCCTGTGTCTACCAGCTCTGGCTTTCTTGATCGGTAAAGTTACGGGGCGAGTTGGAGACCTGGAGGCAAAGTGTGCCGTTAGCTATTCGGCCCATGTATGGGCAAGAAGCAGGTTCTGAACCCGCACATATCGCTGTCGTAATGCTACATTGTGCGTTTTACAGATCTGCAGCGGTGATCCTTAGATTCTTGGATGACTAACATCCTTCCTTGGGACGTCCATCAATTGAGCTGTCGCGAGCTGCGATCCGGCTTGGCGATGGCCACCGCCATGATTTACCCGACCAAAGTTCAAAATATGATTAAGACAAATACGAAGCCACTTGCGATGAAGCGAATTCGTAGAATGAATTCAGAGGCACCATTGTTAACGACCTTCTCACGGGACCGAGATCCCGGCCAGAGACAGCGTGATGTTCATTTAGTCTCCAGACTATGCTCAATTTCATTTTGCGCTCATAAATCATCAACATTAGAGTTGTAGCTATACCAGGCGGAACGGGAGGCGTCGATCGTACCAAGGTGAGGGACCGCATTGATACTATCGCCTTGGCGCTGCGCAACATGTCTGAAGAAGACACTCCTCCCGAGGCTAGGTTAGTTTGTGCTGCTCATGAGTCCAAACCACCCGCAGATTTGTGGCAAGCAAATAGGGCTCCCCTGACCCCAAAGTGGGCAATCCACCAAACAGCCATTCGCCAAAAGATATCTACAAAGCTTTCCATATCGTGGCGACAGCTTCTAACCCCAAGCCTGCTAATAATAAGCCAGGCATTCCCAGCGTCTTTGTCCAGACCCCACCAAGTTCCAGACCGTCCAGCGCTGGGTATACAAGCTCTTCTGAGCCCGCCACTACGTCGAATTCATCCATAGATTTGCCTTCGAGCTCGCCCGAATCAACCATTTCCGAAACCGAATTTATTAGCACCCAGTCAGCGATTCCATTATCAATATACTGGAAATGAATTCAAACGGTTTCTGAGGTGGGTGCCTTCTGTTCCGCCTGTAGAATGTGGTCTGCGATCGAGATTCAAGGACTTATTGGTGACGAGGTGCACAGTTGTTATGATAAAAGAACTCTTGGGCCAGTTGGTTCGAAAAGCTTGTCCAACCACAATCAAGTCTAAAATTATGCCTCGACAAGGCTCGTTTCCCCTAACCTCATTGAGGAGTGGACCTCAGGCGGCCCATGTCGACCTTCCAGAAGAGGAGAACAGGCGAGCGATATTGAGTAAGAGGCTCAATGAGATAATCTCGGTATATATTCTTAGAGAATATTATGCGGTATATATAGTTGATGCAATCGCTCTCACGATGGCATCATGTTGATTGGCAACAGTGTATTGCACGCGGCTTGCCTGGAGATAAAATTTACACGATGGCGATTATCAATACAGAGACATCGCATTTCCACTTTGGTCCGAAATCTACAAGTCGGCAAGGTTTGGGACAATGCACGTTCAGCACAGCCTAGCAACATTCATGCTTCATGCGGCCAGCGTATTTGCGTCGGGCTACGCAGACAACCAGAATGCTACTCTAAAGGACAATGCAGCCGCTGCTTCTCTCTCCCCTGACCCGGACATTGAGCTTCTCTCACCGGCATTCGAGAATGCCGTCTGGAGGGTACTGTCATGGTTGACGACACATGCATACACGACTTTAGTGCACTACAGAACAAGCCAAAGTCGCCTAGGCGGGAGGGAGGGCGACGACGATTGGCTGGAGGCTGATGATTATGGAGACGCCGTGTCGGAGTGCCCTGAACAGCACTGTGAGCTGTCGCAGTCAACGTTGACTACGACAAATCACAGAATACTCATTTTGGTAGTTTGGTTCCTCGCATGCTTGGGGTTTGCAGATTTCTCCGGTAGTTTCTGAGTCGTTAATCATTGAATTGGCATTCGGCAGTTCACATCGTGCCTCGGGCAGCATCTGAACTCGGCCGATAGTGCCCCACTCTGCATTGCACGTCCGTACCTCGGCAAATTCTCACCAGGGGCAATGCGACACATTCAATGAGGGTGTCCATCCTTCTCGGATTGCCCGTGTCCAATTTCGTTTTTAATCCTCGCCCTTTTTCATCAATTGCGGCGCCTCTGCTCTGCTCCCCCTCGTCGCGCCCCGACCCGCCACCTTTTACCATTCAAGTGTCCATCCATCCCAAACGGGCCCTGGGAATTGCATTCATTCCTCGTTTTAAGAATTTAGCGGGTTTATTGTTCATCCGGGCGGCCTGTCGCAAGACTACAAACAAGGGTTTGCTACCTAGGTACGCAAGTCGCGTGCAGCAGCTCCACGTTGCATCCTACGTTAGTTGGAGACTTGGAGTACAGGGGGACATTCATTCCACGCCCAAAAATCTACAGGAAGCGGCGCGCATCTTGAACAATGTCGCAAACTGAGAAGCGGACCACGATATTGCGCCCGCCGGAGCCGGACCCAGCACAGGCGCCCATCGAGGTTGCGCTCGAGGTGACGGAGCTCCAGGTTCTTGGTCCGGTAAGTTTGCTTTCGCCCTCGGGAGTTGGCTCCGAAACGTGGGGATTGTTCTTGTAAGACGGGTACTCGCCATGAGATGAGACCTGACCAATTCAATCGCACGTCATCCAGCTTTTACGGACACCGGCTATACAATCACACACATTGATGGTGTAATTGCTAATATTCCACCAGGACATTTTCACAAACACTCGCAAGCCATGGCACCCACCGGGAGCCCGCGGCATCTACGGCGGCAACGTCATCGCCCAGACGCTCGCGTCGGCGCAAAAGACGGTGCCTGAAAACTTCTTCCCACACTCGTGCCATTGCTATTTCCTCCTGGCCGGGTCCGATGAGATCCCCATCCTCTACCATGTCGAGCGCGTGCGCGACGGGAGGTCCTTCGCCACACGCACCGTGCAGGCGCGGCAGAAGGGCCGGTGCATCTTCACCACCACAATCAGCTTTGTGCGCGAAGCCAGCAGCGACGACAAACATGTCCAGCACGCTGCGCCGCTGCCCGAAGGCGTGGTTCCTCCGCCCGACAACTGGGACAACGAGCCCGAGTGGGCACGCAGCGGTCCCTTTCAGAGCCACCGGATCGAGGTGCTGCGCAGTAGGGACCCCACGGCTCATCCCTACGATCGCAAATGCCGGCAGTGGCTGCGCGCCCGAGGTGACATCTCGTCCGAGGGCGGCCACGAGGCGCACCTCAATGCGCTGGCCTACATGTCGGACAGCTATTTCATCGGCACCGTGTCGCGCATTCACGGCCTATGGCGCTTCTCGTTCGACCCGGAGGAGGTGGCCTCGCTGCCCAAGGCGACACAGGAGCAGGTTGCCCAATTGAGTGAGTTCGAGGGCATGGGACCCTCGGTCGAGGACTGGAAGAACCGGCCGAAGTTGGGTATGATGGTGAGCTTGGACCACAGCATCTACTTCCACAACCCGCGGGCTGTGCGGGCAGATGAGTGGATGTTTACCGAAATGGAGAGCCCATGGGCGGGCGAGGGACGCGGGGTGGTGACGCAGAGGATCTACAGCAAGGACGGAGTTTTGCTGGCCACGTGCTACCAAGAGGTAAGTCTTTTTCTTCATGTTTGTGCAAGAAAGGGGACTGGTACTGACCGAGTTGTTAGGGTGTTGTACGTTTGAAGCAGGATGGCGAGGAGAAGGGATCAAAGTTGTAATGGGCGATGCCAATGCTATGGCGAGCAATTTTTTATTTGTAGTATGTGGCTTTTGTGTGTGAACAAAATGGAACAGGCATAAAATAGAGCGAAACCAAAGTAATATGAGATTTAGAGATGCGGAACGATGGACGAGAGAGTGCAACAAACCAAGCCGCCCCCGCGGTAACGTGTGCTTGTCACCATTCTTGTTTCCTTGGACAATCGGGGGTTTCGACACAACGGGAGGAATCGAGCCGTCGGTTTCGATTTTTCCGCACCGAAGCTGTAGTTGTGCAATGGCAGAATAACTGCAGTTATGCAATGTCAAATGATTTGGCGATAACCCTCGATCAGAGCAACGCTGACAGGGGCTCATACATCGACGTGAGATGTTTTGGCTGTTGGTTGTGAGTGGCCATCCCATCCCATTTTCCGTCTCTACTGGATGCCGCGTCCCGTCCTGTCTGAGGAAGAACCCCCCACAATCAGGTCAGCAACTATCGAATGTGAGTGTTCTGGTTCGCCACTCACCAGGGGGGAAAAAGCAATAACACCGAATCGCTCCCTCATATTTAAGGATGGATTCATCGGCTTACAGCCTACATCTACGGCCAACTAAACCAAGAACAAATTTGAAATCCAATCCCACACGTCCATCGTCACTACTCTAGCACACCATACCGTCGCGCGCGGTCCTCGCACAATGCACTCCACCAAGCCTTTGAATGATCCGAAAAATGTAGTTAAAATAATGACGGGTCCTCTGATATCTTTACAACCATTCCTACTAACCATCTTCTTTATAGCCTGAAAGACAAGAACGAGTGAGAGACAATCGACGCAAATCTCGTGCCCGGATACGGGAAAAACTCCAGGAGCTCGAACAGGCAGATAAAATAAACCAGTCTCGTGGTGTCCAGGCCGCCAGCGAGGTCCAACAGGCCGCTTTGCAAGTTGCTGAAGAGAACTGCCGGCTTCGCGATGCGCTGAATCGCTACGGCATCGGTGACATGGACATCACGAACTACCTGCGCACCAACACGACTATGAAACCCGAACATGGCCGATAGGAGATTCTCGGCGGAGAGACGCAAGGGCCGTAGCAAGCTATGTATGGCATTGGGGATTCTGGTTGCGCTGAACAATGGTGCGCCCAGCCGCACCCCTCCCCCGCCCGACGCAATCCAATAGCCTGTCAAATGAAAATTCACTCGGGACATGCTTCCCCGCACCTGTTGGCGGCTCAGGTTTCTCTGCCTCTTTCATGAAATACATAGATATTATAAATAACACAAGTGCGCTAAGCGCTCCACTGCTTTTGGCGTGTTCCATCATCTCTGCCCCAGGCTCTACAAATCACCCATGTTCCAGACCTCCAGTAAATGAAACCAAAAAACCATCTCTCCCTGAATTCTTAGGCCAATAGTAGAATATCACAAAAGGCATACACGTTCCATTGCACAGAAGGATAGACTGGCCTTCTTACGTGAGGCATTCAAGATGCAGGCGGCCAGCAAGACAATCTCCCGATTCACCCACACTCCTACTTACCTAGACTTCTGGTATGAATTTAGTAAGGGTTTTTTGTGTCGCGGAGAGTCTGAATACAAAAAGATTCCATGGGTCTCCCAAGCAAAAAAAAAGTTGGTGATTGGGAGTGGTGACCATCGCAGCGATTGTAGTAGAGGAGCAGAATTCTTGTGAGGCTTTGACCAAAGACAATGATATCAGGAGACCACCAGGATTATATCAAGAAGAATAGTTTTCAAACCCGTTCTGTAGCGTGACGACCGCTTAGGCTTTCCACATGAAGCGCGGACTTGGTGGGATCTGGCTGGAATTTCCAGCTGGTCGATGCCTCCGCGAGGACGAGGCTGCTCCGGTTTGCATGGTTCGCATTTCACCAACAAGGCAACAGGCTGCCCGCATATTGCTATGGCCACGTAGCCCAAGCCGTTACCGACATCGCGCCTCACAACAGGGACATCAATCTACCAAAGTGGTGCATGGCGCATCTTGGTCATCACTGCACAATCTTTGTTGTTTTCTTTGCTAATGCACGCTCACAACCGTAGAAACAAATGCGTGGTGTTAATCGAAATACAACAAATATTATGAACCGAGGGAGGGCAACAGGAATTCAGCTGGACCATGCGTCAAGAAAAACCAGGGCAAATCGTCGTCCACAGTAGATCACTTTTCTTTCAGATGTCCATGCAAGGGGGGCTCAATAGTCTGGTCCCAGCGAAGCCACCAGTATCCTTCTTTGTTCTGGATTGTGGGCTGAGGGAATCTTGTAAGAAAAAAAAGTAATCATGTAATTACTTTGAGATTCACTCCAGATATCGAGCCGCTCAAGTCGAAAATTCTGCATTCTACATCACCCCTCTATTTCATGTCTAGTTTCCATGTGCAAGAAAAGAAAGCGCCACTGTAATGCTGATGAACGAGGTCTCGGGCAGAGTGTTGTAAAAACAGGAAGAGATAGTATCCCATGCAACACTATCTGCAAACCCAACGACTAGAAGCAGCCACGAGATTCTTTACAAAGTCTAGCAGCACAATATCGAGTGCTTGGGAAGATTCGATGGCCAAGTGGATCAAACTACGGTCCCGGATACATCAGGAGGAGCTTGTAGATACACGATTGGCAAGGCAAACGGAAAAATCACTGAGTGACACAAGAGTTTCATAACCATTCTTTTTATTCTAGTGTACATTTCTTGTCGAAAAGATTGACAAAGATTTAATTACTGGACAATGGCTTGCTCGTGGTTGAACCATCCAACCATCAGGGCGTGTTCTGCACCGACCGCAGCCAGCACCTCCCCAGAAGGTAGGTACCTATCTATTTGTCTACCTAGGTACTTCCCTACTGCCTACTGCCTACCTGTCTACCTGCCTCTTCACCTGCCTATCTGCCTTGGTCCCCTCTTAAGTACACACCCACCTTTAGAAGCTTCTCCACCATCCCTCCCTACTTTATGGATATTTGCTCTGACAATACCTTCGACATGATCATTATATGAAGCTTTACCAACAAATCCATCCCATATTCTTGAGAAAACATCTACTTTTATCCTCTTCAACGATTCTACTTCCTTTTCATCCTCCTTTTGTCCATAACTTTGTCAAAACTTAGTACGAAAGCTGGGTTCTGTGCCGAGTTTAGGATCATCGAACTGATTTGATTCAGAACATCAACAGGATTTGGAGGCCGTCGTAGGCTCAACTCCAGATATTTCCAAAGTCGATGAGTGACTATACCTTATTTCATGACCCATTTCGAGCATCAGCTGCAGTGATTTCCCTTGGTATTGTTGCCGCCGTATTGAATTGACGTTTTTCTGACGCGTTGGGCGATAGAGAGGACATAAACATCGCTGAGATGCATGCAAGACTTTCTCCCTCACAGTTGATCCATCAACATGTCTACAACGGCTATTTTCCCTCTACAATACGAGGCATGAACACAGAGGCTGCTGATCACCAAGCTGAGGGACCAAAATTCAATCCGGGGGCTGCTGACAGCGTTATTGATTCGAATGGCCTCCCTCCAGAATTATTGTCCCTTTCTTCATGATGATTAATTTTCAGTGTCCGGAAACGACACTATACCTTTCAAGAAAGACAATAACAGAAGCACTGGTATGTGTTCTATTGATATTTCTCCCATCTTCAAGTCAACATGGCTAATTACTTTGCAAGCAGATATCCACCCTCCACACCCACGGGCCTGAAGGCTTTATTGCCCACACCATGAAGATCAGTAGCCAGAGTTCCTCTTTTCGATGACTCCCAGCATTCTACTGTCGGGATCCCCTGATCCATCTCTTTAGTGTAGTATGAAATATTACTGGCATCCAGAGTGCATCTGAAATTATACGAGAGATTGTTTCTATCAAGGAATGACTTAGAAATATATTGCGTTGGCTGATGTTGGTGCAGTTCGTCTGCCATCAGTCCTATATGCCTGGATCCATCCTCATCATCAATTCGGCAACATCATACATTCCCAGTTAAAGGTATTTTCAAGGCAGAACACGATACACAAAGATTCAATGCAACATTTTGAGCGTCAGAAATGGTGTTACCCGGTTCTTGTATGATCAACACTCGGCTCATTTCCCACTCTTCGATTTGGTCACATCAAGTGAACATGAGTTTATACTAACCTTAGACCAGTATGAGCTATTCAGCTCAAGTCCGCTAATACTTCGCACCCATCAACTCCGCTCGGCCCATCTTGTGGCCGAACACCTAGTTGGTTTTCTAACATTGCGATTGGTGGGGCTCCCCAAGTCTCGTTGATCAAGCCGATCTAACTATAGTATTTCTAGGATATCACTCCTGAGGCGTCCCCAACAGTGTTATACCTGCTTCCCAAACGAAAGACAGACTTTACAATATATGATACCTTTCTGGTATTCGATCTCTTCTCGGAAATGATAAGTTCAAAGTGATTGCCTGCCTGAGCATCTGACGCAAAATTTGCACCGTCATAATATTTATGATATTGCCCTTTTTTTCTGAACACTTTCACATCCTTGTCTGGCATTAAATCGCGCACGGCATCTAACGTTCTACCAATGCATACGTGAGGAGTTGTGGCCCTATCCTCTTGATAACATGATTCTCTTAAGACCAACCCTAGGGAAGCTTGCTGAAGGATGGCTTACTATGAGGATACCCAAAACGAATATCGCTTTGAACCCCCTTCTGCGTTGAAATTGACATCGCTAATAGTTTAAATATTGCAGGATGACCAACATGACACGAACGGCCGACGTCCGATGCTGAAGAAGGTGAACCAAGGAATACAACGATGTGATACCACACGAACTATATGTAATAAGTGGCCTATTCCATACGATATGAATAACTCGTTTAATAGGACAAGATACCTCACTGTCAATACCAAACCGAGGAAAAGAAGAAGCACACGGACGAGCGATGTAAGACCGAAGACAATATAAAAACCAGACCCGGGGCAAGAAGAAGAAAAGCCGATGCTATACGGACGACCAACCGATGTTAGGCTGAGGGCAAGAAGAAAGACCAGACCGAGAGCAATAAGAACCACACGGCGATCGATTGATGCAATACAAGAAGAACGATAGATGCAAGGCCATACGCTACCAAACGATCCCAGACGACCGGTTCCAGACGAGACGAACCGCCAAATGCCCTATGAGAGTTAATGCTATCGGATGCCATAAACAAACGAGCGACCGGTGCCTACAAGGAATGAACTATACCAAATGAGCGATGTCAACCGAATTACCGATGCTATCTCAGCAACATAAGCAGCGATGCAATGTAAAAAAGCAGGGCATGTGATGCTGAATGAATGAGAAGACCAACAACATGCACCAATAAATGAAAGAGCGGAAGTAACTCTGCGTAGGTTAACAATTCATCATATAGGGCTAATTAACACGCAGATATGATCCAAGCATTGGTAATGTACTCTTGTTTTTGGTTTCAATATTATCCTACGCGGCTACATGGTCGATTTCAACTGAGGCTTTTTAAAAACAGAGCCGCACAAATAACCACAGAATCACGGCCATCCAAGCGAGCGAAACCCACCGCAGTCTAACTATTTAAACACGCTTATAATTCTTGGTAAACATATATCCCACACGCCCCTCTGCACCCCCACGTTTTCTAGTAGATCCGCAATTGCATCCCAACCTACGCGTCCTGGTAGACGGGCTCCAGGCCCGCCCATGCGTTTGGATCGCCGTTGGGGCCAGCCTTTTCTCGTTGCTCCCAGTACTTGCCATTAAATTGCCAGTACTCCTCGCCCGTCACTTCACATCGTGTCTTGTGGAACCAGGCGGGGACGAAATCCTCGCCCCGCTCCTCACGAACCCGTCGTCGAGCTCGCTGGGCCAGCTCTAGGCGGTTCTTCTCCTCGGCTGCAAAATCGTACTCTCCGTCTTCCATGGCACGCTGGTCTGGTCGATATCGGGAGTCGGTTGGCGCAATCCAGGCCCGGAGGTTGTCGTCAATGTGGTTGAAGGTCAAAACGAATGGTGTCAAGTTGAAAGGGATGCCAGCCGGTCGGTCATGGGCCTTCCAGACAAGATAGGCACGGCTGGGGTCCACAAGGTTGTCGCCTTGATGCACGGGGCCGTCGCTCTTGAGTTCGTCCACCGACGCTTCGTAGCCAGGTGTCAAGCGGACATACAGCTTGGAGTTCCATTTACCGCCCATGCTGAACCGCACCTTGCCAGCAGAATCGCACACCTTGCCGGAAACCAGGTAAGCACTTGACGCCTTCCATCCGCGGGGCTTGAAGTTGAGAAGAGCGGTTTCACCAGTGTTCCAGTTCTTAATCTCCATTGGCCCGTAGTGGTCGACAGTCGGATTTCCGGTGATGATGCCAACGACGGATGTGGTGACCTTCCTCCACGTGTATAGCTCTTCCTTGCCCCCAGCTGTTGGTCGCAGTCTCAAGAACCAGGTGCCCAGATGAGCGATATCAAACGATTTGCCATAGAAATTGGACTTGACTGCCGACTCTCCCCAATACGTCCACTTGGGTGCCTCAGCCCAGCAAGCGCCAATGGGAGGATGGTGGCTAACTTGCTCAATGAAGAAGCGGTAGTTCTTGTCGGGTCTCACGTACTCGAATGTCTCTCCAAGAAGAGGGTTGAAGGGTTTGGCTACACGGCCGATGGTCGAAGCGTACTCGCTTGCCGCAAAAGCAGCAACATAGATGAGTCGCTCGATGGAGTCATTTCGGTCTGCTGCCAGGTCAAGAAGATCTGCGTACTCCATGTCCTCACCACAACGGTAAAGCAGTGATGTCGGCTCGTTAAATGATACAGGCAATGTCATCTTGGTCATGTCCTTGCCAATCATCGATTTTAGAATGCCCTGTCCAATATTAGTACGGTCTGGCCAATATGAGCGGCCCTGATGCTTACCCATAGAGAAATCTTGGGTCGATCATCGGCATCCATCTTGAGTCGTGTCCTGACACCATTCTCATAACCTTTGAAGGATGAACTGATGTCAAGTCCCCCCGAGACAACGATGTCCTGCTTCTCCGTTTTGACATCGTCCTGAGGCAGCTCAGCCATCTCTACCTCGCCAGCATCCACTGCATCGTAGAACTCTTCCTCGTCTTCCGACTCTGTATCTGATAGGTCGATTTTAATTGTGGGCCTCTTTCGTAGACTCTTCGAGGGCGATCTAGGACGGATGGGCACAGAAGCCGGTTCAGACTCTGCGTCCTTGAACTCGTCTTCTCCATCGTTGTCGCCTTCCCCTCCCTTAATTTCAATGACCTCATTCTCATTGGTTGCCTTGGTGATGATAATTTCAGGCTCTGTGACAGGAATACCATTTTCCATGACTTCCCTCAACGCTCGCTTGGTCATCTTGCGTTTCAATTCTGCCTCACCGACGCGAGCTTCGAGAACTTCTTGCTCACGAGCCACCTGTGCCATGCTCTCTTCCCACATGCGACGCATGTTGGACTCCCGATCCAGACGATATTGCCAATAGGCGTCTCGGTCCTTTGATATCCGGAGCAGGTCAGCAACGAGCGTCGTTAAACTTCGGATGGCGGCATCATAGGTGGTCAGGGCCTGAGAAATGGCAGGGTCGGAAATTGTGGTGGCGGGATTGTGAGTTAATTCGTGCAAGAGGGCGGCATGGACATGAGCCATCGTCTCCAGCTGGAGCTTAGCAGATTGGGCAGTAATGTTAAGGGCATCCTTGGTGGCAGTTGGCTGCTCCTCGTGAAGGCTCCCGTCACCGTAGTCGTCTTCGTCGTCCTCGTTGTGGGTGTACGTTCCACCGCCGTTGTTATGTGACTTTGAAGCTTCAATGTCAGTTCCGATATCGACAAACTCATCCTCATCAACGCTGCCGATAGTGCTGGGGCCAGCGAAAGCAGGCCTTCCCTGTTCGGGGAGCTTGGAGAAGGACCTGCTCGTCATCTGAGAGCTATTTCTGCGAAGGTCGGTCATGCTCGTGTTTTCACTGTAGGACGACTCCTGGATCGATAAGGAGCTGTGGTCCTTGGCCTGCCTGAGAAGATCAGCACTGCGAGCGGCCTGCTTCTCTTCTTCCTTGGCCTGGTCCTTGCTCCACTGGATCGAGTTGTTGAGAGCCCAGAACCATCGCTTCGCTTCCACCTCGTGGTTGGCCTTGAGAGTGTACTTGACAGAGGATTTTCCTATAATCTCAAACTTTGTCTTCTCATCAGGGCTCATGTGGAGCTTGGCAATGCGCATATTGATAGCACCGCGACAAGCGGAACCGGCATCGTCTTGGTGCTTGTAATAGCTCAAGACACCGTCCTCCAGCACAAACCATCGCAGCTGGTATCCCTTCCGGTAGTTGGTCCACTTCTTCAGGTAACCCTTCATCTCGCGGGCTTCCCGGCCAGCAAGGGGATCACTAGGGCTTGCTGCGGAGACCCCCTGAGATGCTGCATGGCCTAGGACGGCCTTCTCCTGAATTCCTCGCTGTGCAGCAACTGCGGCTGGTGATTTCTTAAGAATTGCCTTTGTAGCATCGTCAGTGGTGACAGATTGGGGAAGTTTTCCCTTTCGATCACGGCGGAAAGGATCGGCACCGTGCAAGAGCAGGACCTGGATCAGGTTGGTGTTTCGCTTTCTGGCGGCCTCGTGCAGCAGTGTGCCGCCAGTCTGGACGGTGAAGGGCTCGGATGCGAATTCGGGGCTGTTAATGTCGAGGACGGTCTTGACGCGGTGTTCTTCGAGGACGCCGGCCAGGGCACCGTAGTTGCCCTTCGCAATGAGCTCCTGGACCTGCTTGACTTTGGCCTCGGCGAAAAGGGACCGCGCGAGCTGAAGAAGCTGGAAGATTTCTGGGTTGCGGGCAACGTCGATGGCCAACTTTCCCTGTGCATTGGCAATGGCATCGTTGATTTCCTTTTGGTCAAGCAAGAGCTTGACAACTGACGTGCGACCTTGCAGGGCTGCCAGGTGTAGTGGGGTATTTCCTTCTCGGTCGCGGGCATTCACGTCAATGGTGCCCAGCCCGTCGGACAAGACATATTCTATAACGGGGTACTCGGCGCACTGGATGGCCAGGTGCAGGATTGTAGTGTCGTCAAAGGAGTTTGTCGGAGCGTTCATCGAGGACATGCTCGTTCGGGGTCCATTTTCGGCCGTGTCTCGAATGGCTCGGGAGATGGAGGCGGTGTCGCCGCTGCGGAGGGCCTCAACGACGCGAAACTTGCGGACCGACTGTTCGAGGCTGGCCGTCTTATCGGCGGGGGGGCCAGCAGACGTCTTGGGAGGACCAGCAGACGTCTTGGGGGGGCCAGCAGACGTCTTGGGGGGCAGCTGGCTCGACGAGAGCGACGGCTTGGGCCCGTGGCCGCGCACACTCGAGTGTTGCGACATGGGAGTGACAAGGTTGGAGTAGGAGTAGGATGTCGGGAGCCGACTGTCGTCGGATCCGGATTCTTCTTCGCGGGTCTCTTTGCGCCGCAGGAGGGAAAGAGCGACGGCGGATTTAGACCGCTTGCGATTGCTGAGATAAACAGCGGTCAGTGAGTGTGGACTGACTTTTTAGACGAGGGAAGGCGGGGGGGAGAAACAAAGGCAGTAGCAGGAAGCAGGAGCATCCATACAGAGTAAGCTGTGGTGGAGATAGTTATGGGTGTGGATGCACATGCAACAGCCCGCCGCCCGTCAGGGATATGATGCAAAGAATTGAAGCGGCGCGGAGAGCGTAGTGCGATGCAGTTGCAGTGCAAATGCAGTGACCAGTATAACAGTGCAGGCCATCCGGACTGGGGATTTGAGTGGGAGGGGGGCCGGAACAAGAAATGGTGGCGGGCAAACAGGGTGCGAGATTGACGAGAGAGGGGGGGCTGATCATCAACCTACCTGTCAATAGCATCCGGCATGGTGGCGATATTCAACGTCTAATCAACCACCCAAAGTTGAGAGAGAAAAACCAATGGTGTTGTAGCAAGCAGGTGAGAAGGGATGGTGGAAAAGGGGGGTATTCCCTGTTAATAGTATGGGCGAGAAAACCAGACGGCCAGGGTGTGTGGTGTTGCCGTTGGTCTATGACGATTTGGGGACAGAGGGGACGGAACCTGAACGACTGCCGAACTAGTACATACAGGCTAGACAAGTCGTCTATGTGCCTAGCGCCAGATGGATTACCTGCCAGGCCGTCACGTAGTATGAAGATGGTGGTGGTGGTGGTGGTGGTAGTAGTGGTGGTTGACCAGCGTTTAGACGTCGGGTATCTTGGATCCAGCTCCTTGCACTGGGATTGGGGGGAAAGCTTGGACGCTTCCAGTTGAGCGGGACACACGAACACTATGGCCCCCCTGGTGGGGTGGGTTATCCTGTTGTCTTTGACCCGAAGATTTGTCTGGACTGATGCAGGTTAAAAAAATAAAATAAACCCGAATGGGAAAAAAAGGCCACCTTTTGAACAACACCAGAAACAACAGCCACTTTTTTGGGAGGAGTGTTAGAGGAAGGTAGGAGGGGTCAAAGTCAAGTAACTCAAATAGACGTCCATGAAACAGGACGAGGCAAGCAAAAAAGAAAGCCAAATGACGTCCCACCTTTGCACCACCGGCCTATCACTCCTGTTTGAAATTTTCCCCTTGCTCTGACTGGCAGGTGAAGGTCTTTAAAAACAAAGGGGGGGGCAGAGAGAGTGGAGGGCACAAGAGATGGTGTGTCGATGGAAGGTGGCTGAACAGTGACCCCAACCTTGGCACACGCTGGTCCTGGAGGCCTGGGCTGGCTCCTACTAAAAAGTGGCCGGGGGTGGGTGCTGTCGCGCTGCCACACTGATTCAGTCCGGAGTCTTTGGGGTGACAAGAGGGCGATGGATCCACTGAAAGCGCCCCCCGATTTACCTTGTAGGCCACTAAGAGGCCAGCGCCCGACAGATCCCATTGAGGCTGAGTGAACCTTGGCTCACGTTCAAAGTCCGCGGCCTAACGGAGTCGATGTCCTTTGGCCAATTCGTGCGCTTAGTAACCCGATGTGATCGACGACTCAGCTTTTTCTCTCTGCTCTCTGCTCGCCGCTGCTGCCCATGGCTTCCGAATACCACGGGAGATCCCTCGCTAATAAGCACCCGCTTGGTCGGTGCCACTGACGTTAGCTATTACGAGGGGGCGTATCATTGGATCATCGCGACCATTAGCCGACGGGGCCTGGGGTTTTTTTTTTGTTTTTGTTTTTTGGAAGAGGGGCAGTCTACAGATTAGAGCAAGCAAAATCTACCTGCATCGAGGTTGGACGGAACAAAAGCACATGCTCATGTGAGAATTGTCTGGCTGCCAATGGATGGCATTGATAACAAAGATGTACGGTGACATTGCATCCGTCGATACACGTCACGGTGCTCTCCTTTATGATTCAGCAGGACCTAATTGGGCGATTGTCAAGGCGGTGATGCGGCTTGAGGATGTTGCACCAGGTAAATCAGTACCACCAGGGCCTTTACCGTGAAACCAGATCAGCATCGTTCGTTTAGGTCACGTGAAGCCTACCGAAACCGGCTGTTGTCACGTAAATCAAAAACAACATGTCGCGCTCCAAGCCTGATGGCGACGCCTGGTTTTTGGGCTTTCGCCGTTCTTGAAATAGGATCGGGTGGTAAAGTTACCGGTCATCCATACCTCCACGTGGCCCATCGGACTATAACAAGGCCCCGCGCTTGACTGTCCGCATCATCAAGATACACAAACTTTGGTAGTCACGGGCTACGGACCACGACTAACAAATTTCTTTCCGTCGTGTGTGTTGAACAAAAAGAAAAACAAGAAGAAAAAATGTGTGTGTGTGTGTGAGAAGATATTGATCAAGCTAGTAGCACAGGTGATTCGAAGAGAGACAAAAATACAACTGGCCCAGCACTCGGATCGACATTTGAATCTACATCGTTAAACCAGTCGGCTCGTAGATATTCTGACATGAAACAGAACGAGATTGTAAATGTCAAGTCTGCAAACCATTAAGTAAATATGGGTGTTTTTTTTTTTTTTGTTTTTTTTTTTTTCTGAAAAAGAGAGTAAGCATGCATGGCACAGAGTGGGTGTATCAACAATGTCAATTTATTGGTGTCAGGCTAGTGTCAATCGCACATCCGAAAGCGAACCCGGGACAGAGCAAGATGTCCGCAAACAAACATTACCATGAAGCAAACCTCATAGGCTATTCCGCGGGATCCGGTTCCTGGTGATACCATGTCAACAGTGAAATAGTTGGGCCACAACGTTGCTTCCTAGCTTGGGGGGGGGGGCTGGTTTGACGACCCAAGCTGAACGCCAGGGCACAGCCAACTCTAATCATCTCCTCTGAAACAACATTCCAAGGTCCACCTCAGCGCGTATGGTTGAGTTTAACATGAAGACAGTAGTTTAGGCATCAAAAAAAGAAGAAGATGTAATTTGCTGATCATGGAGAAACCATGACCTACCAATACTGCCACGAGCACAATGCTGGTATACGTAATAATTGACAACATTCACATGCCCATGTGAATGCGAAGCCAACGTTGGCAACATGGCGCTTCGCCAACCACATCACACACATACATACTTCTTACTGTACAAGACATCTTGGGTCAGCAAAATCTACCACGGCAACACAGGCGCACCAGCGCACCATAGGCACCGATCTGGCGGTGAAGGAACGCTGATGGACGGGCAGTCCTCACAGCCTCCTTCGTCATGCGCAGCAACACGCACTCATCTCGATTGTCACATTTCGCCCATGTTCCTAATTGGCAACAATGCAAATGGACTTTCCATCCCGGAAATACGGATGAGCCCGAGTGTGCCGAACCAAGAACTTGTATGTGGATTCGATCATAATAAAAATTTTAATTTATTACGAAAAAAAAAAGTGCAGGCCACACAAAATTTGCCCAAATAGGCTCATTTGTTCCCCACTCCAAACAAAAACAAAAAAAAACGAAAAAAAAAAAGTTCATCTGCCCAAGATGCAACGACCCTGCATACATTAACCCAGTAGCTCAGGTACGGGAAACCCTCAAAAAGGAAGCTATGTTGAACATGTGTGTGGGGCGCCGATCAACACCAGATTTCTGTCACATCACTGCTGACAAGCTCATCATTTTCTTACAAGGTGGCAGGTCACTCTCTTGGTCATCAACACGAGTTTGACAAGTAAATTTTATCGTCTATGTAATGGGGAATTGAAAACACGTTCCAGGCATATACCTTGAGACTGGTCGCAATTCCTCCAGAGAATATCTTTAAGGAGTGTAGTCGTGAAATATGGAAAATAAAGCTAAATGGGCAACAAAAAAAAAAGAAGAAAAAAAGGGAGTGAAAGAACCTGCCTCCACACAGTCGCCCGCCTTACCAAACAAAAATTTGAAGCACACCCATGGCAATCACTGCAACCAGGCCAACACGGACACTCGAGGCCCCGGCTGTCACGGGCCGGATTTTAGCGGTAGCAGCGGGAGGTGTATACGTGTACGGGGTGGCGGAGCAGCTCTCGCCGGCACATCCGCCCGTCGGTGCCGCAACGCCCAGGGTTCGAGTGCTGGTCGGCTCTGGGCTGGCCTGATACTTGGTACCATCAGGTCGACTGAGCGACACCAATCTACCCGTCGATTCGCCGCTGTACCCAGTAGCATCGGGCTTGTTGGAACAGACGGGCGTGCTGGCCTCCTGTGGCAAGCTGACTTGATAGGCAGTGGAGTTGGATTTGGCTCGATGTGTAGTAACATCAGGCTTGTTCGCCGATTCTAGAGCGCTGGTCGACTCGGAACTGACTTGGTAGGCAGTGGAGTTGGGTTTGGCTCGATGTGTAGTAACATCAGGCTTGTCCGCTGATTCTAGAGCGCTGGTCGACTCGGAACTGACTTGGTAGGCAGTGGGGTTAGATTTGGCTCGATGTGTAGTAACATCAGGCTTGTTCGCCGATTCTAGAGCGCTGGTCGACTCGGAACTGACTTGGTAGGCATCAGAATCAGGGCTGGTCAGACTTGCAGTGGCAACAGGCTCGCTCAATGAATCAGTCTCGCCTACCCACAACTCAACGGTTGCGTAAATCACGGTAGTAGACTTGATAGTAGTAGTTGAATGAGTGGCGGCTTGATACACCTTTGGATGTTCATTTGCTTGATGGGCAGTAGAATCGGGGTTGACTTCATCCACGGTAGCATAGGGCCCACTTGACAACTGGAGTGCCTGGGTAGGCTTAGGGGCAGCCTGGTACACACCACTGGTGTTGGGCTCGCTCGATGAACTGGTCGCTCCCAATCGCACTTCGATGGTTTCATACACTACAGTGGTGGACTTGACAGTTATGGTTGAATCGACTCCCTTGTACTTTGTGTCAGCAGGGGTTGTCCTAGCGCCAGAGGCCACAGTAGCGGTCCATGATGAAACCTCAGTCGTGACAGAATGCAAGGCGCAGTCGGTCACAGAGGCATGACACAAGGTGAGAGTGCGGACCTTGGTGGTGTACAATGTCGTGACTTGGTCACTGGCAGGAGAGTCGTAATCAAGAGCACTAGTCACCTTTGGCTTCTTCGCAATCGAGGATACGCGGGTTCTGGCTTCTTCAACGGGGCAAACCGTGGTGTAGAGAGCAACGACCTCAGTAGTGACATGTGGGCCTGCAGGGCAGTTTGCCACAGATGAAGGGCATTTGGTATTGGTGTAAGTGTGAGTTGTGTAGACGGTACTGGTCGTCAAACTAGTTGTCAGCGTGGCCGACTCCGTGGTGCTGGTGCTACCCAACCCGTAACTAGGTGTTTGACCATCAGTGCCCGAGGATGTGGATGTCAGGTCCGAGCAGGACTTTGTGGGCGTACTGGTGCCAACAAAAGCACCCCCAAGCTTGTTACTTATAGACGGAGCACCAGACGTGGGCCTTGGGCTGGAAGTTGAGCGAGAACCAGTGCCAGTGCAGCTGGTGCTTAATGTTGAGCTGACGGTCTGGGAGTCTGTGACCGAGCTAGGGCCGGGGTCTCCAACTTTATTCCCTGGTACATAACCTGTAACCGGGTACAAAGTGGACGAGCCGTAGAAACCGGGCTTTGAGCTGACACTTTTAGAAGTTGTAGAGGTAGTACAAGTGGTGCTGATGGTGGCAACGGTAGTCCGAGCTGTAGGAGAGCCGCCACTGGAGTCGGTGGATCCTTGTCCCATGGTGCCATAGTCCTGAAAGGTCAGCAAAGAACTGGAGGGGATAGTCGAGGTGCAACGACTTGAAGTGCTAGATGACGTCAACGTAAGGGTGCTGCTTGTCTCCTGGGCGGCGCGACGGGCCGGGCCGGGCGAGCGCCCTTTCAAGGTTGCCTTGGCAGCCCTAGCACCACGCTTAGATGTGGTTGTGTGTTTGGACGTAGTTGTGGGCTTGGTCGAAGTAGTCTTCCTAGAGGTAGTGGTGGTGGTCTTGGACGAAGTCGTGCTGCGAGATGTACTGGTGGCTTTGGTCGAAGTGGAGCTGCGGGAAGTAGTGCTCGTAGTCTTTGTTGAGCTCGAGCTTCTGGAACTAGTCAAAGTTGAGGTACGAGATGTTGTTGTAGACTTGGATGAGGTGGTACTTGTTGTAGTGGGCCTAGACGAGGTGCTCGTGGAAGTAGTTTTGGAGGATGCCAAGCCACTAGAGGTGCTCGTGGTGGCCTTGGTAGTCGTCGCCGTGAGTGTCGTCGATGTACCCGCTGACAATGTAGTTGTAGTAGTTGGCTTCGCTGACGTTGAACTACTCAAGCTAGTACTCGTGCTTACTGTACGAGATGTCGTCGAGGTGGAGCTTGGGACGCTGCTGCTGGTCGTCGTTGTTTTTGTTGTGCTCGTAGAGGTGGGCGTCGTCGAGATTGAACTGCTCGAACTAGTGCTCGAGGTAGCAGTCGTGGTCTGTGACGAAGTAACAGTGGTCGAAGAGACGGCGGTGCTAGTAGCGGGAATGACTGTGTCGCCGTATTTCACCACGTTCTGCATCAACTGGTTAAAGTTTAGACCAGTCTTTGAGTCAATATTTCTCGCACCGCGGGTGTAGTCCCAGAGGGACACGCCTCCAAAAGAAGACCGCCCCTTGAGTCCCTGAACAACCTGCTTCACAACACTGGCATCGACGTAGCCGCTTCCGGCAGCGTTCTTGTCGGCAGGAAGACCAACATAAAGCTTGGTTCCCTTGTTGTATAGCGTGGTCGCCAAGAAGGATTCCCAGGCATCGTAGTTCCAGTTGTTAAGTGGGTTGCTACTACTTCCGATCAGGTCGCATTCAGGGTTGTTGTAAAACTGAATGAAAAGAGCATCAAACTTGGCGTTTTGAATCATGCCCTTCATATAAAACCAATCACCTGCCAATGGGCACTGGGGAGCAGCTGTGATTACCAAAGATGAGTCCAGTTGACGCAATCGGTTAATCATGGCAGTGTATGGAGCGTTATCTAAAGGAACATTTATGTTAACCGTGGCCTTACATACGAGTGTCTCTTGCACCTACCCAGCTTAGCTTCAATATCAAAATCGAAACCATCAATTTTGTTCGAGTAATCACTAGAATCAAATGGTCGGGGCCCAGTATAGCCCGGCTGCAATGGACCAAAGGCTTTGTACAAAAAGTCTGCAAACGCTCTGCCATTGTCTTCGGTGGTTACAGCGTAGTTGCTTGTTGATGAATACTCACCACCAATGCTGAGCAAGACCTTGACACCACGTTGTTGGCAGTAAGGAATTCCCTCCATGATCAAGTAGCAGTTTTTCCACAGATTGGATTGTTTCTGGCCGCTCGGTGTGTCATAGTAATAGAGGTCTCCAGGGCAATGTCCTGCAAAGTTGGTACCTGGCCATCCTGATGGTTCGTTTTCTGGTGAAGTGTTGACGAATGAAATCGTTATATATTCAGGACTGTTGTCGCAATAAGACTTCATGGAGTCAGATCCCAGCTGCCCCTGTATGGCGTCAGTTAATACATAGGAATCAAGACATGCTTGTGAGCGTTTTCCTACCCAGTAACCATTTACTCCACCATATGGGCCAGTAGAAGTTGCTGCCGAACCCCTTACCACAAGATCAAAAGGCGCCATGGTGAAAAAGAAAAAGGAATGTTAAGAGTTGGAGAAAAAGACAGCAGATTGGCCGAGGCCAACAAAGGAGTGTTTTCAAGATCAAGATCAAGGAAGGGACGCAAACCAAAGGCCTGCAGAAATATTGACCTAGTCAAAAAAAACTTGATAGAGACGAATAACAGACTAACAGAAGCAGCGGAGGAGGCAAGGGTCTATATGTTGTCTTTGAGGCCAACATACTGAAGAACCATTTCCCCGAGTCTAGTCAGCCACAAGTTTCGTCGAAAGATGGACGGCGATTCCTCTTGGAGGACAATAGCCCCCTATGGAGACGCCGGGGAGAGTGAATCGGGCGCGCCATGGTGCTGGTCCAGGAACAGGCTTAACGTGGAGAAAATATTGGTGTTGATCAAACGAGACTAACGGCCTTCGCGGTTGGATTCCCGGTGCCAATAGTGGCAGTTGGTGTGAGCCAGCCCGGTGAAGTTGCAAGACCGCGCGGTGTCACTCAGCACTTGGCTGGTAGTTTCCGAAGGTGGCGGCATTGTTTCATCGCCGCCTCCAATGTGAATGGCGCCGAGAACGGTCCGGGACAGATAGAAAGTCTATATTGCGTCCTAACTGGTTCCAGAACTCTGACATTTCCCTCTTGGGCATTACTCGGAGGCAGTTAGCGCAGGGCAAGTGGCAAGATCCGGGTAAGTGGGCAATGGGATCTCGGAGCCGACGAGTGCGAGGCTAGGTTGGTCAGCGCTGTGAGGGAAGCTTTTCCAAAATCTCATCTACCAACCACATTGGACTAGTCGTCGACGCCGGCGCCATTGGTAGCATCACTAGATGCAGTCATTCAGGTGATGTTGCATTCAATAATGCAGTCGAAGCTTCTCCTACGGATGATCGTCGAGACATGGCGTGGTATCGAGAGTCGATTGAAAGACTGAGAATGTGAGGGATACCTGCGTGTAGTAGCGGACAGGCCAGCATAGTGGTAGCATAGCAGCAGTAAGCTGCCGCACAGGAGCTCACGTGGGTGCTAGCGGCGATTCTAGGCCTCATCGCGCCCGGGGCAGTGCCGTCCCACTTCTGTAGGGCCAAAAGGGCTGGGGCCTAGTGTCGATTGACTCAGTCCAGATGCGACGGGGAGATGCGCTGGGCAGACCTAATGGAATGGAAATGGGCTGGGCTTTGGAATGTAGATGCCGGAGGTAGCGTGGAACTCAGTTTTGTCCAAAGCTTCTTGTCAATGTGCCCTGGCGCCAGATCAAAGAACTACTGATGGGCACAGCCGCCCCCTAGCTCCCATAGGTAACCTGTATTGCATCCGGCCCCTTGATCCTGCACCCTGGATTGCCAGCGTTATTCTCCGATGTCTTTCCTCTTCATACACCTTATCGCCGAGCCTGAGCTGCCAGGCGTAAAAGTACAAAGCCCCAACCGAGTTAGTTTGCGCGGCTCGACTCCCGTTACCTCTCGTCCGTTGATGAAGTAATCAAGTTCACCAAAACTCTGTCCCCTTCAACAAGCAGTCTACGCTAAAAGTTAATGGCCATTATTACTCCCGTTGCCCATCACCTTGCCTCTACATGCTCACCCAGGACATTAAAAAAATCACCATCTGCTAACAGGTATCATCTCCCAAAATCCATTATACAAAATTCTTCATCATAGTCGTCATCTTATCAGCGCCAGAAGAAATACGGATTGTTCAATCCCACTAAACATTCACCTTTGTGGGATCAATCCGCTTGCCATATTAATCCAGCTGGTGGCACCGTGACCTACCCCTTCTTTCAATCAACCAGCATCTGGGAAGGGCATCAGCTTCAGCATATTGAGAATTACAATCCAACTGAACTGACTGGATAATCGGAAAAGGTCCCTCTGATGCTGGTCCGGACATGAAAACTGGGCTTCCGAGATACAGTTGGCAAAGTCCCGGGCACCCCAACCCTAACCCTACAGCCTCCTTACCCTGTACCTCCGCAACACGGAAAATATATCATGATCATCAGTTGTCCAAATGCCTCAACGAGCAGACAATATAATCCATAAACTTTGTATTGCAGTTATTCGACATAAATCTAAGTGGTTTTAAGCAGTTTATTATACTAAATATGTTAAGGTCGTTTGCAGTGTCGTATTTTACCAACCTGCATTGCTACTTGACTTAGACTTAGTAGTTAGTGATTGCGGTGGCGTTTTAATGATTAACAACTCATAATCTCCTAATAGGAGAAGAAAAGCCGGCTGTATTTGATGACATTGAGTACACCAATGCAAAGTCTTCCCTAGCCAAACTCCAACCCTCCTTCCCCTCAAGGAAAAGCTCTGAGAATTTGCAGCGAGGGTCCTCATCGCTGGTGGCAATTGGTTCACCCGCTGCACATAATTATTACGTATATGGGTGCTCTTCATCTTCTGCAAAACCAAGCTTTGTCCTTGCTTTGTGAAAGCTCCTGGGTGGGAAGTCACGGAATGTAAAGTCATGGAATGTGGGCTAGGGAAATATTGGGCGTGAGCCGCCGTTCTGATCAAGAACTGTTAAGAACTGTCCAGAATTGGAGGTAGATTAGATCAATTAGCCAATTATAAGCCAACTGGGGTCTGACTGGGGGCCACCGGGGCGCGGGTTACGAGGGTTTGGCGTATTCAGCGATTTCTTGTCCCGGTCGGATTAAGTTGGCCGAGTCATATCCAAATGAATCATACGTCTTTCAAGCTATCTAATTTGATATACGACTTATTCTAATGAAAGGAATTGGAAATGTATGCCCAAAGGGGAGGCATAGTTAATGTCATCTTCCGTACTGCTTTTACAAAAGCAGCAGAAAATGCAGCTGAGAAAGTGACTGATATGGCATTTAATGCTATATAATGTGGCTGATAGAGTAGCTCGACGTGTTTGGAATAATAGGAAGAGGAGGAAACCGGAAGAGGAGGATGGGGGAGAAGAAGGGTTTGCAGTTGGATAAAACAACATAGTTGAGAATAAATTTGTTGGATTCCTTTAATTCGATTGTGGGTGTTTTATATCTTTAGCCCAGCAGGGAAAATAGCAACCACAGCAAAGAAATAGAGCTTCAATGACTCGACAGCTCTTCTGTTAAGATACAAAGAGAGCCTTATGGATAGCCATGACATAAAATGCATCAACCAAGCCCTTCCATGGCCAACTCAATTGTTTCCTTTGAACCCCCCCCCCCCCCACCATTAGGTATTGTAGCCTTGCTGCCAGGTTTGTTGTGTGAAGCCTATATTGCGCTGGCTGGGGCCATGGTTCGGATATCTCTATGGGTTAAAGAACTGGGCCTCTGAGAATAATAAATAGTCATCATTGGTGAGACATTGGGTATTACTCAGGTGGCACTCTGCAAGATTTTGTCGGACTTTTGGCGTACTATGTATATGGAGAGTGGCGACACAGAGTCCATTGAGAAATGGCAGGCAACAGAGAGCATTGCGCAGAATTTAGTGCCGCATATACGCGATGGAGACATTAATAATCTTCTAGCATATCTCGAAAGTAATCATCAAAGCTTCCCATTAGGTATATATTCCCATCGTACGATTCTGGGGACATTCTAGGGAATTTTCTGGACGAGGACGAGAATGATTCTGCGAGTGCGCCCCAACCTCTGTGTATTGGGGCTATGTATTGCTGCAGACTTATCTATTCAACAAGCAAAGTAGCCTTGGGTGGTCAGAGTGAAAAAGAAATGCCAACTGCTAAAAAATTTTAAACACTGATTGTGTCCGCCTGCGAGCTACTCTTGTGGCCTGGACACGTTCCTGGAAATGCCTGATAGAGCCCACTGCTTGTTGTTTAACTAAACGCAAAGCAAAGGGGTGAGGGCGAAAAATATTGGCCGAGTATGGTAACCGTGGGGGACAATGGTGAAAGCGATGCTGAGGAAAGTGATTGGATTAAAGAAACCCGTGCAATAGTACTGAGGGTTGACGGAGAACACGTGCTGCACTCATCTAGTCGTCGTAAATCTTGAAGCAGCTCGGATTGCTGACTTGGTGGTACCTGCTTCTGCCACCCCACGTCTGATGCAGCGACCGTATTTCCAGTTTCTCTTCTAGCACACGATTTCCTTCTCAGGCTACAAAGATCTTGATTGCCAATTATGCGAACTGGTAGGGGTTGGACCATTTGCTTTTTAGATGCTGGACGCGAGCAAGAGCCTTCCAGGCGACCTACCAAGACGCCACACTGGTACATCAAGACTAAGGCCATGCACCGCAGTGGACCAACGACGACTAATGGCGACTAATGGCGACTAACGACGGGGAAGGCTTGTTGATAGACACAAGGTTCTACGTCGATCATGGCAAAGTCTGGAGACGGGACGGAAATCGGCGGCCGACCGGTCATTAGCGCCCACGCCAGGGCGCCGACTCGCGCCAAGTTCAGACTTCCCGAGGCGTGCCCTTTGGGGGCACCACGAGGCCGGCTATTGGCTACAGCATCTTCCTCCCGCGGCGAGGTCGGCGATTGGGAGCGTCGCGGGGCCTTGAAGGCGCATCGAAAGTCTGTGGACGTGAGAAATGGTCTTGCCAAGGCCGCGTTCTAGCCTGTGTTGCCAAATGCTAGCCTCCGTCTAGCAAAGGGCTTGCAGTGCTGAGATTCAACAAGGCCCAGAACCGACTCGGCGATGGTGCCTTGCCCCAGGCTGGCTGGAAATTCATCCGTCACTGCTATCCGAAAAGAGCAAATTTTCTGATGAATCACTGATGAAAAGTTTGCCGCGACAACCACGTGCAGCAGCGAACCCGTCGTTCCTAAACCAAACAATGGAAACACTACGAGCTCCAATGATGTCGGTAGAGGTCCCTAGTGATGAACAGGCTGCTGAAGAAAACAACAAAGTAACTCCAAATATGTGTGTGTGGGCACGCGCATGTGTGAAATCAGACCAAACAGGCACCTCCTTGTGAGCTTGCTATCAACGCAAATGGACGACTGTTCCTTTTTGGATTGCCGTTGACATTCAACGGGCGTATAACTGTGTAACAACGTTCCAGTTTTAAAGTTTTCTTGGATAGAGGTCCCGAGACAACGTGAGAGGAAGAGATGGGGCAGGACTTGTGAGCATGCCACAATGGGGAGCAATTTATGGCGGTGAAACGACTGTCATTGGCCTCGTTGGCAGGCAGTCTGTGCTGGATGTTGGCCCATCCAGTCTGTTACGCCAAGGTCCAACAATACGAGCCGGCCTCGAATGCAATTTCCGCCCTCCCTCTCTCAGCCTCTGCGAGCTTTCCTGAACCGGCACAAGATATGCCGAGTTGAGGGGCTTGGAGGGGTGGTAGGGTTCACAGGTCTGACTGACTCCGGCCAGGGGCCAGCGAGCCATCGAGCTGGGTAGTCTCACCCAATCTGACACCAGGCCTGTGCTAACGACGTGGGGAAGCTGTGTGTAGCTGAAGCCGCCATCGTCGCCGCCGTGAAAAGGGCTTGCATTAGGGCCTTGTCTGAGCGTATAACCACACCTTGATTCCCACTTAACGAGAATGCGGATGCACGATTCCCTGGCCACTGCACTGGGAACAGACGTGGCCGCTGCTGCGATTGACTGCCAAGGTCTGTCGTACACCCAAAGTGCCCACCGGCCATGTCCCATCTTTTCTTTTTTGGATTTCCTCCCACTCGACAACAGCATCAAATCAACCATGCCCATCACAGAAGACAGGCCTGCAGTACGTAATAGCGCACACTGGCGGAGAAGTAAACTATGGATAGGCTGACAAAACCAATAGTTCCTCTACGAGTGCTGGGCGCTCTATGGCGTCGGCATACTAATCTTGATGCTACGGTTTGCTGTACGCATCAAGACGGTCGGCTTTCGCGGAATGCAGGGAGATGACTTGTTTTCCACTCTTGTCGTCATATTCTATACAATAGACGCATTTACAGTTCATCTAATATGTACATTGCACTCTTTCCCTGGTGGTTTGATGAAACTATTTGCTAATGTGAAACAGATTTCTTCGGCACGAATGTAGAGGCATCAGTGTTCATGAAAGAAGGTCATCGTATGCCTCTCCCAATAATAGAAGGGTTGCTATTTGATGATTTCAATACTGACAGTCGCCAGAATTGACGGACAAAGACATTGCCGAGTTTGTCAAGGGATCCAAGCTAGAATTGACGGCGTGGTACGCCTATACCGCCCTCATTTGGTCGCTCAAGGGTACCATGCTTTGCTTCTTTTCGAGAATGACCATTGGAACTTGGCACAATGTCTTTGTCAAGACTGTGTCAGTGATAAGCGCTCTCGGATACATTGCTGTTTTCTTTACGGTATGCTGGACGCACCAAAAAGCAACCAAATGCTTGCCAATGGCTGACTGGGATTATAGCTTACATTCGGTTGCTTCCCCTTTGGTCACAATTACCAGTATGGATATCCCATCTATCCAAGTATTCGTAACTAACAATGTACTTGAAGAGTAGTTCCAGACCCTGGAGGTATGTTTTTGTGACGCTCTCTACCTGACATCTCGAGACTGATTTGCATTGTAGAGAAGTGCACTTTCAAGAGGCAAAATTTCTTAGTAACCACTGTTTTCAACGTCCTGTATGTTGATGTTATATTCCGTTTTCCGAATTGTTCACTGAAAATAAACCAGGACCGACGCTCTTATCCTTTGCATCCCACTTCCCCTGCTCTGGAAGCTACAGGTTCCTCCTCGAAAGTGAGTCATGTCTCGGTACTAGTGACATCGCCTATGCTAAACATTTCCTACATAGGAAAATTGTCATTGGTCTTCTTCTCTCGTCTGGAGCATTCGTTATCGCTGCCGCCATCATCCGAATCGTACTCACCCTATCAGCCAAGCCATCTGCCCTCACCATCAACGAGTGGGGAGTGCGCGAAACTCTAGTCGGAATCATCACTGTCAATATCCCGGTTCTCCGACCGCTGTTTACCAAGATCTTTTGGACTGATGGAGTAATCACAAAGGGGTCTTCTAACCAAACGAATACGATGGGCAGGTCTGCGGACATTTCCGGACATTATGAACTATCGAGCGTTGTAAACGAACCCGCAACTACAAGACCCCACCGGGGCCACAGCAGCCAAGAGTCCATTATTACCAAGGGCGACATCACGGCGGGTGTGGTTGTTCACACGACATACGGCATTACACACGAGCCAGATAACGGAGACGAGGATATGTGGTATAATGGACGAGGCGGGCACAACAAAGCATCGGTTCACGCTGGCGGCAGCGTTTAACATGGGCTACGGCGGATGGAGAGATGCAATACGACATTAATACGAATGACAACATATTAGACCACCACGGACTCGATATTCAGAAGAAAAAGATCGACAGTCGATAGTAAACAGGATACAGAGGGCACATACAGTACATGGGATCACGGTAACGATAAGTACGATAAAAGCGTGTTTTCATCATAGTTAATATAAAAAAAACATTTAGATAGCATATATACCCTAGTCATTTGAACAACCATATGCTGCTTATTCGTTCCGTCAGAAACTGGGAACGCGTTTATTTATGACATGGAAACGGCTGTTTAGGAGACAGGGAAGACGGTTTGATGATGAGCAAATAATTGCTTGATAAGCTGATGATGGCTCACTCCTAAACTTGGGCTACGTAATTCCTCGTCGTGGCACCCGCCGTTTCTCTGCAGGGTGCATATATGGCACCGAACTTGCGAAGACCCAGCCCCAGCAGCGTTATATCCGCAAATGACGCGGATGAGAGAAGCCGTGCGTAGCCTCCTAGTCTCCGATGCCTCTGAGGCTGGACATGATCTTGCCCCCAAAATTAGTCTAGAAAGATTGCTAGGCACAGTTGACCCATGGCGGATCCTCACTCAGGTCTAGGCCCTGTCGCCATCTCACCCTTGAAAGACTGATCGGACCTGACGACGATTTACGACCAAGGGCCACGCTTAGCACACAACGAAATGATTGTCTGCTTGTGCTTTAATGCCCGAAGATTAGGTCCTTGACCGCGAGATAAGGTAGAGTTGCCCCCCCTCTCGGTTAACGTAGTAGTTTGCTCCCTTGTGGGGACGACGATCCGATTCCAGCCATTCCAAGCACTGGCCAGGGTTCGTGGAGTCTCGGGGCTTTTTGGCAAGATGGGTTGATGAATTCCTTGCTGATTATCGAAATTTAATTCTGATTATTATTTGATTAGCGCTGATACGGTGGCGACCTGAATACTAATTCCCGTGGCCATGTCTTGTCATCAGTATGTTGCTGTTATCCGCTGATGGCCAACCAGTGCACTCCAAGCATGAATGAAGACGCTGTGAGAATAAGCAAAAAGAAAGAGGGGGGGGAGCATCATGGGCGGGTATGTGTTACTGCAAAGAAGTCCATTCATTGCCCATCAATTCCCAATCCAATAGACAACCCGTCGCGCGCGCACAGCATCTTTCATCCTCGTGGCCATTACACCTGTATCATGTGCAGGTTGCCATTGTGGGTGGGGTGCAATTATTTGAGAAAGCCAGTCCCAACGATTTTGCTCACCTCATTCATGAATTCAACATGACACTTTTGCGAGTCCTCGGGAATTGCCGTCTCACTCAATTCTTCTACGGCTGAGGCCAAGGAATTTAGAACTGTTTCAAAACTTACCACCATTGGGTTGGGCCATGGCACTTCATTGATTCCCTCCCATGGGTCCTGCGGGGATACAAAATCGTGACGGTAACACGGCGTACGTCTTCGGGCCTTTACCAGACCCTTGGCTGACTGCATAAGCGAGCATCAAACTCAGCCCGAGTAGCCATTCCAGCTTGAAAGAGAGCTGGGGCGTTTTCGAGTAGGACGAGGCTAGGCACCAGAAAGGCATTTATGGGGGGGGGGGGGGGGGGAGGGTTTTTGCAGCGGACCCCGCGGCCTGCTGCCCAGCCGGCCCAGCACCCCAAGGTAATGAAAGGCAAGCAGGGGGGCAGGGGAAATTTACCTACCTGGGCAATGCTGGTTAACCAAAACACCCACTGCCTTCGTATTTAGAAGACTGCAACAAGGGCAACCATAAACCTGAACTCCCACAACCAAAGCCCCCGGTGTTGTACAGGTCCAATAACTTGGT
>JAHVYB010000066.1:18400-66598 GCA_020623695.1 Calonectria henricotiae | reverse complement strand
CACCACGTGCTATGCCGCCGTAGCCTCCCCCGCTGCCCCCCCTCGCGCCTACACCGCCCATCCCACGCGCCAGACGCCGCCTACGTGCCCGCCTCCACCTGACCACACCCTCCCCACATCGCACAAGACAGGATACCCTGCGGTCCCTTTGGAAGGGGAGGGGAAGGGGGGGGGGGGGGGTGGGGGAGGGGGGGGGGGGGGGGAGGGGGAGGGGGGGGGGGGGGGGGGGGGGGGGGGTAGTGTCTTTGCAGCGGATCCCGCGGCCTGCTGCCCAGCCTGTCCAGCACTCCAAGGTAATGACAGGCCAGCAGCGAGGCAGGTGAAATTTCCCTACCTAGGCACTGCTGTGTAACCCAAACACTCACTGCCTTCGTATTTAGAAGACTGCAACCATGTCAACCATCAACCTGCATCTCACCAAACCATGCCCCCGATGCTGTTCAAGTCCAATTACTTCGTTGGACACGGCGTCAGTCATTCACTCACGCCTGCGTAACGAACCCAGATTCCGGAAAGCAGCACTATCTTCACACGGCGAGTCAATTCGTGCTCCATCTTGCACCGGCAGTGTGTCTGTGTGAAAGCTGCCGTCGACTTAAACCACTGACGGCCGAGCACATCTAGTGCTGGTTACACGGCACACCGTCTGAGAGTGGCCGTGACATTCCTACCGAAATCCTGTTTTGGGGGCAGTGTCTCAATAACTGCAGTGCAACCAACCAAGAAGAACGATGGGTTCCTCGACGGCCAAGCGCAGTGCTGGGTCAAGGTCAACCCACGCTCGTGGATGCAAGCTTTCGGACCGCCGGTCATGCACTTCTACATCAACTACAATTGCACACTGTGCAATTCACTGCAATCGAGGGGTTGATATTCATCCCATGGGTACGGCCATGGCATTGGCCCCTGGGCATGTCGTTGGCCTCTGGTGGCATGAAGATATTCCGGTACGATTATGCTCTGATTTCCACAAGGTCAATTGAAGACATACCGGCGACCTACCAAGAGATACCATCACTTACCACCCTCTTCCCGGCTTCCACAAGGTCAGCGGACGGGGATTCGTTCCATATTCCCACGCTGGTGCACTGTGTCCACAACGTCCTGGCTTTCTCGGGGCCAAGCTGTGACACAACCAACCTATATTTCAACACTGAAGTGACAGCCCATCTGTGTATTTTTGCAAGGACATCGGGTTATACCAGTCGGTGCGAAGTGGCTCAGAAAATCGACATCGCCTTACTGCCCCCTGGAATCTGCGTTTCCCTCGATCTGGGGCTCACAAACCCTGTAATTGATGCGCCTGGTGTCTTTCATCGAGTAGGTGACTGGTTTACACCTACAGCACAGCAAAAATACAGATTGAAAACACACCAGGCAGTTACAACCTCAACTCTACAATGCTGAAGGTTTATTCATTCCTCTGCCAACACGGTACAAGTCACTCAACCCCAACCATGGCATGCGCAGATGCGATAAACCCCACCGACCTCAGTCAGGCGATTATGGAGCGACGCATAATGGTATGACAAAGTGGAAGCGGTGTGGTGCGGTATCACATTGCCTAAACCGCTACCGGAAAGCAATGTCAGGTGGGATAGTTGAAACGATGACATCCAACTGATTGACCTAAAAGTTCACACACCAGCTCTCGCTCGCCTGCACTTTGCGCCAAATCGGACGCAGCCACGGCTCACCCCCAACCGCCACTTCTCCCCATCAGCTTTCTAAAACACAACTTGCCTCTCGTGGCGATTGAAAGGATGAGCAGGTCACACGAGACTAACGAGGTCGACGGGGCCGCAGTAGGCACCCACGGCGGCACATCCTTGAAAAGGTGAGAGTCCCGTCGCCGTTCAGATACGAGTGTGTGGTGATTGAACTCCAACAAGCGACATCTAAAGGAGGAAAAACACGTCCGTGCTAAGACAAGATGTCGGCTGAACATCAGACGTTTATTCTATTCACCATTTAGTTCAAAGTTATTTGAAGGTGAAGCTGTTGGTTACCTCGGCCCCTTCTATTGGTGGTAGTGGTGGTGCCGGTGGTGTATACGGCAATCATTCAAACAACATTGCTATAATGACGTTTATATAATGCAAGACGACATTTAGGGCCTCTAGGTGCAGTTGGAGCCAATCGGGAAAGGTTTGACTAAGACAGACGTCCGTCGGCTTGCTGTACAGCGCAGGTAAGCGGTTCGGCGAACAAACTCGCACACGAGTATGGCCCACTCTCCAGTTGAATGCCAGAGCAATTCCCTTGTAGTCACCTAGCCCCATTCAACCCTTTATCGGAAGAACATGTTTTATTCTTCCACCTGGACACCTTGGCCAGATTATGCTTCAACTTCTTCTACTTCTTTTCCGCCTCACAATTCACCATTTCTATTCGCCTACCCATACCAACATGGAGATGGCACGCTCAAATTTCAAGATCGAATTCTGCCACATGCCCAACGAGGTCCTTCGTTTGGTGGTATCAAATGTCAAGGAAAAGAAGAGCCTCCTCCAGCTACGGCGTACAAATCGCATCATGTGTGAAATGGTCAATGAGATTGTGTTTCGCAGTGTACAGCTCGGCGTTTGCAGAGCAAAGTACGCAAAACCCTCAGATGTATTCCTCAAGATTGCTCAGTCAGACCGCCTGCGCAAGTATGTCCAGATCGTCTCCATCGATTCAGAGCCTTACGCTCAACCAAGTCAATCCGGTCATTTCAGTCTGCCGGATGACTTCATAGCCTCACTACCATACATCCGCCATTTCCACAACCTCAGAGTCCTCCACATGAGGATCCAAAACCACGACATTTCCGAAAGTCGCCATCGTCAGAAGAGAGTCGAGCTTAGTATTTGGATCGTCAAGACCATTTTCCACTGTTTGGCGGGGACCTACACTCCCCAGATACGAAAAGAGTTGAACAGGGCGCTACGTCCCTACTTGGCCACGATACCGTTTCGCGCCTCCGAGATGCGAATGAATGCCATCCATATCCAGGAACTAACAGTTCACGGATGCAATGACGAAATCACTTTGGAACTAGCGAGATCGCCTGCTATCAATGCCGTCTTCTCCCAGACCTCTTTGACTGACTTCAAGTTGTTGATGTCTTCGGTCAATACAAGAAACATCAATGCGCTACGAATCACAGACACACATCCTCATCTGCCACGCACATGGTTGCAGCCATCACTCGCCGCAAGTCTCAAAGCCCTGTCTCTCTACTGGTGCCCTCGTCTGGAGGGCAATTTCATTGCTCGACTGAAGGACCAAGCCTTCTGGCCGGGCGGCCCAACCGCATTGATGTTACCATGCCTGAAGAAGCTCACATTGGGTAGCTTCGTCTTCAGCCACTTTTGGCAGGCGATATGGATCTCTGAAATTGGAAGGGGAGGACGATCAGAAGGTCTTGAGGAGCTCCGGCTGCTCAACTGCTCCATCCTGGCCCGCCGCTTCGAGGTATTTGATGTTGAGGACGAGGCGACGCAGGAAGAAGACTCTACGGCGGATGATATGTGGATCGAGGTGCCCCACTGTGTGAAATGGGAACATGTCTTCAATCATTGGATCGAAAACATGCCGAAACTTGAGGTCTTTGAGATGCGCACTGGCCTATGGCCAGATCCGACAGAAGCAACCATGGGTATAATGGCACAGCAACCCATGTCCGAAGTCGAGGGTCAGCACCCGGCCAACTCTTCGCACAGTGACGTGGGCTCTCCATCGTCGACCGAGAGCATCAACTCCGTCGATGGTGCGGTGAAGTCCAGGGCACCAGCAGATCCGTATGTATATCTTGATGTGGTGCAAACGGAAGACACGCACCTGGAGCCACTACCCAACGGACACGACCACTTGAACGACTCGATTACAAAGGTTAGGGAGCATGTGCAGAAGGGACGGGATAGAACTAAATTCGCATTGCTCAGGACAGTGACTGATGCCCGCCATGCCCATGTCGCCGACAAGAGCGAGTGGATTAGGGCATGACTCTGCAACGAATGGGGTTGGATATAGATGTTTCAAGCTCAGATTGGTACAATGAAGGAAGAGTTATTCCTAAGATTCAACACAAAAGTTCAATTTTTTTTTCTACTTTTTATCCGCAATGCCCGGCAGTCAGGGCCGCCAAAGCGTGAAGAATGCATCTCTCATCAACTGTCGTTCCAGTCAGCGTGATTCACCTTTGCATTTGCTCAACTCGAACATGCCAATGCCATCCGGTATTATTAGGGGGGCAAGTATAACAACAATAGATACAAAACAACCAACTCCATCCGTTCACCCCGAGCCGAGCCACGTACTCCGACGTCCCCCAACTCCTCTGGTTCCGACCGTCCCGTCCTTTTTCTTGAGCAAAGCGCCGTTTTTCTGGGGGGGGTGTCACCCAGTCCCATAAGACTCGCAGCGCAGCAACCGAGGTCCAAAAAAAAAAAACCATCTCTGAATGTCTATTGGCCGTTATCCGATGACTTGAGTGTGTATGCATCTGACAGATCCCGGTTTTTGAGGTCAAACCCTCATTATCCTCGCGCATTTCACAAGTTGACCTACTTGAGAAACGGTGTGGGTTCATAAAAGGTTTCGTTCTTGATAATGCTCCCGATTGGCGGAGCCGGTTGGGAATGGGGTCCAAAATATAAAGCAATCGAAGACCTTCTAAGATGCAAACTTGGTCTATGGACTTTGGCTCTGATCCAGTGTACATCCATATAATAATAAAAAAGACTCGATATAAAAGGCCGGTTGAATCCGGAAGGAAATCAGGGGGGGAAAAAGAAGAAGAAATACCATTAATGCAGAGAAAACCATGCCGAAAAACACTGCCCATGCTATGCAACGGTGCAAGAATGACCAACACAAAGTATGACAAAGCTGGACAAAAAGGGTCGCCGAATATAACAACCGTGTTTTTCGGTACTTGTCCAGGGCGGAATATGTTGGCCCGGGTTGACCAATCGCCGGGGCTGTGGCAATGCGCCATTCCGGGCGACTAGCTGTAGTTGTGTGTAGATATGTATATATATGTACGTGGGTATCCTAGGGATATCAACATGGGTGAAGAGTAAAGGGGGCCAGGCCAGACGTCGTGGGAATCTTAGATACGGCTATGGCTGGCGCTGGTCCGGCTTCGCTCGTCTTCTTCCTCAATAACGTCGCTCAGCCTCGTAGGGTGATGATGGCGAGGGGCCGTCTCCCATGCGGCACCGCCGTAGCCCGAGCCCGAGTAGTCCTGAGCATCTGAGTAGGCGCCAGTCCACTGGCCGCCGGCAGCAGAAGTCGAGGGAGATTCCTGCTTACCGCTGGGAGGGTTGGTAGTGGCCGGCGTCTCGTACTCTTCTACTCCATCATCAGAACCGGCGTAAGAGGAGAGTGGTGCAGCAAAGGGAATCTTCTTTCCCTGGGCATCCAGCACAAAATTGCCATTCGCGTCAATGAGGTACTCACCTTCGCTGAAACCACCCTCAGAATCCCCTGCACCGTAACGGACGCCCGTCTGCTGCGTTGGAGTGGTCTGTTGGCCTTGGTACGGGTGCGCAGGGCCGCTAGGCGTCGTCGGGGGAGGCTGGCTCTGCGGAGTCGTTGTCTGCTCGGCCGGGTAGCCTTGGCCATATTCACCCTGATAAGAGGATTGCGCCCGGGTGCTCGTGTGACGGCTTGGGCCGCCCTGTGTCATCGGTACTACTTGCACGCCGCCGACAATGGTGGGCTGTCCGGACTGCAGGGATAGAGTCCTGTCACGCTCCTCTTGCTCCCGTCTTCCTAGTTCCTCCCATGCTCTGCGCGCTTCCTCCTTCGAGATGGCGAGCTCCTTGCGCATCTCCACCACCTGCTTCTGGGCCTTGGAGGTTCCTCGCTCGTTCTCGACAGCCTCCCGAATAGCATCGGCTCGGCCTCGTCTCTCCTGCTCCAGAGCAGCTTCGAGCATGGCGTTGACCTCTTGAGCACGCTCCAGCTCCGCCCTCGTCTCGAAGAACCATCGCTGAAACTTTCGTTCTGAGCTTGCGCGCAGTCGCTGCAGCTCAACAACGGCATGGAAGAGATTCGCGCCAGCGGCCGAGAGGTCTGTCACTTGACGGGCGAGCTGTTGGTTGAGGGGGTCTCTGTTGAGCTCGTCCTTATTCTGTTCCAATTTGCGGATCCAGTAGCTGGTAAGACCCTCCCAGTGAGCAGACAGCGTCTCCCACCTTTCAAACGCGTGGGGGAATGAGTTGCGCGGCTTAGAGCCGGCGGCAGCGCCTGCAGGGTCGGCTGTCTGGCCGCCAAAGGATGGTTGCCCAGGCGAGGCGGCGGCAAAGTTCTGTGGTTGCTGCGTTGCACCAGTCCTTAGGGGACGGGGCGGGGGTACTTGCGAAGTGGCAGAGGCTCGTGGCCGTGTCGACAAAGGGTCGGGAGCCATCTGGGTTGTCCTTGGGGGACTTGCAGGATCTAGAGGGGTCTCCTGCTCTGGTGCAACGCCAGCAGGCCTCCGCTCCGCTCGTTTTCTTGCCTCATCTTCTGCTCGTGTGCGTTCAAGCCTCTCGGCCTCGGCGGCTCGCTGCTGTCTTGCCGCCTCTCGAGCCGCACGTTCCTGCATGATGACTCTGGGGCCCCTGATGCCGGAAGGTGAGCTTGTGGGTGCGGGAGCAGGAGCGGCACGAAAGTGAGCCGGCTGGCCGTTGGAGGCGGGTGCACCGCCTGATGCCATGAGATCGGCCATGCTTGCAGACTCCTCTTCAAAATCCGGGGTGAAGGGATTCGGGTGACGCAGCGCCTCCTCGAGGGCGAAGAGAATGGCGCTGTGGGTGTGCTTGGAGACGCGTACGGCGGGGTGTGGCTCAGGATGGCCGGTTGAGCGCTGTGAATCCGAACGGCGGCGCGGTGATTGAGCTAGCTCAGAGGACACCTCGTCGGGGTCGTCGAGTAAATCCTGCGACAATCGTCGGTGGCGAGGAGCCTGGCGGTGAACAGAGCGAAGTGGAATGAGGCCCAAGACAGTGGGGTGCTGCTCAGGCAAGTCGTCGACAGGCGCAGGGATGGGCTTGGGCGCGATTCCTACTGAGGCGGCTTCGAGGTGAACCTTGGGCTTGGGGCTTGGAGAGGCCTCAAATTTTGGAGTTCGCCGGAGACTTCGTGGCTGAGAAGACGGGGTGGAGAGGCGCTCGATAGGCTCAGGCGTGCGGGTTGATAGCGGTCTAGCCGGCTGGCGTTGCTGGGGGGAGGTCGTGGGCTCGTGATGGTCGTGACGGTCGTTAGGGGCGGATGAAGGGCGTGAGACGGACACGACTGCGGTGCTGGGAGGAGGCGGGTTTTGTGGTGAGGTTGACAAGGCGAAGTTTCACCAGCGGGCGCTGGTGGACGCGGTTGGAGTATAGGTTGCGAGATGAGGCGAGGTGGTGTGTGGGGTTGAGCTGTAGTTGGTGTAGGTGTTGCAAGTCAAGCAAAGGAATTGGTCTTGGTGGAGGCGACCAATTCAAGCTTGACTGCTGTCGATGCGACGTGTGCTGCAATGGCTGCGCAGAGACGAACAACCAAAAAAAAAATTATAAACCAAAAACTTATTGACTGACTGGAATTCTGGCAGGCAAAGTCAGAAAAGAGGGGAGCAGAAAGGGTAACGCCTGGAGGACAATCGCGGAAGTGTAGGGACCCCTGGTGATGTCAAAATCCTGGTGGCAGGAAAAAAAGGTGCGAAAAATGGGGGAGGCTGGCAAACAACTGGTTCCGCCCAGCACCTGAACTAAGCAACCAGTTAACGTCTGCCAACGCCAGCGCACTCAGAACATAGGTTGGTTTTCCTAACCCGGGCCAGCCAGTCCTTTTCTTTCTTTTTAATGCGCCGTGTTCCTCTCGCGCGAGAGTTGAATGTCGCGCGCAGTTTTGGCCCAATCGCTCGAATTTTCAATGCTCAGTGACCAGGTTGCATGTATGCGCGTTGCCCGCCTGAGCTCAGCACGCGGAACGAGGAGCAGGGAAAAGCAAGCAAAACTCGCCGGGCGCCTTCTGGTACCAGCTGAGGCGCGGAGAAGATGAGGCTTGATTTTGGGGCCGGAAGATTCGACCTTTGGGCAGGGACGTAAGTCGGTTTTTGGTGGCCGTTGGTTCTCGGGGTGGGATGCGACTGATGGATGCTGCTGCCCAACGGGGATAGCGGCCGATGATGGCGTCTGACGACGACTTGTCGCGCGTTTGGAGGGTGTGATTGTATGTATGCGCTGTACGTGCGGTATGCGCAAATGAGAGGGATTGTGTGTGGTGCGCATGCGCATCGGCGTCAATGGGAATAGAGAGAGGGTTGCTTTTGAAAGCTCGACGCAACACGACACGACGCAATGGCAGGTCCGCGATTCGACAATGGCCAAACCGGTGAGGCTGCAGGCGACGGCGTAGGGGAGTGAGTGATCAGGTCAGGGCGACGCGACAACAACCATGTTCGCAGCCCAATGGCAACAGCTGAGGCTCTGGAGGACGAGACGAGTTTATCACCATCCAGGTTGGTCGCGCGCTGTTGGGTCCAGGAGGAGGGAAGCGCGAGGTGTAGGTAGGCACAGAGACACAGAGGCCCAGGGCCGAGGGTGACGAGACGGCCAAGGGGGTCATACATCCACCACGCGCGCGCGCCCACAACCCACGGGCCCAAGACAGGGTAGAATCGATCGCTTGATGGATGAGGGATGAGGATTGTGGGTTTGGGCCAAGAAGGGAGCAGACGCGAAAGCTCTACATAATACGTGCATTGCATGGTGGCACCTTACAGCATGCACAGCACAGCGCCAGCAGGGCTCCCCCGAAGCCCTAGCTACCAAGACCAGGGCAGCCATGGCGAGACGGCCATGCAATTAATTAGCTTCCATTCCCGGGCACCGCAGCCAGCTCCCGAAAGGGACCGGCTCTGCGGACGGTTTCGCGTCAAGTTTAGCCTAGTCACAGTCGTTGGTGCTGTTAATTAAGCTGGTGCGTGTCGAGGAAGCCGTGCTGAGTGCTGTGTTTGTGAGGAGAGTGGAAGAAAAAATTAGAGCTCCCGTCGTCATTGTGATAACGACTCGGCACCTCTCAATCCATCGCCTCGGGTCCTTGACCGCCACCCCATCTAAACTCTGTCTGGACTGGCCTGCTCGCTTTCCATTCACTCGGTGATGTTTCTTCTTCCTCTTCTTCACATGATGATCCGGCCCAGATCTCGGCGCTGGCCTCGATTGTTCATTTCCCTCCGTCTCATTGTCGCTCTTGCTTGCTTCTTTCTTCATCGCCCATCCCGTCCCGTTCCCAATCAAGGCACGGAGCATTTGGCCCGCTTCGGGACAGCGTCCTGTGACAATACAGAGCAATTTCGACACGACGATGTCCTGTTTCGAGGCGGGCACATGGCGTTCTACCCGATGTAGGGGTTTTTATCAATCATTTTTGCATTCGCTGTGCCTGGCATTCATAGAAGTCTCACACGCTTCATACTGTTGGCGCGGGTTAATTAATGCCTCTCGTGGCCCTGCCGTCGAGGCGCCCCAACTCTGGCCTATTAGCCCTGTGCCTGGGCCTGTGCCCATGCCGAATCGCCCAACGGCCCCTCATCCGTCATACAGTGCCAGCCAGAGGCGCACCCTGCGGCCCTAACGCATGTATGTGTAGGTAGGTACTAATGTATGTATGTACGTACATCCCTGATGGCCGAGGGGAAAGGAGTGCTCATCCTGCAACAAGATGGGGCGGCTACTCCGTATACAGACAGGACATGTGCCCCGACCGTTTCCCCTCTCGTGCCCAGTCAATAAATCGTGCATTCTCCAAGCGTCATCGCCTTAATTAAGCTCCCCTGCCCAAATCAGGGTTGGTCGCGGTTGGAAAACGTGGTACGAGAACCCAATGCCCCAACCCACCAGCCCTCCAGGACGGGGGAAGTGGACAAGGTCAACCACACCAGAAACGCGAGGCGAACGGCGCCATTGGCCTCGATGGGCTCCTGTATGAACCATCTCGCCCTCCCTCGCCAGCACATCGCACCCTGGCATCGGATCTCATCCCCAATCCCAGCTATAGCCTCCAAGGCCCTCCCCTGCCGCTCCACCGCACCGAACGGCTGGTTGAGTTGTGCAAATTGAGACTGGGATTGCCCCGGGTGAATACCTGCGAGTTGACTTGTCGCCTCTTTTCTTTTGGCTCTTATTTTCCTTTTCTCTGACTGCACTTTCTTTTCTTCGGCAAATAACTATTTGCAATAGTCAGTCCTGTTCTGTCTTAGCCGGCCGCACGCGCCTCAGTCGCGAAACAACAAGAGAAAAACGCGTCCAGCGAGTCGCGCAACCACTGAGATCCAATCCAGGTTTTGAAATGTGGGAATTAGCTGAGCTGAGCTGCTGCACTTGACATCACAATGCATCCGACTGCGCATTTCGATGTTCCAGTTGCGCTCCAAACCCTCGTTGCCAGGCCCAGCGATGTGCCCAATGATGTGCCCAATAAATATAGTCAGAATAAATACCGAAGATACTCCCCTTCCAGTGTCTTGCCAGCAGCGTTTGGCGTCTGCGCCTGGCAGAAACGCGTCGAGTCCAACAGCCACACCTCCTAGTCTGGATTGAATGAGGATTGAGACGGGAACCACGGCTCGGCCCCGCCCTTTGGCCCCCCCGGTCCGTCCGTAACCAATCAAACTGACGATCCTCGCTCGTCTCCACGCCCAACCGTCTGCTCACTGCGCCGAGAGAGGAAAGGATGGCATGGGGAGTTCGCTAAACCCCGTCACCTTGAGGGCCCACAGCAAACACTTGATGTTCAGTGCCGCGATGTCTTTCGGGCGACTTCCCGTGTCCATCGTCCCTCATGATCCCAGACTCCCATGAAGGACACGCCATGGCTAACCCCCTACCGCATGTATCTCGCATAACCCGTGAGATCGTCCGACGTAGACGCCCGAGCCTAACCCAGGGCGGCCTTGATGAGTGATCACGCTGTTGGTTATCTCTCCTGACCATGTGTTCGGTTCGAAATGTGATCAAGTCCATAATTCAAGAGCCCCAAAGTTAGCTTCCTCGTTTGATGGCGTGCCGGTTCTTGTCTTCTCGAAATTGTAAATTTCTATAAATATTGGGGCGCATGTTAGGGATCATGGAAGTCCCATCTTAGTAAACCCCGATATTTCCCATCCTTTTCCTAGCCCAAGGCATCCACCAGTGCTGCTTGTATGTTTTCGTTTTTTATATACAAAGAGGCTTTGGCCAACAAGTGGCGTCGGGGCTCAAATTGTCAAGCCATGCAAGGTGAATATTTTTCTCTTTCAAATGTCAGACATGCGTAGAGATCAACATGCCAATCTGTAACCGATCGTAAAGCAGGAGGGGTTATTCCTACCTTGTTATGGTTCAAATCTGGCTGGTTGGGGATGCTAAACTCTTCTTGGAGATGAACAGACTTAACTTCCGATCAATCCAAACTGCTGGAAACACTAGCAGCTCACCGGTGCTATACGAATAGCTTGTCAACAAGAGCTGGATCCCAAAATCCGCCCATGAAAATCACCTAATAATAACCACACCATGCTAATGCCAACAAGAAATATACAGCATGTTGAGCTCAGTCTCACGACAACAACACCGAGAGAGAAGGCGAGAGGGGGGAAAGGTGCAGGGTAGGTCTTGATGTTTGAGGCTTATGATCAAACTCTCCCTACTTCTCAACCATGCGTGCTTCACGTTTGTCGCAGTTGATCAATGCTTGGTTTGCATGCCTCCATAGGGAAGCGGTTCCTGAGCCGCGACCCTCGCGTAGTTCGTCTCTGTGCTGAAGGATCAGCACACTGGCTGTGACAGAGACTACCTGTCACTTGAAATGTCTAGGCTGGCTCTGACAGGGGTTGAAACTACAACGAGAGATTCAATCCTCATGGGTAAAACCATGAATAGGCATAGCCAGTGCTTCTGCTCTCGTCCAACTTCCAATGGGATACGAATCCGGCTCTGCATGTTTCAATGCTGGCGACATTTATTCGCTGCTTTAGTATGCTCAATAATGATGGAGAAGAAGTCACCATCTTGGGGTCCCCTCCGCACCAAAAATACGAGCCGGTGACGTGTTTAAGGGTCCCTTATCCAATTCAAGCATGCGGATACAGCCAGGGACCAAGGGTTGCTGGAGTCGGAAACTTTTTTTCTTTTTGCTTGTTGGATAAATTAGGGACACATCGACACGAGGACTGAGGAACGGCAGTCTACTGGAGGCCTTAGTGATGTGTGGCCGCACCATTCCCGAGTTTTTTCTTTGCAAGATGAAACACGTGCGTCACTTCTGAGAACGGGCCTAAATCCAAGCACATGTCATCGCGCGCTTGGTTGGATGAAGGCTGTAAAAACCCTTCGAATATATGGCGGCATTTCGATGTCGCACGTCCCAGGCCTCCTTAGGGATTGAGTGATCGACAAGACATGCAGTCCAAAGCATGGTGAGGCTGCAATGCCATCGATCACGGATGGGCGATCCATGTCACGGTGCCAAAGGGCCAGGATCGTCTGTGATGGATGGGTAAGGCTGGGTCAGGTACTTAGGGAGATAATAAAAACTCGCCATGAGGAGGCGAGAGGTAGTTGTTTCTCTCTAGCAGGGCAAGACTAGAGTGCGGGGAGGCTGTCAAGGGGTGGAACGGGCGGGAACTGACACATAACTTAGACACAGACACATTCACAAGAAGAAAAAAAGGCGAAAAAGACGAAAAATAGAAAAGAGAAAACAACATGAGGGGGTATGGTCAGATCGGAGAACATGGATTTTTGTGAGATATGATAGAAGGGGAGGATTTTACCTTTGATGCAGGGAGTAGTTATGACAATCGCACGGCGTTGGAGCTAGCGTTTTAGTGAGTGCCATGTTTAGCAGCCTGAGCAATCAGGGATGCTGTGTGCGTGCGGCTCCTGCGAGGAACCCACTTTTGACAGCTTGTCCAAAGCAACCACAAAGCTTCCATGCTGCCTATTTCCCCTTCTTGTGGCTTGTCAGCCCGAGCGAATCATGAGCCAACCGCTAAGGCAAGCAAGTTGTCACCTTGACAAAAAAAAACAATATGCCTACCTGTTGTACAGTGCCACACGCATTCGCACAGCACGTAGGTCAAGTCCACAGGTCAAGTCCACAGGTCAAGTCCGCAGGTCAAGTCCGCAGATCAAGTCCACCTTGCCCTGGCATTGCCAGCCTCTCCTGTCTTCACTGGGGGGAATCTCGGTCGCATCTCGATCTCATTCTCGTGCGTTCTTAGTCCAGCGCCACGAAATCCACCTCTTTAATACCTCTGAGCGTTGCCAGGGACAATGTTGTTTGGAGGCTCCTTCCCAACTGCTTCCCTCGAGCATCGAAGACACTTGTCTCACATCAACACCCTCACGCCATGCAGGTCTCTTGTCCTGCCAATCCGGCAAGCAAGGAGCGCGGAGCCGTTGGCGCGGCGGGCGAGCTAAATGGGCCCTGGCTTGAACCGTTCTGGACGCCGGCTAGAGCCTCAAAGTTAGCTTCACAGCTGAACTGAGTAATCGCACATGAGCTCTGGCTCTTTGACGGGTGATGGAACATGGTGACCAGCCAACAATGGCATTCACACACCACGCACACCAGGCCACCTCTGGCAAATGGCCTGCGTCATAGTGTAACACCAGCCAATATCAAGCTCTGAGGCCACCAGCTCCAGCAGAGTCAACGGTCTCGGACACACCACGGGCCCTTCCACTGAGGTAAGAGTCAATTTTTCGCCCCCATTGGGAGTTTGTGCCCAGCCTCCCGCTGATCCCTGCCTTCCCCAGCTGCATTCCCCAGTGGCCTGTGCCCCATCCGTTCTGTGTGTCTCGAACATGCAACTACTATGGGTCCGATCGATCTGGACGCCGTTCTGACGTGCTGCGACGATGCCTCGCTGCTGAATCTGAAGGGAACCATCCAAAGGGAACCGTCCGAATGGGCCCTAAGGAGTCTGGACGGTCGAATGGTATCTTGATAGCGCGGGGGCTGTGTCGTTGAGGGCAACTTAGAAGAGGGCAGAACATGCCTTGGGCCCTTGGGGGAGGGGAGTTGTTTGGCCTGAGCCCAATGAGGCTCTCACCTATCATAGTTCGTATTCACTGTCTCTGTTGCTTGTTTCTGTCACCATTTACGCCGAGTCGCGCCTCGTTTCTGTCCTGACTCTCTTTTCGCTGCTTGCTTTTCAAGCCCTCTCTGCTGTCTCCTCGCCCCAATGTCCGATGTCCAATGTGCCTGTGCGAACCCCTCTTGCCCCTCACGTTGCTTTCTTCTTTTTGTTTCCTTTTGCGCCTCTCGGCATGCCTGCTTCCTGTCTGAAAGATCTGATTGTGGCAACGGACCCTAAGTAGATTAAGCCCGAGAACCATGTAACGTCCCGAGAGTGTGCCTCTCCGCCTGCGTCACAAGGCATTTCCTTCCTTTTGTTTTCCTTCCTATTTTTTAATTTTAATTTTTAAATAGGAATTTATTTGTATTTTATTTTAATTTGGCCCCTTCCTGCCGGAACTGCATAGGGACCAAGCCTAGGGGTCTATCCTATGCAGGAACTACGCAGGGCCTGCTCGTCCGTCGACATGACGCAAGGGGCATGTCAGGGACAGGCTAGGGACAGCTGGCAGCAGCATACCAATACTGCCAGTCACTACTAGTCACTGCCAGTCACTGTCAGGCCCGAGCTTCCGGGAGAGAGAACCACATGCCTTCTCTTCTGGTTGGAGGGATGGTTGGGCTCGCAGCCCCTCTATGCAGGAATGCCCCTCTTAGTCAAGGGGGTCCCTTGATCAACACGAACACTTCCAACGCCACAAGTGGGTGTGTATGCCCCACGGTTCTGTCTCAAAGCACGGTTGACTGGTCCGTATGCAAAATATTTGTATATCATACCGTCGTCTCCCTGCTGTGATCCCTTCAACGTTCAGATTCTTGTTGCAACTTAATCTCGCTGCACAACCGTTGGCCCACCATGGAGCGCTCAAGCAAGCTCGCCGACCTCAAGCTCGTCTCCAAATACTATCCAGTCGCCAACTACTCATATCCGCAACCTGAGCGCCGCTCACAGAATGGACGCAGCCGCACCTTGAGCAACAGGACCTCACTTGGCTCTGAGGGCTCCGTCCCAGGCCTCATTGATGACCGTACGGACTCTGAGGTTTCCGTTGATGACGACTATCAGTATCACGCCCACGCCTCAGAGCTCTGGGACACATTTTGGAAGCCCGGAAGCCCTCAGGAAAAAGAAGAGAACCCCGACGCACCACCCCGAAAGCAGTACCCGGCCTTGATTCCCTCTCCTCAAAGCCGGATGCGAGGAACCCTGGATGGGCGTCGAATCAACGCATGGCCACTTCCTGACAGCTCTAAGAACCGATCTCGAAAGCCTGGAGCGACTTACTCGCCTTTCCCCAAGCTCGTCCCTCTGCCTCCCAGGACCACTTCACTGACGCCTTCTTGGCAATGTTCCAGAGAGAAGCAGAGGCCGCAGCGGCCACAGAGACCCCCTCGCCCAGACGACGATGTCGTTAAGAGGGCTCACGATGAGATAGCCAAGCACAAGTTGGAGCTCGCCAAGAAAGCTCAAGATTTCACAGAGACAGAGACTCCTTGCGCCGGAGCTGCCGAGAAAGTCCTCGAAGAGGTCATCGAGCACCCTCCAGTTGAAGTCATCACCGAGCCCCCTCCACGAGAAGAGGTTCTCATTGGCCCTCTCAACGAGATAATCAGATACACTGAGATCGAATTTTCTCAGCCTCCACCCCGAATATCTCCAATCGTGGCCCAGTTTGCCGCATCCCCTAACCCCCACAAGACCAACTTTCCCCGACCGGACACACCCAAGGGAGAAGATCAGCACAAGCACTCTCTGGATTCATCACTCCCCACCCCACCGGATAGCCCTACTTCAATCTATTCAATGTCGAGCCAATCCGCCACACACCTCCCCTTGCTTGACCCCAAACCAATCCACGCCATGCCCCCAAAGAAATCGGTCCCCTGTCTTCGAACAGTACGTGGATCTGAACTCGGGCCTCAGCTGCACTCTGTTTTTGAATACGATGACAGTGACGATGAATCTGAGGGAGAATCTGGAGCCCTATCATTCTTCCGTTTCCACAGACGTGGGAGCAGTGATAGTCGTCGTTCATCGAAAGATTCTGGTCTTCGGAGATGGCGCACGAACACCAACACGGCACCGTCTTCGCCCAATCGTGACGCACCAGAACGGCTATCCAAGAGCGACGTATCTGGACGGAAGCGTCCAGGGGCTGATGTCCTGGGACGGATGCTCGGGTTGCGGCTCAAATGATGGTATCCATTGATTTTGCACTCAATCCCAACTACAACGCTCAACGACTAGCGATCTTTTCATGACGTTTCTTTGTTGAATTGGACTGTTTGATCAATCATATAATACACTTATTCAACCACAACGGCCACTTTTTTTTTTCTCTCTTTTTTTTTCTTTTCTTGTTTGTCTTTTTTATCAACTACGACTTTATTTGTACAAGAGCATACGGACACGAGACAGGACCAACATGACATCAAAGTGAACCCAACAGCATGGAGTTTCGGAAGCGCCAGGGGGGTTGGTCGCGCGACTATTAGGTCGCTTATTCTGTCTATCCAAGGGTATGGAAAACGACACATTAACATACTATGAGGCCGAGAAGGATCGAATTTTCGGACCGCACGAAGGAATCTGAGGATTTGAAGGGAAGGTGAAAAATATAACATTAGAACCTCAATGTAGGAACAGAAATCATAGAAGCGGTTACGATAGGGAGGGGAAAAACGGAGTGAGTGAAAATGGACGAACGCATTCCTAGGTCAGACTTAAAAAGCATTGCGTGTCACAGGGAGGATGAGGAGATCGACATCTGTGCAGCATAGATAGAGACGGCTGGGAACGGGGTGAGATATTTCCGCACACCCCACCGGCACACACAAAATTAGAGGAACAATATAGGGATAGACAGACGGTGAGCACAGCTATCACCTGCTTAAATTACTAGTAGTTAAGCAACCAATCATATACAATTCTGACTTCAGTGCTCATTTTATTTTTGTGAATTGTACAATTCAAAGCCATGTCTGGTGCCTGGACACTTATCTAGGTGCTAGACTGAGCCCAACCGGCACCAGCCTCAACAAGAGTGAAACAAAATGATTAGTGCTTATAATTACCAGCTCTCCACTGATGTTGATATGCATTTGGGCGTCGGAGATACGGTGGGCCAGAGGGTGGTGGTGTCTCCTTTTCCATTTCCACCCCATCAACAAGCATTACTCCGAACCGTTCACCGGACCGAATTCACCGTCTAAGATGGTGTGGCAACAAGTTCCTTTCGATCGCACATATATATCTCATTGATGAATCGTAATTCCTCTTCTTCCTTGTAAAGGCATGGGAGGCCCATATACCTTGTTAAACATACATGACTAAGCTTCTTCACACTTTTTCTGTTCGCACAAAAGAATTTACTTTTTCCCTGACCGCAAGGCAAGGCAAGCAAGTGAAAAGAAAGAAAAAACAGAAGCATTCCAGAGCGCAAACCGACATCCCCTTCATAAAAGCAATAACACCCATTAACATCGTTTCCGTGACATTAGCATCCAACCTTTGAACCGTGATATCTCTTGAAACACTCTTTTTACCCAAACTCCGTAACCACGTTGAAAAGGCAGAACCAGAAAAGCAGCAAATAAAATCAAGAACAACAAAACCTTCGTGCTGGCACCCAGTGATGGAGGAGCAGCTAGACAAAGATACAGGGGTAATGGCCTGAAGAATATATCTGCAGCATTTGTAACATGGCTGTAGTCTTTCTCTCTCTCTCTCTGCTGCGTTCTTGCGTTATCTAGAGGATTAAATTGTGTATAAAACATTAAGATCAGAAATCACCGCATAGATCTCGAGGATCGCATCTTCTTCTCGGTGAATCGTTTAAAGGGGCGCACGCTGAGACGGCGCTCGTCGAGGCCGGAGGAGACGCCAAAGTACCACATGGTCTGCTCGCGACGGTCGGCGCGATCCAGGCCCAGGCGAGACTCGAGGTCTTGGACGGAGCGAATGCCTCGGAAGGCCGGGTCTTGGGTGGTCTCATCGGCGGCGCAGAGCGTGATGAGCTCGGCCAGGCAAGTAACGGGGTGGGGCAGACGGAGGGCGTGTCGGCCGGGGAGCGCCAGGGAGAGGCAGCCAACAAAGAGGAAGAGGAATGCCAGGAGCACACCAAAGACTGGCATGTTGGGGAACATCCTGACCTGGCCCAGGACGTTGGTTAGGGCCATGAAGAGGCCGCCGGCAAGGATGGGAATGAAGACGAAGAGTAGTGACATCAGGGACAGTACAGCGACCCGCCAGTGGCCGTTACGGGCAGCCTTGAAGGTCACCTGGAAGGGCAGGCAAGCAGCGTAGTCGGCGAGAAGAGACTTTTGCGCGATGGATCCCGAAGACTTGGACATGTCGGCCCAGGGCTGGTGCCTCCTCAGAGAATGGTCCAGGCTCTGGAAGAGGAGGAACATGATCATGCCCACCAGAGAGGGGAGGAACCCGTACAGGAAGTTTGCAGCTGAAAATGCTCCCTTGCCAGGTCGGGCGCTTAGCTGGGGCACGAAGCCACGATCCAGTCGCGTCTGGGGCAAAAACGAGACAACCAGTATCATCACAATGAGGAGAACCATGAAGACAAAGGATCCAATGAGAGTGGTGTCGCGAAGCGCAATTGGTAGGTAGCGGTGGCGCTTGTACTGGGCCTCGGCTTCGAGGTCATCGCGGGAGGAGGCGGGGGAGATCATGTAGCTGGCCTTTGCGACAACGCTGTAAGAGTTCTGGCGGTTGTCGTGGTCGGCCATGGATCCGATGCCATACCACATGCTGCTCAGTCGCTCGTCATCCACTTGCCAATATCCAAGTCTGTCGAGGTGTCGGTCGCGGAGCTGAGCCTTGAAGAGGTCCCCGCGCTGGACTACATCAATGTTCTCATAGCTCTTGGTGGTGTTGCTCTGGCTGAGCAGAGGCAGGAGGTGGCCGACGGAGCGGACGTCCCACAGCAGACCTGTCCATCGGCGGAACCAGAAGACCATCAGGACGGCGGTGGCAACGATGAGGACAATGTACATGGCAACCAGAGTCCACACAACTCCCTGCACTGCGGCCCAGACCCAATTGTGCTCGTGAAAGATGCAGGTGAATGCGGCGCTCTGCAGAGGGACGGTGAAGTTGAGAAGCCATGTGGCGACGCTGAAGAGCTGGAACTGCCAAGGGCCGTTGAGAGAAGGCAGGAGAAATGTCTGGGGGTAGAGATCGCGGAATAATGCGAGATAGCGCAGGCTGGGCTCGTCGCTCGCCATGGAGGTAAAGGGTAGGATGCGCTGAGAGGTCGCAACAATGCACTGGGCGTAGATGAGAAGGATGGCAGCGAGCATCTGGGGGAGGATGCGGAACAAAAAGTACTGCCCACTGTAGATGCTTCCGGGGTAGGGAGTCAGGCCGTCTCCCGAATCGGAGTAGACGGCTGAGAAGATGAGGGCGGCGGTCATGAGGCTGCTCAGTGTCATGAGGATGAGCATGGAGAAGGGTCGAAGAATCGGGGGCTTGTAGTCGAGAGGGGGGTGAGCTCTCTCTACAGGGATGGACTTGGAGCGTCGGTTTTGGCGGGCAGAAGAGACGGGATCATAGGCGTCTTCTTCGGTGTGGTGGGATCGCGTTGGCGAGCTTAGTCGACTGGGGTGCTCGTGGTGGACAACCGTTTCGTTGCTGGACTCGGGGCCCAGATCTTTCTGTGTTGGCTCAGCTCTCTCGGCCGTGTCGGGAATTGCGAACCTCTCAGGGAGCTCTGGGCTCTCAGCCGGGAGACGATCCTCGACATAGGCGGGTTCTGGAGGTGCGAGTACTGGGAAGGCTCGGTCGTCGTCGGGAAGCCTTCGCGGCTGCGCAGCGTAGTCGTCCTCAGAGTATTCATCCGAGTCGCTGGAGGGGAAGTGGACGGGAGCGGGCCCCCCGCGGTTGCGCGTCAGTGCCTCCAAGGCATACTGGATATAGGGAGTATCATCAACACCGGGCGTCACTTTGCCGGCCGCAATGGTAAGCTCGTCTTTGATGTTGGCCATTCTGGCAGAGTTCTCGGCGGCAAATATGGCGAGTTGGGCCTCGTCGAAGCGAACAGTGCTCTCACTGGGGCTTCGAGGAGGAGGGGGATGCGGGTGCGAATATGAGTGTGAGTGTGAGTGTGAGTGTGGGGGAGCGAACTGAGCTTCAGGCTGGGAAGGACGAGGAGCTTGCGCAGCTGGTACCGGCGGGCCGCCAGGAAATAACCTGTTTGGACCGTAGATTTCGGCTGTGGAAACTGAGAGTGAAGGAGGTGAGGGAGCGTGGAGGACGGCGGCTTGGGGTGAGAACGAGTCCCGGTTCGAGCGACTTCCTACGCGCTGGCTGAGGTCATAGTATGGGCGCAGGGTTGGGAGGGATGACTCTTCGTCTTCGTCGCGATCACGATGTGAGTGATCGGTTGAGTAGGTTGGAGGCCCTTGACCTATTAGAGGGAGAATGTCAGAAACGCTGAAAAGAACAATAAAAAGAAAGACGGAAGTGTGTGAAACACATACGAGAGCCTTCCACGTAGTCGAAGTTGAGGTTTTGGAAGTTCATGGTGGAGGGGGAGGGAGAGTGAGGAATATGGTGGTGATGATGGAGGGTGGTAGTGGGCGGCGGTAGTGGTGGTGGTGTAAGGCGAGTAGACACACTCTTCAAGTGCACTTGTCTCTCAGCCTAACTGCAGTGATAACACCCTCTCCACTTGGACACGAAGCCAATAATGACAAGCTTGACCAATTGGTAACAAGGGATTGAATGCAATAAAGAACTTGCATGCTGTGCCGCTTGAAGAACTGGGCCATGGTTGGATAATGAAGCTCTCTAGGCGGGAGGTTGGGCTTGTAAGTTGGAAGGTTGGGACGACATGCCCAGCCACCGAGACAGCCCCACCATCGTGTGGTGTAAGCCCGTCGCGGGCGGCCCGTCCAGGCGGAGGGGCCCCAAAACAGGTACCCGCCCGCCAGAAGAGGGCCCTTGCTAGGGCTGGGAAGGGTGGAGGGGTCCCCTGTAATTATTGGTGCTGGAGGCCGGGGGGGGGGGGAGAAGACGCAGCAAATCCGCTCACCTACCTGTGTCTTTGGAATTGAGTGATTTCGAGTGAAATTGAAGAAGAGAAAGAGAAGAGGGAGAGCGACAAAGACGAACAGACAATTTCTTTCCCGACAACGGTAAAGTGCCACTTAGCTGTCAACCGTACATCAGTAGTGGATTGATGTGTTGTTCCAACGGTTCTCGTTGGACAGCTTGAACTTGGTGGCCGCCATGCCCAATCAGGATTAGCGGTTACCGGCCTCTTGGAGAGGGATGGATGGAGATGGAAAGGGAGCCAAGATGAATTATCCGCTCCATCATCAGAGACAACAGGCACTAAAGCCACGGCCAGTCTACTACACGATGGTTTCGTCGCATGAACCATTTTGGCGGGAGGTGGCTGCACGTCGCATCCCGCCATGGAGATGCGGAACGATCGACGCCATGCATGTCCGGGAGCCATGTCCTAGAAGCCTTTTTCCATCGCACCTTTTTTTCGACCTCTTCTTGACAGGGGTATGAGACAGTGAACGGGCCGCTCCCAACCACCTCGGATACTACGCCATCGGGGGCATACTCGATCATGACGATATGATACGCTGCGATGACCCAAACTGCCCCGTGGCCGCCTTGTTGGATCCTCTCCCAGGATTGCAGACGCGTACCTGAAATTAGCCATGCAATCCTAAACAAAGCCCCCCCCCCCCTGAAAGTCATAGTCTTCAGATCCGAGCGGAGTATTCAAACATCATGGTCAAACCATAGACTTGGCCTTTTTTTTCTCCTTAGGGCTGGATTGTCAAACACCCAACCACCTGTCAAAAGAGGCTGCCTAACTAACTAAAGCTTTGTTACAAAAGATCACTGCCCTGCCACTTCCGATTTAAATAACATTAGTCGCCCCCTGAAACATACCCCAGTGTTTGCTGATTCTTTGTCCTTCCTCTCAAATCTGTTAAGACAAGCTCGCATTTGAACAGACTTGTAACTTAATCAAGCCTTTTTGAGGAGTATTTCGACCACCACATGTTTAGGACAAGCCCATCAAATTTGAGTTCCACTTCCTCCGTCATTTCATCGATAAAGTCAAACAAGACTCAAGGAGTTCAAGGGCATCATCTATCCTGATCCTGATCTCTTCCCTCGAACCCGAAAAGTTTTTTATGCATTCTGAGGCATCATTTGCCCCCTTTGTTCAATATCACTTTCAGATACAGACAATTCTACTTTTCCATTACCATATCTGAGAACATGTGATGAGTTCATGGTGGCCTTGCAAAGGGCCGACCAGACACCATACGCTCCCATTGTGTCCTTCAGAACCCATAGGCTTTCGAATAAGTCGCAAAATCGTTCAAGCAGATATCACTAGGCTCTTTAAGAAGCATTTGGGAGATATTTAGTAGCCCATTCTGACCTAGTATCAACGGTATACTCCGCTTTGCAAAATTCCCAGTAGTCCGGGTACCAACCAGACTGCTCCCAATCTATCAAAGCAGTAACGTGACAGGGAGATTCTGGGGAAACTAATATTGCTTGGATGAAGAAGATCTGCATGAGTAAAGGCAACTGCGGCATCACCCGGCAGCAGTTGTCTGTATGGGTCTGGTATATCCTCGGCAGCAATACCAGGCCAGTGGCGTTCCTTACCTCTTTTTATCATCGCAGAGAGCCAGTCGTGGAACTCCGTTTGTGAACATAACATCGCTGAAAGGATTGCGGTTGATGTGACCTAAGAACTAATGAGGCATGAGCATTTAAAGCAAATTGTTTAACCTACCAAGAAAAAGATCGCCAGGGTCTTGGCGCAGTCGGTGGAGTTCTGTGAGGATGTCCCGCAGATGTTCACAGACTCCGACCCGCTCCATTCTATTCAGAGAGTCCCATCGATTCTCTAGCGTAGTACCTTGAACAAGTTGCATATGCAGGAAGGTATTATCTTCATGTTGTGTCCAGCCATAAATTTCAAGGACCGTGACTGGAGGCAAAAGCTGACGTAGAGTCCGTAGACATTGGCCTTCGGCGATAGTTACAGTTGGTTCTCTGCCAAACTTAGCAACTAGGCCAAAGTGCTAAAAAAAAAAAACTGGGGGGGTGATTGACATGTTCTTTAAAACGAGGGTCCTCGGTTGCGCTTTTCGCAAGAATTTCACTAGGAGTTGGCAGGGCAGCATCAGGTCCGTTTCGCGAGAAGAACGATGATTTTTCAAAGGCGACTGAAGATCCCTACGGGAGGGCTTTGAGCTACACTGTAACACGGGGCCGCATTTTGATAGCAGTTAGACGGATGATGTCTGACGAAGTTGTGTGAGAGGGACCTGGAAAACTAAGCAGCACAAAAGTTGAGCCCAGGTTAGACCGAGCAAATGCCTTGCAAGCCGCGACCCACAATAGGCACGCAGGCACATGGGCGCCCGCGGCTGCTAAATTGTATAGAAACAGGCCTCTCATTGGTGCTTGTTGATAGGAGCCCAGCAATTGAGTCGCGCATCACACCGTAAATACAGATGGCTCATCGACCAATATATGGTGACAGAAACTGCCAGCATAATGGAGAGCATCCTGATGGCAACCAGTGCTTCCGAGAAAGCAGGAAAGGCGAAACTCATTTGCGAGAGATGCAACGAGGAGGGAATACCAGGGTTCCCGAGATGCGAGCCTTGTCAGGGTCGTTGGCAGGAAGCTCCACTCACAATCCCAGGTCAAATTCAATGTTTTTGAAGCGACATACGTTCTCATTCACTGTTCTCAACCTGTCTGTTTTCTGCTTTGGTGTGTTTTCCAGTTGATTGCAAGTTGCTTACTGCCCGTGATTTCTGTCAGTTGGCTTAGCGCGGTCAGCTCAAGGGAAAAGTTCAATCCTTTCTAAATTCATCAGTAACAAAATATTTCTTGTATAATGCATACATGCTAATGAAGTTTCTTAGTTAACTCAGTAACTAGCCCAAAAAAATCGGCTATAAAGCTACAGTTCCCAAGCTACTTCTAGGCATTGTCAACATGTGCCCCTTAAAAGGTCTTCAAGGTGCCAATATGAATATGGTTTCCAACAGCAAGTTCTCATGAGTAATTGTACTCCCAGTAGCCATGAAGCTTCTAGCTACTATTTTTTAAAAAGGGGATATATCTAAGATCAACATGGAGGTCAAGATAAGAGAGATTCGCTGGGATCTAAGCAGTTTGTTTCTGAGATCCAGTGGCGCTGTCCCGCGCAGAAAGCTTGTTGGATGCGTTTCCCATGTCCGCAGAAGGGCTGGTATTAGTGTTGATAGTGTTTCCACATAGTTCCTGATTATATGGGCGAGATATACCAGGCACAAACGTCCTGAACGTTGAGAGACGCTGGCAGTCCGAGGGGCTTATCAAAAGAGTCCTTCAAGGTCGGCGTTGCCGAGCATGGCTTGTCTATTTGATATAAAGTCCTTAAATATGGTGATAAAGGTTGTTATGGTATATTCCGTGGGTTGAATTCGATACATTCAGTGTCGAATTCCAAGGGCTACCAGCTGTATCTGATAGGGCATCACACTCACGGCTCACGACTATACTTAGGTCTTGAGATATGAATTGTGTAATGCTTCATTCTCTGTAGTCTTAGTGACGATTCCAGCCTTTTAAGGGCTGGTCTTGTCACCTGACTAAGTAGCTAATTCTAGCACGTAACAAAGGTCTTGGAGCATATATTATAGCTATAGTAAAAGAGGATAATGATATTTTTAAAAAAGCTATTATTAGCGTTTTCAAAGAACTATGTTAAGTCCTTATTCTAATTATTAATTGTCTAAACTAAGCTAGGGTAATCTTTCTTAATAGCAGTAAAGATATTCTCTCCAATATTACTAAGCTATCTAGTCTTAGTAATGCTCAGAGTGATAAGCATAGCTATAGCTTAATTCTTGCCCTTGGGCATAACAATAGCTAGTCATTCCATAGAATCATTATAGTTAAGCAAAGCTGTTAGAAGGTGAAGAAGACGGAGTGAGCGTACCTTCCAGCTTTGCTTCTCCTAATGGGAGGTCATCAGTTGTTAGTCAGCCAACAGCCACCACATTCACAAGCCACTGTGAAAAGCTAAGTGGCAATTGGCTCTTTTTGCCACTGTCACCGTTTACTTCTTCCGTCGCATTAACACCACGTTCCAAGTCACGGGTATAGTAGTATGGTTAAGCCGCCGGAGGCAAAACCCCCGGAGGCAAAACCCCCGGAGGGGCGCCCCCCCGCGGAGGGGGAAAAAGCACGAAGAAAAGAGGAAGATCAAAGCAAGGGCATCTTCGAGCGTAGCGAGGCCCCCCCGGAGGGCCGCCGGAGGCGTGGGGGGGTGGCGCATGCTGGTGTGAGGCTCGCAGCTTTGCGGTTGGCACGGTCAGGCATAGCGTGGGCGTCAGTGGTATCTTGTAGGCAGTGAACTTCTTCTCTGTCAATATATCGATAAATCGATCAACAATAGCCTCGGCATTAAGACCCCTCTGGTTACGGATCAAGGCAGCATTTAGCTTCTCAATATTGTCAAATTCTTCGATAGAGGTAGCCTTGAGGGTTAAATCACTGCGGCGAATTAATATGCCTGCGCCCAGAGTCAGCAAAGTTCCTTCTGGAGATCATTTGGTTGAATAGCTGGCCATTAAAAAGTACCCCTGAAGGTAAAGGACTACCCTCCCATATTCGGTTGTCAATAAAATGCTGTAGTGGATATCTGAAATGGAGTTTGGGCCTGCCACCGTGGGTAACCTTTACCTCGGTCCAATGAGGCCATCCCCAGGCAAAGTGCGTAGGTTACTGCCACAACACAAATCACCGAGTCGGAAGGCCCTTTCTTTTCGATCGGTGCGTGCTTGAACCAAATGCATTCACAGAGACCGTCACAGGTAATCTTCTACACCCTCAAACCCTAGTCATCATCGAGGCATCATTTCAATGGCTGCGATACCTTGGCAGTATCAAATTTGAACATCACCACTCGGGGGAGTGTATGTAAATTGCCCACGGAGGGTATTCGACGCTGGGCTTTACCTTCGAGAGCCTCCACAAACCGCCCAGGGCAAACAGCCAAACAAGCTTCTTGGCCCCCAACTTCGTACTCTCTCAGAACTACCACGTTTCTCGAAAAATATATACGTTAAAGTGGGCTAAAATAAGTCGGCAAGCCTGATTCACAGTTGAATCTGATGCCGTAAGTTGTTGCAGCTACCATCCCATGCACTGGAGGCTTTTAGCAATGAGAGCGGCGAGGTAGGGCTACAATTGGACAACAAAGCCGTGGCTGGTTGCCAGCCAATCCACCAGGGACTAGCCCTAGTATGCTTTAGCCGTAGCGCGAACAAATCTGATGAGTTTAACTGGTGTGAATGAGTTGGCCCCAAGCATTGACCCGTATGTGTGTGTGTTGGAGGCATTGTCAGAGTAGGACTAAAATGAGGCATTGGGCGAAGAACTAAAATAAAATGCACTGGATAGCTCTATGTGATCTGTGCCGTGACATTATTGAAACGCCTTACACATCTTCACACTTAATGTTTATGATCCTTTGGGTTAATAGCTCCATGGCACCAAACTGTTCAACTTCACCGTTATCTTATTGACTACCTTGATACCCTCATCGGCTCATTTAATCTAAGTTATGGGGCGTCGTAGCCATATTTCTATTTTATTATTCCGTGGCCAGGCCTGGGAATCTCCGCAAAAAGAAGTTTGTCGTCACCATTCTTCTAGCCATCTATTTCCATACGAGCAGCAAAGTTCCCAACTCACGTCACTGGAGCCCTTCTATGAGACTATATCTGTATTTGCAGGAAGACTCGGTCGGCGTTAAACTTTCTCAAGGTCTAGGTGAAGACATGCCAGGCATGATCTGTGGGCACAATGGACGTTATTCGTTCTAAACATAGAACGGCTCTCCTGGGTTCCAGGGCGAGTTCTGTGCCGTAAACGACAATGTATTTTTTTCCCGTTCCTCACTATGGCATGTAAGGGTGATAGCCCGACTAGTCCTAGAAGTCTGTGGATTGGAACCAATCAGCGTCGCGGTGCTGCGGTATCATGTGTCAATATTGCGATGGTCGACGCCGCGGTATGCGGGGTTGTGATGAATGGCACTGAGGCCATACATAGTTCGTGCTGCCTGGGCGGAAGGCAACGAACACTGCATGGCGTAGATAGAGTTTCCTGCTTCAGGTCCCAGCCGATTTCTTGGACCTGCGTTGCTTGGTCCACCAAATCATTAAATGGGCCAGAGCAAGGCATCTGCATGAGGAACATGGAAAAAGAACTGCCCCAAAATCACATGGTCCGCCCTCTGTTGGCTAGGTTTATCATATTTATCATATGTATTTATCTATTTCAAAACTAGAAATATAAAGAAATAGTTTAGGATTACAATAATCCCGCGAGCTGAGCAGAGCCTTGATAGTTAGTTCACTTGCATTCACAACGTGCAAACCGACAGGGGACAAAGATCATGACAGGCCAAACAACCGTCCACCTGCCCGTCCCATCCCGGCTGTGCCAGTCAACTCTTTCTAGTTACATGCGGGGCGAGTCCCACCACGGCGCTCCGTCCTCCAGTTCTTCAGCAGGCCGGCTCAAAGAATTGATTCGAGGACTGAGCACATCTTGGTTGTAGCTTTACTTCGCCTCACATACATAAATCAGCTTGCCCGTTTTTGGCCTCGCCTTTTGTCTCTACCCAATTGTTGTATCGCCGATCTTAGATCCACTGCAAGGCAAATAGGCAACTCGAAAAAGAAAAAGAAAAAAAAGGGTCGCAACTGGATGCTTAAACTCTTTGGGAGCCCGTCCCCTCGTATTATCTGGCCAATCACGCCTCACACTTGCGCTTGCAAAACACTTGACATGATTTTTCATTCCCAATTTTGAATATTGTCATGTTACTTATTCTTCATTCCATCGACAGATGTCCTGTCCGTTGTTGGGTTTTTTCCGTCGCCAATGCGTGCGCCAATGTGCACCTCTCGCCCATCATGTATGTCAGCTGCAACTTTTCTTTTCTTTTCTGTTCCTTTTCCTTTTGCCTTCTCATTTGAAGCGCACACATAACTACCAAGTCCCCTCTGGCGCCCTGCGCCCAATCACTTCTCGGCGGGGTTATGCATGCAGCTCATTCCCACAGCTCACTTTCTCTCTCCGTTTGATCGGCGTACGCCAAGCCGCAACTACGTCCGGCTCCTCCCTCTCCCAACCGTCCCTCCCAACCGTCTCATCAATAAACGGGCCCCGGCCGCATATCTGCACGTCTCATCACACACGCGACGGCAGCACTCGCGGCGACGCGACGATTACATGGCCTGAGACAAAATAAGGCTTTCCAACGAGTAGTTGCGTCTATTCCTTTTCCTTTTTTTCTAGGAGGGGCAAGTCTTGGCGAAAGCCGCTGACTCCCAAAACAAGAGGGAACCAGGCCAGGCCAGGCCAGGCCAGGCACGTTGGTTCAGGTCAAAATGTGCGATTACGACACATGGAGCTAATGCCGCCCTTGGCACATTTTTCGTAACAATGTCTGAGGCGGTAGGTCGCAGGCGGCTGCTGGAGGGACCCAAATCAACGTGGGTGGTCAGCCGGTGCAAGGGCATGCTGGCTCATCGGCTGACAAAACACGACTGGTTTACACTCCGGTCCGCGATAGATTGTCCAGAAAGCAACAGCACGCATGCAATGTTACAACGATGGGAGCATACTCCAGACGGTCATATGCTAATTGGAGGGACACCAAGAGGTTTTCTTCTGTCAATGTGAGCCGTCACTTCGCCTCCTTCACCGCCATGGCTCCGTGTAACAGAGAGGACGGGCATAGTTTACAGTAGTTTTGTCATCCCATCCTTATTGTCCTGACGAAATGGGCTGGGTAAACCACGGCGGCATGTACTTGGCAGCCCACAATCTGGGGCAACCGAAATGCTAACGCATCGACTTTTCTTTTTTCTTCATCGAGGCGACATTTGTGGAATTGCAGGACACGGGCAAGCAAAAAACAAATCAACCTTCTTGCTCTTACGTTGCATTGAGTACATGCCCGCCCCGAAGCCAAGTATAGTTCAAGGCGGGTTCAAGGCGGCACCAACTCCTCGCCATCGGCCTTCTCATCACGGGAACCCATATACTGCCATGGGCATAGTTTCAACACCTCAAAAGACTCAAGGCCAGCTTTCCAGGTGGTGGTACTTGGTTTCCTCGTGTTTCAAAAGGCGTCCAGAGTTTGCGGGGTTTGAAATGGGATACCGTATCAGTACAGTCCGCAACGTGCAACTGAGATAAACGGGCACTGCTACGTGGCCAAATGTGGGCATCATGTGTCGATTAGATTGGTTGGGTTTTGCATGTTTCTGCTGTGTTCCCCCAACTCGGCCACTTTTTGTCTCGTCGCTCTCAGCTGCTGGTGGGGGACGATGGAGTATTTGGCTACCGTCTTGACTTGACAGTTGCTCCTAGGTGCGCCACGCAGCAGCAGGTGCCTAATCCTCGGCAAGTCATTTGGGGTGTGTTTGGAGTTGCGTGGTGACCGCTGTGCTCAGAGTCCCAGCACCAAGATCGAAGAGTGAAGGAAGCCCAACAAGGGCCCCGCAGAGAGCAACTGGCTCTCATGCTTATTTTGCCTTCCACCCTCCCGCTGTCGCCGGTGTGGAACCTGAAATGGTCTGATCTGTAGCAAAAATAGGGTTGACGTTCCGCCCCGCGCCTACTACCGTGCTCAGATACTGGTTCATCGACAGCTATTGAATCTGGCACCAACGTTAAAAAGGGGGGAAGAATACCTGGGTACAGGACGATCCTAGGCACCGGTGTGTGTACCTGGTCATCGGTCAGTTGAGCAAAGGGGAGGGGCCTCTTACACGCCTAGTTGAACCGCTTCTGCAAGTCACCAAAAGGAACCACTAGCGTCATGCCTGCGACATTCCAAAGATCCCGAGATGCAAGGGATCCCGGTTAACCTGACTGACAAACGAGAGCCTTTCCCATAGCTTTGTGATAACTGATAGACTCAGTCCTCTCCCAGATCAACAAATCTCCGTGTTAGTCGGCTGGGTTTTCATGGTATTGCCCGGGCAATACGGGATCTGGCGCAGCGCGAATTACAATTAAATCATGTCCGCAGGTAATCCATTGCGGTGACTCCCCAGTGGGCGATGATATATACCTGATGAATATTCTTGCAGAAGGCGGTGTTGTTTGTTACACAAGCAACTAAGCGAGGTGGCATGGTAAAGGAGAGGAGACATCCTTGACGCAAGCATCCAATGTATGTTGATGAGCTTCAGATGGGTGTTTTTTCTTTTTTTTTCTTTTCCTGCTGGGTGTTTTTGTGAAATATTTTTCTTTCGGGCCGACGGCTGTTGACCATGCTGGCTTTTCGTCATAACGCCAGAGGTTTTGGGCATGTGGTGTAGACGTTTCTAACGACACCAAACTTGCCTGTCCTCCAAAGGAACTACACTCGCTTTCCCACGGCAACAGATCCATTCCGGAGACCAATTGGATTCGTCTTTTACGTTCACTCCTGCAATATACCTTGACCTGGGGGGCGGGCGCAGGAAATCATGGACATGTTGGGCTGGGCTATACGTACCAAAAACAGGCTGAGACCCCGCTTGCTCTTCTCTGGGAGCAAACTGCTATAAGAACAGTCTGGAGACGCTCCTCCCAAATTCCTCTCCATCTTCCTCCTCCATTTTCTTCCCCCATCTTCCTCCTCCATCATCTTTCTCCTTGACAAAACTATGACTGAGCATCAACGTGACTATCGCTTGAACCTCCAAGTCCCTCCCTCCTCTCCCAGCAGTAGCAGCAGCAGAAGCACTGACTTTGGTGATTCTGAAGCGGCGCTCCTATTACAGGCAATACGTGCAAGCGCTGATAGGTATGTACACTACACTTGAACCTAGATACACGCTAATTCCTTTCGTAGCAGTGATCGTTCCGTCATTGGCCATTTCCACAGAGAAAGCTCTCCTCATAGTGATAGAATCTCCTCTCAGGTGGCCTACTCTGAAATAGAGTCCCAGTATGAGGGCGGTTCTTCTTCTGACACTTCTTTTGATAATGAATATCTTATTCAGCCACATTCTTGTCGTTGTTCCAATGATGGACACAGCCCTCCCTGGCATGATGTCGATTCTAGCCCCATGATTGAAGGCCAGTATGGGAGAGACACTCCTCCCTTTTCTCACAGTTATTGGGATGCCCTGATTGCTCATATCTCGGAGTACCACCCTCTCGGCACTAGGGTTATTACAACCTCATCCATGCTGAGCTCACCACTTAACCCCCGCGATTTCCATTCATCCTTGCCCTTTTTGCAGCCCTATGAGGAGTCTGTCGAAATCATCAAGCAGTCATCGGAATATCCAGGCTGCACTTTAAGGATCGGTGAGTTGGACCTACACATGTTTTATAAGCCATGGAGCGACAAAGTGGTGGTTGAGAACCCAAACATGTTGACAGCCCTGGTTGTCCCTTGTAATTTTGGGGGCAACGTTGACGGCAGGGAAGAATTCTTCCTCCGTACGCGGAGAACAGCCAATCTTGGGCCTGGGTTTTATAAGATTTGGTTTGCGGGCCAGGTTGTCACCGTTTACATCCTTAAGAGGTCATATACTGTTGCCTTGACCAAGCCATTAGCGGGAGCTGACCAAGACATTTTGGCGGAGAATGGCCAAGGCATTTTGGCGGGGGGGGGCGGTTCAAAGCACTCACTCGAAGAAGCCAGCGATTCATCTGCAAAGCGACGTCGTTTGGCTGAGAGCTCTGGCCAAGCCCAATGCTGTCCGGCACCTTCTAGGGTGGTCAAGAATGAAGGCATAGAGATTGGAGAAGAGAACCTTCTGCAGACGGTTCTTCCTGGAGAGAGACTCAACATCGGAATGGGAGTTTCAGGCGGCTATCAGATTGAATGCATTGAGAGAGTTTGTGACCGAGTTTTCAAAGGCCGCCATTCCGCCCATGGTGTTGTCGCCGTCAAGGTCATACGTGATACTGGGACGATGCCCTGCATTCCGGTACTGGGTCGGGAGTGGGTGAATGAAGTGCGAGTTCTCAAGCAGCTCAACCATGTGAGTTTTCTTCTTCTTTTTCCCTTCCGCAACCTTGGATAATCAGGTTCTGACGTACGCCAGCACGCAATTGTCGAGTACAGAGGTGCAGACGCTCGGATGCATGCCATCTATACGGCTTATCATTCGTGCAATGACCTCGCCGCCATGAGATGCCACGAGGGAAGCGAATTTACTGGGTCGGTTGCCGACGCGAAGGTGGTTTTGAGGGATGTAAGCTCAGGTCTGGCACACATGCATGCCAAAAAGCTTTATCACTTTGATATCAAACCGGGAAACATCCTCTATGACCCGGGGTGGGACCATGGCCGGGGCCGGGCCATTCTGATCGATTTCGGATTGGCAGGTGAAGCTGGACGCCCGGAGCTGAAGGGTGCGGGAACCCCGTTTTATGTGCCCCCAGAGTTCCATGATAATCGGGGAGGAGAGGGCGATATGTATGCGCTCGGGATCGTGATGCTCTACCTGCTAAAAGAAATTCCGCTCCCTGACGTCACGATCCAAGGGTGGGGCCTTGGCTCCAGAGACATGAACGCGCCAGAGTCAATGGCCAATTGGCACGCCTGGGTAAAATATAAGAGGCAGGCTTTGGGATCCAAGGGCATAGATGGGGTGGTGTCTAAGCTCCTAGCTTGTATCCCTTCAAACAGGTTGACTGCTGAGGAGACCAATCGCAGAATGGAAAGTCTACTAGACTAATAAAGGAGGTCGGTCAAGGGGGGGCTTTGAAGGAACAGAGTGGACTGGGACAGTTGTCGAATTGGGAAAACGGATAACCCTTTTTTCACTGGTTTTAGCTTGTTTCTAACACGATGCTCTCGTTCAATGTTACCTGGGCCTCTGGCTGGACTAACCTCTAGCTAACCTCTAACTAGCGGCTGTGTGTCAGTCATGAAGCCCACCCAACACACTCACGATGGTCAAGTGCGCAATAGATGCACGGGTTCGGGAACCATCTCTGTTACCCGTAGGTACGGCGAGACCAGCGAGGATGCTTTGTGCATCCCAGCTCACCGACGCGCCACTCCATGCCCCCACGTTTCCCACCTTGGGCCAGGCGCATCGCGGGGTTTGCGCATGGCGCATCATGACGATGCATGCAGCTTTCAGATTTGTCGCAGTCGCTAGTAATGCATTAAATCGCCTTTGATTGGCTAGTGGTAACAATCTAGTAGTCTGGTGGGGTATCTCGTGGACCCGCCGTCCCTTTGTCCCTTTGTCCCTCTCTGTCAGCCTGAGTAATCCGCCCGCCAATTGGACCCGACCCCTGGCATCCACCAATTCGGCGCCATGATTACTCAAGCCTGATTAAGGCACTTACACTGGCAAAGCCCGTTTATACAAGGCTCGTCAGCGTTTTCCAATCCGTGACTGATTCAATCCATCCATCTTGACATAGGCACATTCTCGTCGGTTCGGCGACTCCCTCTATATATGTCGCGCTTCACTTCCCTGGCTGCAATTTTTGTTGCTTCAATTTCCATCCTCATCATCATCTACTCGCCAGCACTACAAACACTCAGCAACATATTCCCCACCAAAACACCCAACAGCACGAATAACAACAACAACATCAACACCAACATCAACACATCAGAAAACAAACAGATGCTCAACGCAGTCAAAAACATGTCCAAGTCTCTCCGCAACGCAAAGATCACCCCCCACCTCTCTGATTCCCGCGGTCACGCTGACCACGGTTGGCTGAATTCCTTTCATACATTTTCGTTTGCCGACTACTACAACCCCAAGTTGAACAACTTTGGCTCTCTCAGAGTCCTCAATGAGGACCGGGTCAAGGCCAACTCGGGCTTCCCCACCCACCCCCACCGGGACTTCGAGATCTTCAGCTACATCCTGAGCGGCGAGCTCACCCACCGCGACTCCATGCTCGCCAAGGGCAGCGAGGGCGGCCAGTCGGACAAGTTCTACCGCATGCACCGCGGCGACGTCCAGTTCACCACTGGCGGCACCGGCATCGCCCACTCCGAGATGAACGAGCACAAGACCGACACCGTCCACTTCCTCCAGATCTGGGCCATCCCGTGGAAGCGCGGCCTCGTCCCCCGCTACCACACCCGCCACTTTGACGAGGAGGCTAAGCGCCAAGACTTTGTCAAGATCCTCTCCCCCCTCGTGGGCGGCGAGGAGGCCACCGCCGAGCAGGAGAAGACCGCCGAGGCCGTCATCCCCGGCACCATCCCCATCCACGCCGACTTCGTCATGGGCGCCGGCATCATCGAGCCCCAGAAGCGGTTTGAGTGGACAATCGGCGGCGCCGCCACGCAGGAGACGAAGCGCAAGGTCTATGTGCATGTGCCCATGACCAAGGGCGGCAAATCCAAGATCCGCCTTGACGGCCGCGAGGACGCCGAGATTGGCGACGGCGACGGCGCCTTCATCGAGGGCGTCAACGCCGGCGACAAGCTGGCCGTGGAGAGCATCGGCGAGGTCGAGGCCGAGGTTATCGTTTTGGATACCGCCTAAGCAGACCCGGGGGGAGGGCTGTGACCTGGAAAAAAAATTCTGTGATGATGATGTTAGAAAATCTAAAAGTCAAATGTATTTTAGCGTTGAACCAATGACAAGGCAACTTTTTAATAAAAAAATCCAATCTATTAAAAGAAAATTCATTTCTGTCCCCTTCAGTAATTGATCAAAATGGACAAGAGTGAAGTTTCCCTTGACGACTTTAATGATTTCCATCCCCAGATTTCTCCACCCAGTTTTCCAACATTATCCATCTGAATTACTAGAAATGACATTCCAAAAGTCCGATAATACCACAAAAATGAAGCAGCCAATAATCAGTGAGCCATTAATTAATATTATATCCAGCTGGCGCGTTGCGGGGAGGTTGTCGGACATGTGGCATATCGTTTGTATCCAATTGCAAAAATCTCCCAGGAATAAAATCATCATCCTCCTCCACCACCTCCCCTCCACCAGAAATGGATGCAATACGCGCAAGATCAAACTGTAATTGAAGGAGGTCGAGGCTTGGTAGGTGTTCGGGGTTGTCTGCCCTAATTCTGAAGACTTGACCGCTCTTCACACGTAAACCGCTCTCGCGGTGGGCAAGTTCTTCAGCGGGGTTGGTGTTATCAAGCCCAGCCCGCTCAAGATAGTCGTGGCCAAAGACATTGTCACAGCGCTTAAAGAGCGCTTTAGCCAATGGAATTGGATATATACTTTATCCAAGGTTTGGTGCAAAGGCTTCAAGGCAAACCTAGGATAACTCTGCCAGTAATAAAACTGGTGGTTCAGATAGATTATGTTTTGAGAAGCATTCTTGTCTCGCAGCATTGAGGTATGTACAGAGGTGATGACTTATCCACTGAATCAATTACTCATCATGATCACGAATGTCAAGGCCCGTTGTTTTTATATGCGGCCAGAAGGCAAACAGTGCTTCTTAAAAATTACCCGACGTTATTTTGAGATTCCATCTCTGGCGCAAAGAGTCAAAAATATTTCATTATCTAGCCTTTCAAAAACTGGCGCCGAAAATACAAGGTATATATTGTGAAGATTCATGATCGAGTAATCATGTTTCACTGCAAGAGAATTATTGTATATCATCCAAGTCTTGCAGGCCTCACATTGTACCAAAGCAGTGCTACAGAAGCTTCACAAGTTTGGCAGGATCCACGGCATCCATGTATCTTCAACTAAGAGGCAGTCTGATGCCGTTCGCTCTTCTTCCCCGAGCAAGCAGCCCGGCCCCTCCGGCATTTGCGTGCCCAGCGTTATTGATAGCTCTTCTCTCGAGCCTAACCGATAACAGGAAGATATGAAGCTGTTTTCCGTTGCTGTCTATCACCACTTCCTGATTCCGGAAACACAACATCTGAGTTGGCTCCCAGAATAGTCTTCGTCCACAGAGAATCACGTCCACGGGGTGCTTGCAAAGCAGCACGGCAACTCCCATGAAGGTACTCGGAATCAACCCGTTAACATACCCATCAAACCGTATTACTTGAGGAGGAATTTCCTCCCAGTCGTTACAATTACGATCAGCAATGTTTAGGCCCATTTCTTCCATCATAGGTAATATTTCGTTTTCCTATCAACTAATTAGCAGGGAGTCACATTATCAGGGCAAAAGTATTCTAACATGTGCCTCGACAATCCGGTATAGTTCTGGGCAAAGGTCCCGGCCATCGTACCGGGTCGGACCAGATTGACGGAGAGTTGGTGCCAGCATTATAAGGTTTATCATCGACGCCTCTCTGCGTCCGACATAGTCTGTATTCAGAGCGAAAAAGTCGTAAAACGAAGTTAGGATATGAGGTCGTGGGTTGTACGAGGCAAGGTGAATCGGCTCCAACTGGGGAAACATGTTCCGGCGAGTCCAACGGCGCGGCTGGAGGCATTCTTCGATATTACCGAGCCTTTTTTGAAACTGGGTGTCAGCCTCGAATCATACAAGCCAGAAACACAGAAATAGTGGTAGCAGGGATATTTACGTGTATCTTCCACCAAAGAGAGCATGAATCAGCTGAGGGATACGAAGACGGGTTGAATCGAGGTTTCTCTTGGGAGTATGCGTTGCAGTCTTATTCATGCGAAAGTACCCCTCGAAAACTTGAAAGTGTTCGGGGGTGAAAGAGCGAAACTTGGACAGACTGACTCCTGCACTCAGTTCAGCACTCAATGTCTATTGATGCATCTTTGAAGCTCACCAACTTTGACGGATGAGCAATTCATACGCCCGTTCCCTGTGCACCCCGGACAAGTGAAGCATGTCGATAAATCGAATGATCTTGTTGATTCTCAAGATTCTCATCTGCTTAGATCCCATTGCCCATCTCGAGTCACCAAATGCCAAGAATAGAATTCCCTTTGCTTGTTCCGGGGTTATGTGTTCACGCTCCTTTGCCACATCACAGGCACCCAAAAGGACTATCGATTGTAGTTGGCATGTTTGCTTCATCCCCTTGGCGTATTCGCGGAGCAAGTCCGCAGGATGGGTGGCCCTGCGAGTATTGACGGGGGTTGAAGTCATGGTGAGTCGCGCCACCAGCGCATTGACATCGGCATCAGTTTTTGGGCCCTTCGACTCCCATAAGGTTTCTATGCTGGACAGGTCGCGCACGATACGGGTGACATCCCGCTCAAGAATATCTTCACTAGGTGGCCTGGGATCGTTTGCCCTCATGGCCATGGTGATTAGACGGTCGGTTGACAAGCCGGCTCAAGTATCTCATTAAAATAAACATAACAACCAAGTAAAGGAGAGGGAGTGCTGGCGTATACCAGAGACATTTAGGTAGTCCCCTTCACATGGAGTTCGTGTCAATGACAGGAAGCAAGCTTTAAAAAGGTTCTTACGGAAGATAATCGCTCCTTGTCCCAGAAGAAGGGGAAGGGGAGGGGGCTATTGCCCCACAAATTACAAACACTTCAGCGCATCTTGGGGAGGGAACAGGCCATCAGGCAGACGGTCCTCCTGCATCAACATTGCGACCTGTCATCTTAAAATCAGGGGACAACCATGCCCCGGTCAACCGGTTTCAGAACATCACAGGATGCTTCCAACTACTGCAGCTCAAGGCGGGTCTCGATTCTCGTTGCTCGGTTGGTTGTCTGTAGGGCCATATCCACCGCGGCCAAGAGATGCGACGAGCCCAGAACTGCTTACGCTTGACCTTCGGGCTCATCCCTCGTCTCCTTGATTGATTGTCCAGTCAAAATAATGCCATCCAGCACCATCAAGAAGAGCATAGCGCAAGCAACAGCGGAGTTGACTGTCTCATCCAGTACTCCGAATGTCAGTAATTGAACAGTACCAGCACACTCTATTGCGAGCCTTTTCAGCCTGTGTATCTTGAACATTTGGGGGCGAAGGGAGTGAAATCACTATTTGTTTCACTCATTGGTGGGTGGATAATCCATCCTACCTGAAATCCCTTCCCATCCCAACCCTTCCATTCTCCTCTATTTTCGGCAAAGGATTTGCAGCATACGGACAATTTCCCCACTCACATATTCAAGCACCATCTCGTCTCCCTGTAAGTCTGGCCGTTGATCGAAACATACTTACTGGCTAGATGCGATCACAACTCCCACGTCCCCTGGCTCCCGCTCACACACGCCTCTATTCCCTTGTCTTGGGCTGGGATTGCCCTACATGGGGCATCCCCCTCCGCCTTAGCCGCTCCCCGCTCGATTTACAAGAAGACAGCCGATCCAACTGCTGGTTGCTCCTGCGGATCAACCGAGCATCGAGCCTCTCACATTATCTGGCAGTTGGCGTGCATCAAGTGGTGCTACAAGGTGCATTCCATAATCGCACGTCGGGTCTGGACCATCGGACCACATACTTCTTACCATGATCAAATATATTTCCAATGGATATGCCTTTCCTCTCGCCAGTGCCATACTGTCTCCTTGAAGGCCAGTCTACCGCAGGATTAATCCAGCATCATACAGGGCACCTCCCATGACCCCTGACATTGTCTATTGTTGGCGTAAGAAGTACATTACACAATTCCACCATCACATTCACTGGAAACTGATAGCTTTATCCAGTTCTACGGAATGAAGAAATCGATTCAAATTAGCAAAATATTTCGTTGGTGTTTCCAGGCATCCCCTACCTAGCAATACAACAGCCAAACATTCACCGGGAACTAGTCTACAAATGATTCGATAAAGTCGAGCAAAAAACAAGCGCTGGCTGGGCATAATCCTATCAATAGTCAAAAGAAAATTACGCCGCGCTTACAGAATCCAATCACCTCCCCTCGGCATCTCTGCATCTCTGCGCCACACCTACGCACCTCTACATTTATTTCTGTCGTCACCCTTGACGATTGCCAAGGTTGAGCTCATTGACAAGTTTAGTGTTGGCGTAAATCTTGAAATCCCCTGGCATTTTGCTCTCAATTTCATTAATCTTGGCCGTGAGGCTGTCAAACAGGAATCGGTCGACATGTTGAGCAAGGTTCCTAAGTGACCCCAAGCTCATGAGATCGGGCTCCATCTCTGCAACCTCAGAGTCGGCCATGCAGCGGTATATGACGTCTTCCATCCTGAATAGCCTTTCAAGGTGCTCCACGCTAAACATCAATGCTTTTAAGACAGCATCGAAAAGTTCCGGCGTATCGATGATGAAGCTCCGCTTCCTGAGAAGTGGCCCATCATGCCAGGTTCTGTCAAGGGCAATATCTTCAAGCTCCAAACGCATGCGTTCGTAAGACGGAGGTAACACCGGATTTCCTATGGCTCGTCTTCCGTCTGGTTGGTACTTTTGAGAGAACCAAATGGTGTCTTGCATGTACATTGTCATGCACAAAATGGTGATTTGAGGAAGCATATGGATGTCAAGATAAGGGTCACTATTGAGGACGGCATTTCCCCAGCGGAGGAAGCGCAGCTTTAAAAGATCGAACAGCACCAGGCGCTCTCCAAAATCATCTTTGAAATGGCGGCCGAACTGAACATATCGAAATGTGTCAACGCAGTTGTTAAAAAGGTCGAGCAATGTAAGACCGCCGAGGGTGAAAAAAGTGGCAAACTCAAACATGTTTGATGCAACTGCCCAAGTGGGCTTGTCAGAAAGGCAAGGCTTGGTAACAATAAAAGAGGAGAAGGGTCTTTTCTTGATGTGTTGCTTGGTGAGGATGAACGACGGCTACAAGGAAGCAGAGCCAGTATATATAAGGTATTTGACGTTGCCTGATCGACAGGTCTAGTGCGGCAAAGTTTGCCTTATGACTTTCTTTCTTTTTCTGCTGCTTTCAATTCAAGACATGCGGATGCAGGATTCCACTGCTCTCCGCCACCAGCAGCGACTGTACATGAAAAGTAATCAAGTACTCAAGGTCTTAGCAAGATACATAGGCGCTTGGCACAAAAGTGTATGCTGTCAATTGCACTAGCAAAGCCAATGGGGTGCGAACCATTGCTGACGTCGCAAGGCCAAAGCATGTTCGCAACTAGCAAGTCACCTCTAAGAAACTTGTATCGTGAAATCACTAAAAATGAAAGCCTGCACTTCTGTACAAGAGAGCATGGTTCGCCGAACATCTCCGCAGTGTTTCCATGCTTCCAGATTGGGAAGCGTGTCGACGTTGGAACGATACCTGCGACTTGCACTAAAGCCCGGGATGCAACCGCAGCCAGTCCTATTTAAGACGCCGATTCAAAACTAGGTAATTTATTTGCTTTGTAATTTTGAATTTATGCAATGCTTGGTACTTGCATGCTAGGAGCAAACATCGACAAGAGAGTATCTCCGGATGGGCAGTTTGTCCCAGCACACAAGATATCTCGGGGTGTCTCGAGGATGCCATATGGCCGCTCAGAACATTATTTTAATGCCATAATGATAGGTCAATATTCGTGGCTCCCTCCCCCTTCGAGTCAGGATTAAATTCTACCGGCATCGATTCACGATCGGACGATATACCTTGGGACCGGCTACGTGCTCCGCCACATGCCGGCCATACCGGTCATCCAAGTCACAAAGCCAGCTCGCAAAATGTGATACAGAAGTCCATCTAGCTTCGATGACACCCGCTTCAGAGACATGGCTTGATATTCCATCATCCCCGCACCAAGAACCAACCAAGAACCAACCAAGACCCAACTAAGCCCACCCGCAGGACTAGTTGACTATCTATTTGACGCTAAACCCAGCTGTGGCGCTCAGTACTCCCAGCCCGATCAACAACTCCAAAAGCAGCCATCACTTTTTGCGCCAGAGACTTGCTCCCTTGAGTCTTGCCGTGTGCAATTACGTCTCAATTCAACCTCCACGCCAAACAGAAGCCGGAAGATGATGCCACAATAGAAAAAGAAATAAAAGTGAGCCGAGCTCTAGATTGCTTTTATCCGACCTTGTCATCTCTCAAACCTTCCTGCAACATGCGTCACGTTGGGAACAAGGTAGAAAGCAACCGAGAGGTGAAATGTGTCGCTGACCTGCAGCAGGGATCCCTGTGGAGAAATGTTGGGCAGAGGGGATGGAGGGATGGAGGGGCCATATGTCCCGAATCCAGGAAGCCCGGTTGTTCCCTTGAGACACGGGCGATAGGCTCAGGCCAGGCGATGCGTAACCTGAATCGGCATATAAGCATGGTCCCGGTTTTTCAAGCGTGGGTCTGGATCTACGCATCAGTGTCCGGGATGGTAGCTACCCAATACAGACAGGAGTTACGTGTGGGAAATAGAGGAGGCCTGAAATGTTGTGTCTATCCAGAGAGGCGTACCAGAGCCATTTGCACTATTGTCGTGTTTTTGCGCATCACCAGACCCTGTTCTTGAATTTTACAGGTGTTCCAGGTCATCAGCAAGCATACGAAGCATCAAGCTATCTAACAGAGTAATAGTAAGGTGTTTGCCTCCCTTGCATTTTCCAAGGCGAGAGAGCGGGGTAGGAGATTATCTTTCTCCCACCACTTCGGGGGGGGGGGGGCAAAATAGTCCAGTGGATTTGGGCCGCTTAGTGCCAATCAAGCGAAGGACAGGAAACAGACCAGGTGTGGCGATAGGAATGTGCAGATACTTTGGTGGTCACCAACCCATATGATACCATTCACACTGTGGTACATTCGCCTGGCGACCCTAGACTCTGGTGTATCAGGCCCTTGTCCAACCAGGTAGAACGTTACCAAACTTGGCCGCCAGGGAGTGCCCCGAATTAGCCTGGGAAAAGCCCCAAATGATCTCTCGATATAAAAATAAAATAAAATGAATGAATGAATGAAGAAAAAACCCCGCCACTGAATCAGCAGGAAAGCACTCATCAGCTTTGCTTTTGTGGGCATTGATCAATGTCACACCGCCACCACTCTGTAACTGCACACTGTATTATCCAATTATCCACCAACCAAGACGTGCAAGGCTGCAGATAAACAATGTATGTTTTCTTTGTCAGCGTCCGCCCCGACAACAGCTGACACTCTTTGTCTCGGAGCGCCCAGTTTTCGAAGAGGACCGGCGAAGGGTTTGCCCAGATTGGGAATTGCCTGCGTCTGCTGCTCTCATTGATGGTCCCAGCAGCTCCATGCGCGCGCCAACCCACCACTCGCCACTCACCATCGCCGTCCGCCAACCAGCAGCCCAATCGTCGCCCTCATCCCAAGACACGACCCCACCATCATCTCACTTGTGCCAAGTCCCACATGCGCGCGCAGCATAGTTATATCCATCCGCTACGATCCGGGCTCCTAGATCAACTAAGGGTGTGGTGAGCGGGTCAGCTGAGGGTAGGGTAAAATATATGGGTTTTTGGGCAGTTCAGCTGAGGGTGACCTAAGGCCTCTAATTAGCTCGGTACTAAGGTAATAGTAGATTAGTATTAGCTAAATATAAACCTTAACTAAATAAAAATAAATTTATAAAACTTTCTTCTTTATATTTATTATAATAAATATATTACTAATATATTAACTATAGATTATTAAATCTAAGAATTTAAATAAGAAGATTCCTATTAAGATCCTATTTTGGTATATAATTCTAAGGACTTTAATATTATAATTAAAAAGGTTCTAGGAATTAATAATTAAATTAAGGTATGTTTTAGGATAATATATTATTAATATATTATTAATATATTATATTAGAATTATTAAACTAAGCCTAATATCTTAATTCTTAACTAGCTATTGCTAATATTAGCTATAAATATAGGTAAAGGTTGAAAGTTAATCTATTAAGCAGTAACCTTTATCTCTAAGCTTTATTATATTCTTAGAATACTAGATTATCCTAAATCTTCTATTAAAGGGGTTAGATATGTTATTTTTATTAAGAGCCTTAGCTAAGAATAATAAGAAAAGCCTTAGTTAATAGTAAGTATTAAAAAATCTATAATAGATTATAAATATATTAATAATTAATTATTAGTTCTAATATTAATATAAATAGATTTAACCTTTAACTATAAGTATTTCTACCTTTTTTAAAGGAATTTTAGTATAATATTATAAATATTAATATACTAGGGTTAAAATCTATGAGTATTTAAATTTTAAATTAAAATAATAAAATTATTTTAAAATTTCAAAGGATTATTAGGTTAAATAGCAAAAACTTTAATAAAAGGAAAATAAAAGTAATCTAAGGCAATAAGCTATTTCATAAGTATTTCCAAAATGAATTAGTAATATATTACTAATATATTATAGATAGATTTAGAGTATTTAGCTTAATTTTAAATAATATTAAGTATATAATAAATTAGCTATCTTTAGATTAACCTTTTGCTACTTTAAATTAGTTTAATTAATATATCCTATAAATATATAAGAATACAAGTAGTATATTATATTCCCTAATAGACCAAAAGATCAACTAATTCTTGCACATTATATAGGAATTACACTACATATTAATATATAAGGCACAGTATACAATTAGTCAATGCCCATATCCTTATAATTATTCCCCTTCTACTAGTAGCGCATCCTGAGCTATGCTATCCCTTATTAGTTCTAATAGTCTTACTTAAGGATACTATTAGCCTTAGGCAAGTAGTCGCTAGCCTTATATACTTCGGCTACTAAGGAAATAGACTAATACAGTGCCTAGGAATACACAACTAATATTAACCCCCAAGACTAGCCACAGCAGCAACTATACACAGTAGCCTTATGAGCCTAATGTAAGCCTAATGCGGTCATAGACCTGGGGTTTGAACTTGTAGCCTTTGCATAGCCAGAAGACCTACAATGTGTGAGAATAATTATAAGAATATAAGTGGTGTATTATATTCCCCAATAGACCAAAAGATTAACTAATTCTCGCACATTGTGCGGGAATTGCACTATACATTAGTATATAAGGCATGGCGTATAGTTGGTTGATGCCTGTGTCCTTATAAAATACTTTATATTAATGTATTATTAATATATTACTAATATTTTACTAGGGCTTAGATAGTATATATTAATATTTTATTTGGTATAAATATTAGAAGCTAGATAATAAATATTATTATACTTTTATACAATATAGCTTTTATAGGTATTTACCTTTAATAAATAAGATTATTTAATAATAGCTACTTAATATAATAGAAGATTATTACTTAACTATTGATCGACCTATCTATTAATAAAATTATTATAGTTAGTTCTTAATAATATATTATGAATTTATTACTAATATATTAAGATTTTACCTATATTCTTATTGGGCGTAGTTATATTATATAGAATTATTATATAGTTAAATAGAGGTTTTTCCTATCTATTAATTATAATATCCTATATATTCTATTTATATTATATAGATCTTATAATTACCCCCCCTTACTATTAATAGTAATTCCTAGTAATATTCTTATATAATTGGAATTATTATTAAAGAAGGAAAATTATATATTAAATACTTTAAGTAAATAGTCTATTTAATATATTATTAATATATTATTAATGGATTCTCTTTTTTAGATATTTAGCTATAATTACTAGAAATCCAAGCATTTTATGCTAAATATAATATAATTAGCCTTGCTAATATTCATCTAAGCCTTGTAAATAATAGTAGGCTTTAATCTATTTTTAAGTGATATTAAATTATTTATTTTCTACTTAGGGTATTAAGGCTTAGCAATTACTATAAGTATCTTTTATACTATAAAGATAATATTTAAGGGGTATAATACTATTTAATTTATTAATAATTTATTATTAATATATTATAGTATATTTAAATTTTTAAGGATAATGGAACTAGGCTTTTTATTACTATGTTTTATTATAAGCAAGTTTAGCTTTTTAAACACTAAAATATAAGATTATTTTAAGTTAATATAAACTTTAAGTATATTTAAGGTTCATAGGAAAATGAAATTATTTGGGCTATATATAGCTAAGATGTAAAAATGAGTAAGTATTTATTTAATAGATTATAAATATATTATTAATATATTATAGGTATTCTATTTATATATGTAATTATGAATTTATAGTTAGCTAAAGTATACTAAGCTATGTATAGTAAGGTATTTAACTATATATAATTAAAATATAGTATTACTATTTATTAGTTCCATATTTATAGAAAAGGAATTTATAGTATTATAATTGATTAAGACCAAGGAAATTTAAAAGGTAAGTATATAACTTAATATATTATTAATTTATTATTAATGGATTAGGCCTAGGAAAATATCTAAGTTAAGAAGTTAATCCTTATTATACTATATAGGAGGATCAAGTTATATTCTATGTTTAATTTTGTAAGGTTTACTTTAAAAGAGGTATTAGTAAGTATTTTATTTTAATTACCCTATATATAAAGAATAAATTAATAATATATTATAGAATAAACTTATAAATAATAATAATAGTATAATTATAATATAAGCTAAATATATAAAATAATGGTTTCCTTATTATTAGTAACCTCTAAGATAATCTTTTATTAAATTTATTAAATATTATAAATAGGTAATTATAATTTAAAAGTATTTATTTTAAATATATTACTAATATATTATAAAATATCTAATTACTATAGATTAGATTGATTATAAGTCTAGTCCTATAATAGCAGTAGGTTTATATTTTCCTTGTTCTTAAATAACTTAAGAGCAATAGAATTATAATAAAAACTTAATAAATATAGTTAAGCAAATGTATAAAGTATCTTATAAGGCTAGTGGTTAATATAGTAGCCTTATTAAGGTTATAAAAAGGTAATAAATTTATAATCTATTATTAATCTATTATTAATCTATTATAGTATAGAACTCTTTAACTAATAATAAATTTCTTGCTAAGCAGTAAAAGATCTATATAGTATTAATTTAAACTATAAAGATCTTTTTATAATTGGTTGTTTTTGAGTAAAGAGTTATTAATAAAGTAAGGCCTAAATAATATATTTAAAATATATTATTAATATATTTAGGGTCTTACTAAAGTAATTATAGTAAATTGCTAAGATAGCTATTTATAATAAGAAGTAATATAAATATAGGATTATTATTACTAAATCTATTAATTACTCGGTTAATTTCTTTATTAGGTGTTCTAAGGTATTTATAATTAATATCTTATTAATATATTATAAATGTATTAATTTAACTTTACTTAGAAAATTAAATAAAAGCTAAAGTTATATAAAAAAATAAAAAGCTAAGCTTAAGCTTGTAAAGGTAAAAGAAACTAAGCTTAAGGAAATTTAATTAGTATAATAGGCAAAGATAGAAGTATTAAAGCTAGAGTTAGAATTAGTAAAATTAAATTAAGGGAGGAGTTAATATATTAGTAATATATTAGCTAGTAATTAATATTTTATCTTTATAATTCTTTTTTTTTTATTATATATAAAAATAAAAATTAGATTAGAATTTTTATTTAATTTAATCTAAATATTATTAAAAAATAATAATATAATTTATTTTAAAAAATAAGTTTTTAGGATTAATATATTATTTATATATTAATTATTCTCTACCTTAACCTTACTATTAACTTCCTTATCCTCCTTTAAGTCCTTACCTATAGTTTCTAGCTAAGGCTTATACCTATTCTCCTCTAGTATATAAATATAATATACCTAGACTATATACTTATAAGTAAGCTCCTTAGGAGAATAGATAGCTATAATATATTAGTAATATATTAATCTAACTATAGAATATCACTTATAGTTAGAGGTAGTATTATATATATAATACTTTTTCTTCGTATTAACTCTAGCATCTTATTTTATTTTTTTATAGAAAGACTATAATATATTAGCAATTAATTAACTAGAAAATTAATAATTATTTATATTACCTTTTTTATGATTACAGCTACCCGATTTATAGCAAGGAATATCTAAGTCTATAGTAGTATAGGTTGGGAGGATAGAAATAGTAGTAGTAGTAGCCTAGAAAAAATTAGTATAAGCTAATATATTAATAATCTATTATATTAAATTATTCTTTTATAATATAATATTAGTATAGCTAATTAATTTGCCCTTTAAGAAAGTAATTATATTAGTATAATAATCTAGTATAAGAAAGTTAGTAAGTAAAATAATCTAATGTATTAGTAATATATTACCCTTAGCCTACTTTAGTTTATTCTTAGAGCTTATACCTTTATATATATAAATAAACTTAGTACTATAGCATTTACTTATATAGGCTTTAAGGTTAGATATATAAAAAAAAGCTAAGTTCTAGAAAAGAAAAATAAATTAATATATTAATAATATATTAGGTTAAATTTATATTATTATAAAGCTATTTGCTAATTATAAGCTAGCAATAAAATACCTTACCTATAGGTAGAATTACTTAATTATTCAATTAATTAAAGAAAAAAATTAATAAGTATAATATATTAATAATATATTAAGTTAAATTTACCTTCTTATTAAATAGCTAAGCTAGGGACTAATACTTACTAGAAATATTGCTAGTATTATTAAATTGCCTATTAATATACTTAAGGTATAGTACAAATATCTTAAGTCTTTTAGTATAAATATAGGGTATAATATATTAATAATAAATTAGGCTAGGGTAGTAGTAGGTAGTGCGGCGGTAGCAGTGGGTAGCAGCAATATAAAGAGAAAGGAAAAATTTTTATTATAAATACATTATAAATAGTTAAGCTAAGGGTAGGGCTATGGGGCTAAGCCAAGCAAGCTAATCAGAGGCCTTAGGTTACCCTTAGCTTAACTGCCCAAAAACCCACATATTTTACCCCACCCTCGGCTGACCCGCTCACCACACCCTCAGTTGATGTACATACTCCTAGGATCCTAGCTGAACCAGCAGGCAGTAAGCTCTGGAGCAAAAAAAGAAAATGGATACACCAGAAATACGCCCACCCCGCCCCCGCTGGACGAGTTCTGCCAGTGTAGGTCCGATCCAGCCAGCCACGATTCTGGTTGGCTTTTTTTTTTTTTTTTTTTTTCTTCTTCTTCTTTCTTTTCCCCCCCCCCCCGCCCCGGGTCTACATGAATTATCCACTTAAAATGGCTGCCTTGTCATGCAAAAAACACCGAAAACGGGAGTCTTTCGCCTTCCGAAGAAAGGTGGGGGAGCAGGATATTGCCCGCCGCCGGCATGGAACACCT